>BSBM01000872.1:4260000-4860000 GCA_027924585.1 Larix kaempferi
CTAAACTACAATACACATCCCTTTCACTATTATACTACAACACACTTGATACGTGATGCATGCATTCTCTTATTTAAATATATATTTTTTAAAATTTTAATTAATTTTATTTTATTTTTATGAAATAGATAGACACTTCCCACTCAGTACTATGTTATGTTACAAAGACACATTCTTTTTTATTTTTTTAATCTTATATTTCTATAAAATAGATTGACATTTCCCCACTAAAATTATAGAAATATGCCTTCTCCACACAAAATAAAACCCTTCCAATATTTTTTTGCATTTGTATGTTTTTTCAAAATTTTAGTCTAATAAGCATATTTATTTTGAAATAGGCCCTGAGGTATATTTAATAATCTATTTTAATATAAAATTTCCATCGTGCGGTTCAGAATGATTGATACCAGAATATGCTTCATCCTGTCCAATAGATCAATGAATCTGATTGACTTGCTTAACCTCCTTGCATATTTTAATGTGACTGTTGTCATTAGTCCCGTGGATTAGCGTTGATCGACCAAGACATGGCCGCTTGTCTTTACGTGTGAATCAAAATTTGTGTCCGTTTCAATATGTGCCCCAGCCACTATCATTCACCCATAACGGTTGAGCTGATTGAACTATTTCAGGTCGTTGGAATGGAAGATGGAGTGGAACCAAGGGACACTTGTTACACCAAAGCTTAACTCAAAATATAAAAATAAAAAAGATGATCATTTATGTAAAGTAAAAATATTTTCGAAAATTAATATTTAAATTAAATAAATAACATTAATTTATTTAAAGATACAAAAGGTATAGTTATAGTTATGAAAAATATGTTTAAAAACTATTAATTTAAATTTTTTAAATGATTTGTTTTAAGTAAAATATGTTTTTTGTCAATTCTAGCTAGCTCATTAAGTTAAGGTGTGGGGTTAGCTTATTTAGTTAAGGTGTGGGTCTCGTCGGTAGGGAAATCAATGTTCAATTCTTTTTAGGGGTGAGCTAATTGGGAGGAGACACCCAAAATCCAACAAGTTGAGGGTTGGTGTGGCCTAAGCCCAGTGCGATCCCCATGTGATCCCCAAGTGATTTGGACAACTTAGATGTCTGTGAGTCATGGTTTCTTAGATTAAAGGCCACTCCCACAAGTCAAGGATATTCTAGCAAACAAAAAAAGTAAAATATTTTTTTATTATAATTTTCTTACAATCTTCCCTAGATCATGGTGGATATGTCATGTATCTCAGTGCTTGTAGATATAATGGGGTTGTTGGTGTATATAAACCACTTCTCAAAATGTGGTTGTGCTTGTTGAAATTAAATATTAATATTATTTACATTTACTAGGGCTGGTGCAAGCTAATGCTGGCCACTCATGACGCGTTAGTCGCAATGGACTCCTGGAAAAACAGAAATCTGAACGTCAAAAAACAATATTAGAGCTACCTACACAAATTTTTGGAATATGGCGCAAGAAGATGAAACATAGACAATCGAATTACCTTCAAGAATATATAAATATTATTTATGGAAATTAAGTATAACTCCCAAAAAATGGGGTTCTCCTAAGTTTTGTATGTTATTTTTTTAAGAAAACATAATGAATATGTTTGCGTTAGTTCCCTGGTTCGGTATGCAAATGGTGGAATTTTGTGAAAAAAATTATATACATTCGTAGCTAACAGGCCATTCTAGTGCAACGCTATTTTTCCATATTTATTTATATTAATTTTATTTTATTTTTTAATTAAGGAAGTCAGCCAAGCCGTAGAATGACTAGGTCGAGTGTTAGTCCACAACATCATGGTCTTAACATAATCAATGCACTTTTTTTTTTTAAGGATGTAGGTCTTTGTGTGTACTTGTGTGGGTCTTTTCCATTTTCAAAATAGGTGAGTCAATCAAAATTTATAGATGAAGGAAATAACCTACTTTTTGTGTAAGATTGACATTAGTGCAATTGAAATTAATTAAAAAATACGAACAAATAATAGATTTAATAAAAAATTACATATTCGGAATCTGCACACATAGTTCTACACGTGTGTGCAATTTCATTAGCAGTGGACTAATGTAGCATACGCAGAATCATGCTCGAAATAGAAGAAGTTATAGAATAAGATGTATTTTGTTATAACACAATGTTTGGCAACCCAAACCTAAAACCATAGCAGCCAAGTCATCCACCACGTTGGTGGGAAAGGAATTACCTGCCAAAACTTAAAAATTTAAATGGCGCGTGCGCATTGATTTAAATGCGCATACACACTACATTGCGCGTACGCACTATGTAGTGCATACGCGCTATTTAGTAAAATCGGACCAAACCATAGCTCAAGCACATATGCATCCATACAAAAATCCTATTGAATGGATAAAGATGATGATGATGATTTTGATGATGAAGATGATGACCAAGATGATGATGATGATGATGATGATGAGGAAGAGGAAGAGGGTGATGACGACGATGATGATGATGATGGCGATGATGATGATGTTGATGATGAAGATGATGACCAAGATGATGAGGATGAGGATGAGGATGAGGATGAGGATGAGGAAGTGGGTGATAACGATGATGATGATCATCATCATCATATTTTTCATCATCAGCATCATCATCTTCATCTTCATACTCATCTTCATCATCATCCATCATCTTCATCATCTTCATCATCATCATCTTCGCCATCATCATCCTTACCAATGATGATGATGAAGAAGATGATGATGATGTTGATGATGATGATGATGACAATGATGATGATGTTGATGATGAAGATGACGGCCAAGATGATGAGGATGGGGATGATGATGACGAAGTGGGTGATAATGATGATGATGATGATGGAGATGATGATGATGACGAGGATGATGACGATGATTATGATGATGATGATGAGGATGATGATGATGAAGATGAGTATGAAGATGAAGATGATGATGCTGATGATGTCGAATATGATCATCCTCCTCCTCCTCCTCCTCCTCCTCCTCTTCATCATCATCATCTTCGTCATCATTAGCATGTACGAAGATGAAGATGATGATGCTGATGATGTCGAATATGATCATCCTCCTCCTCCTCCTCCTCCTCCTCCTCCTCCTCCTCATCATCATCATCATCTTCGTCATCATTAGCATCATCATCCATCATCATCATCATCGTCTTCGTCATCATCATCATTATCAAGAAGATGATGATGAAGAAGATGATGATGACGAAGATGATGATGATGTTGATGACGATGATGATGATGTTGATTATGAAGATGATGACCAAGATGATGATGATGAGGAAGTGGGTGATAATGATGATGATGATGATGATGGAGATGGTGATGATGATGAGGATGATGACGATGATGAGGATGATGATGATGATGCTGATGATGAAGAAGATGATTATGATGATGATGAGGAGGAGGAGGAGGAGGAGGAGGAGGAGGAGGATCATATTCGTCATCATAAACATCATCATCTTCATCTTCGTACTCATATTCATCATCATCCATCATCATCATCGTCATCATCATCATCATCATCATCTTCGTCATCATCATCATTATCAATGATGATGAAGAAGAAGAAGGTGATGATGATGATGATGATGACGACGATGATGATGATGTTGATGATGGAGATGATGATGGAGATGATGAAAAAGATGATGATGATGATGATGATGATGATGATGACGATGATGATGATGATATTTGTCATTATCAGCATCATCATCCATCATCTTCATCATCATCTTCGTCGTCGTCATCATTATCAATGATGATGACGACAAAGGTGATGATGATGAAGAAGAAGATGATGGATGATGATGATGTCGATGATGACAATGTTGATGATGAAGATGATGATGAATATGATGACTAAGATGATGATGATGAGGAGGAGGAGGATGATGATGATGGTGAGGAAGTGGGTGATAACGATGATGGTGATGATGGAGATGATGATGATGACGAGGATGATGACGATGATGAGGATGATGATGATGAGGATGATGATGATCATCCTGATGATGACAAAGATGATTATGATGATGATGATGAGGAGGAGAAGGATGATCATATCCATCATCATCAACATCATCATCTTCATCTTCATACTCATCTTCATCATCATCCGTCGACTTTATCATCATCATCATCTTGTCATCATCATCATCATCATCATCATCTTGTCATAATCATCATCATCTTGTCATCATCATCATCATCATCATCATCATCATCATCATGAAAATGATGATGATGATGATGATGACGATGATGATGATGTTGATGATGAAGATGATGGCCAAGATGATGATGATGATGAGGATGGGGATGATGATGAGTAAGTGGGTGATAACGATGATGATGATGATGGAGATGATGATGATGACGAGGATGATGAGGATGATGATGATGAGGATGATGAAGAATATGATCATCTTCTTCATCATCTTCATCATCTTCATTGACAATGATGATGATGACGAGGATGATGACGAGGATGATAATGATGTTGATGATGACGAAGATGATTATGATGATGATGATGAGGAGGAGGATGATGATGATGATGATGACGATGAATATGGTGTTGATGATGAAGATGATGATGATGATGATGATAGTGATGATGGTGATGACGATTACGATGATGATGATGATGGCGATGATGATGATGAGGAGGAGGAGGATGTTGATCACGATATTAGTCATGATCATGATCATCATGATCATCATTGTCATCATCATAATCTTGTTTAAGGCATGCAATGTATCCTAATCATGGTATATGTATCCCTCTACATTTGCTAGAGATACCCCACAAGGGTTATGTGTAGTGGTTTGAAGATGCATTCAACATCGTATCCTAAGAAGCTTCTTGAGTTGTAGGTGTTTTTCATGGTGCTTGAGCCTGAGAAGCTTCATTTAAGGCATGAGAAGCTTCTTGTTGTCCATATACCTTGGTTAGACCTCGAGACCCATTTTTAGTTCACACATAACAAACTTGGAGTTTACTAATACCCTATAGATTTCATATGTGGTGGTCCAGGGACTCATTCATGGTGTTTGGGCCTAAGAAGCAAGAGTTAGTGTTGGAGGCTCTTGTTTCCCTCCACTAGCCATGGTTAAGGAGCCAAGATAAATCCTTGATGTCCAAGACATTATAATGGCAGCAATATTCAATTCAAATGCAAAAGGATCCTTGTAAAGGGATAGTGTCATGAATTCTATGTGTTATTGATGACGCTTGAGGTCTAGAATTTTCAATTAAGGCCCAAGTGGAATTCAATTGCGCTCAATATGCTTCAATAAGATCTCGAGGAACTTGTTTTCATTCTTCGATGATGTTCAATGCTTTTCAACATATCCATGGTATTGCATGGTAAGTTGAGGATGCATTCATGGCATTTGATCTTTACAAACTATGTTTTTTGTCAAAATGAAATTCAAATTGCCCCTTTGACGAGTCCTCTTGTACAAGATTTCATTTATTGCATGAATGTCATAGACTCACGAAAACTCTAAACAACACTCAATGGCATGCAACTATAAATAATGGAATGCAACTATAACCACAAACCAAGCAGAGATTGATTTTATGCATTGATATAGAGAGGTGGCAATAGGCACACAATATGGAGCAACAATGAGTTAAAAAAAACATTTGGACCAAAGTACCACAGTGGTTATTAATAAAATTTAAAAAAACAATTTTCGGCTCAGGAATTGTCTTCAATTTGATGGGTGGCATGATCATGATCATGTAACCTCCCTCCATCCTTCCAAACATATGTGGTTTATCACCATGTTTCTCTTCGATACTCACCATCAAAATACATATAAAAATAACATGTCTTTACATCCTCTTCCATTTAAATCCTCATCACATGGTCATAAATAAGGATTATTATGCATGCACATCCTCACCTTACAAAATCAATTGGGTCAAGGTGCATAGAAAACCATAAATTATCAAATGTATCAAGACACAAAGAGTAATCCCTTCCAATAAAAATTAAGACCCACCCTTCAAACTTCATCACTGAGTCCAATTTATGCAAATATTTTCAAAGTGGGGGAAGGTTTGGAATTAAATGGTGTAAACGTTAGGGAATAAATGGTTTAAATGTTATACAGGGGTGTGTGCACGTGTTTAAGCACACATGCGAGTCCCTGTTACTAGTTAAAAAAAATAGAGTTCTCTGTTTCCTGGGAATTCTACCAAAAAACACGGATTTCATTTCTTCCGCGGGTTTCAAGCTCTTACAGGTTTCTTATTGGCTAACACTCATTGATATTTTGGACACTCATTGATCTATTGGACACAAAATCACCCTTGGAATCTAACAAACATCTTCAGTGGTCTTGGAATCTAGTGGATACATTCAAGCTACCGGTTTCCAGTGCAAGTGGAGATCATTTCTATAGAGGTATGGTGAATTGTAAATAAGTCTTTTCATCCACAAGATTTGAGATTCTCCCATGTCTTCTTGTTTTAATCATATGCCCACAACAATATCCATTTATAGACAACAATGAATTTGACAAGAAGATTTCCCAAGTTCACATCTAAAAAAACTCATATAAACACTAGAAAAGATGAAGTATGCAACTTCCTCATTGTGTAATTAGTTCCCAAGTTAATTTTGTTCTTTTTACCTCATATTATGCTAGCAAAAAATACTACACACTCACTAAACATGACTAAAAATATCACTTCAACTCATCCACAAAACCTCAACTCTCTCATCTCTTATTCAATACCATTGTATGGAATGAGGATATCTGTAAGTATATGCACCTTTACTTTCTCTATGAATCCAAATATGATAATATTCATCCATATTTACCATCCTTACAATATCCCCTCACCTTTAATAATGATTTTTTTTCCAAAAACCAAGACTTTCCCACTTCATGCTCTATCAAACATTATCATTGTTGGTATAGTCCCTAGTTCCCCACTTTCCAACACCTCCCCACCCTAGATATTGCACATTAAAAGGTCAAATTATATTCCCCCTAATCACCCTTCCCAAGACCATGATCCTTGTTAGAAACCTTTGCATCCTCCTTAAGGTTTTGCACAATATTCTATTGTGATGCATTGTTGAATTCAACCATGGGTATTTTAAACTCAAAATCACATTCTATCATCTCAAGGTTTATAGAAAAGGAAATAGTTTGTTGTCGTTTCTTCAACTCCTTAAGGTGTTATATAACCTAGTAATTTATGATGGTAAAAGACATTGCCTCAAATGGAAGGATATACCATTCCACTATGAAGACAAAGCAATCAAACTAGGTGCGAAATTTAGAATTGATAACATTAAGGAAGAAAGCAAAAAATGCAACTAATTAAGGTGAAAAATATGATGTAAACCAATAAAAAATCCTTGGGGGAATTTGCAACCTCCTCATTATGTAATTAGTAAACTTATTCTCTTTACCTTATTTGATGTAGAAAAACTATCAAACTATTCCCAAGGCAGCTCTAGCCATCTCTGTTGTAGGGTGTGACTACAATAATTTTTATGAATTCATGGATAGGAAAGACACTAGTTTCTCCACTCTACACTTGACCAACCATCATCTATATTGATTGGAATTGTAAGGGATAATGATGTTTATTCGAACAAAAATAAACCAACATAGTCTGTGGTGGTATGTGTTAATTTGTAAAGTGGTAAGTTATGTTGGAATGTGTCAATTTCATTGTATAATGGCACTAATATCTTATTTGTTGTTTCTTTTGTAGGGGTAGGCCTAATAGTTGTGCTAAAGAGACTTTTGGAGATGGGAAACTCATGCAACGCAAAAAAAAAATATAGAAGGAATCTTCCCATTGAAAAGGTCAATGACTTAAGAGAAAAGGCCAGGTTGGGAATGGAAAGATTGAGACATGGTCCTATCATTTCCCTAGATCCTGCCACTGATCCTAACACAGTTGTTGACACGACAACCTCTTGTTCAGAACCATAGGTAAAGCGGTCGCGTCCAACCGACCCAACTCAAATTCCAACATCAACACAATCTCCAACCAACAAACCATCAACGAGTCATGCTGAAGTTCCTCACGACACAAAAATTTTGGGAGATGATGCATGTGTAGATATGGACATACAAGCCTTGCTTAATTTGCAATCTCCCCAAGAAGACCACAACCATGTCGACCACACACCCATTATGGCCCAATCTGTGAACGAAGTAGCACAAAAAACAAGCTCTGGTATTCATGTCTCATGTCCACCCTCTCTACCTCGGCTGTCCAATGCAAGAAGAAGAACTCCTAGACATATTCATGTGGATGAAAGTGCTATTTCAGGGCTTGAAGGCAAGTTTCCAAAACGCACTATCGAATGGCAATGCAACAAAATTGTCAAAGAATATTTTGAATCCAAAGGTGATGCAGGTGAATGTCAATTATTGTTATGTTTGTTAAAGTCACGTTGTTTAGCTGTTGTTAGGAGAATTTTGGGCATAAAGATGGTTAAAAATTCAGAGGCTAGCAGTCATGTTGTTAGAAATCTCCAATCTGCATTTAATGTGATTGGAAAGACATCTCATACAAAATATCTTTGTGCGGCTCGTCATGTTTTAGCAGAATCAGTTGTAAGCAAGTCCACAAGGCAACATCGCATGTTATCATACACTTCTGACATACTCAAATTAAATAGAAAAACTATTAAAAAGTACTCTATTATAAGAGAAAATATTGACACTCTGGGTGGAAAAGATTGTTGGGATTTTGTTGGTAGGTTCCCTCGTGCAGATAGGAAGCTAATTGATGTTGTTAAGGAGTTAGTACAAAAGTTTTGGCATGATCATACTAGACCTTCATCAAGCCAAAGAGACGTGCTAAAGCTAAGAAAAGGTTCTACTAAACGTGAACCCCATGTTAAACACTTCCTTGACACCACACAGACTGAAGTCTATGAGAGATTCAGGAATGATCACACACAATTGAACCTGGGCCAAAGGTCCTTTGAGAAATGCAAACCATGGTACGTTTGTATATGCATTGATTGGAACACCTGTTGTTGTAGATACCACATAGAATATGAATATTATTATGACACATATAAACATATATTTTGTGATTTGCATACTAACATTGTGCAGGGTTGCAATGGATCCATACTACCACTAAATGCATCAAGAGACTTTATCCACAACATCATGTGTCCAAGGCCCAAAGGACAAAAATATTATGAAAAATCGTGTCTATATGGGACTTGTTCTAGGTGCAGTGCATTTTTTCTTTTGAACCATTGCATCCATGAAAGAAAGGAGCACGAATTTGGCAGGATGGGCGTGGAGATGCAGAGCTTGAAGTTATATAACCTATAAATTAGACAGTGCCAGGGAAAGTAAAAAGATTGCATTAGTGAAGTCACGGGTACAAATGAATATTGCATATTTTTCATCTTACACGTTCAATTTATGACATATACATTTTTCCAAAGGCCACATTGTAATATTTCCATTGTTTTCATGGTAACAAGTACCGGTATGTGACTTCTTGATGGAGTTCTACGAGAAAACAAGGCAGTATGTTCAACATGTGCATGTAGCGCGATGGTTATATGAGCAGTACAAAAAATGCAAGGACACATTTTCTGTTGGAACCATAGTGTCAATTGTGGATTTTGTAGAAAATTACACCCTTCGGCCACAAAATGAAATCCAAGGTCAATACTACCATTCAGACCAAGTCAACATCATGGTACATATTATGTATAGGCATGGGCTAGAGAGCAGCAATGACAAGAGGATAATATTGAAGGAGACAAACTTTTACATAAGTGATGATAGAACCCATGATCTGCATTATGTGCAACATTGTTTTTGAATTTTCTATGATCAGTTGAAGGAGAGAGATATACATATGGATCAGCATTGGATATGGTTGGATGGTTGTGTGGGCCAGTTCAAAAATGCCCGAGTATTCCAATGGATGAGTATTTTCAATAAGACTTATAATGTGCCGCATATCTGAAACTAGTTTGAGACTGGGCACGGCAAAGGCAAGCATGATGGGTCCGGTGCATGCATCAAGATCACACTACAAAGGGAAGAGATGAGGTTTGATAGGGAACCTCATATCCTAGATGCAGAATCCATAGTTCAATGGTGCTCTGCAATAATGTCAGACCAAGCAAGAGATCAACAAACATCATCAGTGATAGGACGTGTGGTAAGAAATTTTTGGTGGGTGGTTGACATAGACCGATCGCGTTCCTATAGTTGTGGCATAGTACAAGGAACACGTGGATTTCATTCAGTTCGAAGCTCAAACAACCCCTTATTTGAAATATGGACGTGAAAGCTTGCATGCTTTTGTAACCCTTGCAGCAGTGGCAAATGGGATGAATGCGAATGCATGGAATGGGTTGATGAATGGGATCTTGTGTCACTTGTAGTAGACCAACGTGCAGTTGTTGAAACAACCTAGTTAGAGGAGGTTCAGTCAGCGATTTCAACAAACTACGACCATATCTCATATCTTGTACAACTAGGACACATATACGCAGTTGTTGCCCTGAAAGGCAATGAATGGGGCACAGATTATTGGTTGGCATGGTGCATCCAAGGTAAGTAAACTCTCTATGCATCATTAATCGACGATGAAGGCATTGAATTTCCTATTGGATTGATGGTGGTTAAGGGGGAATATCTTACACTAAATGGGATGTCAAGAAAGACTAGTGGGCATGTATTCATGGATTACAAACCAAGTTCAGTGGTGTATCACTTCACAAACTTGATCATTGGCACAAACAACCATCTTCAGACAATGTCAAGCAAGAGATCAACCAAGGTACGCTACTACCTGCCTCATCCAGAGCACGAGAGATTGATGGAGACAATTAGAAACAGAGAGGATCCAGATGGATTTATTGAATGAGGCCAGTCAACTTTACATAAGAGAAAGAATTGCATCAAATAATGTTATGTTCTACATCGAGGTATGTGTAGTTTTATGTTATTTTGTTGGTACATGCATTTTTTGTTGATACATGCATACATACATAGAGATACATACATACATACATAGAGATACATCCATCTGCCATGTCATCATTTCACCCTTTGTCATTAATGTTTCGAAACCTAATCTATCCTTAGAAACTTAGTCCAGCCTTAGAAGCACTAATATAACCCTAAAAACCTAATCTAGCCCTAGAAATCCTAGAAAGCTAAACTAACCCTAGAAACACTAATTTAACACTAGAAAACTAAGCTAGAATACTAGAAACCTAATCTAGTCCTAGAAACCTAAACTAGCCCCCGAAACACTAATCTAAGCTAAACTAGCCCTACCACTTCTCTCATTTGGTATGAGAGAAGTTGCTTTAGACCTACCTAACTCATGTCAATGCTTGCGTTTTTGGAGGTTGACCTCCCACCCCACATGTCCCCTTCAACATTTTTTTTTCTCTTGGTTTTGTGCCCACCCAAAATTTTTCATGCTTTGGGTATCTTGAGGTATATCCCCAACCCAAAAAACTCTTATATTATGATGATTATGTTGGCTATTGGATTCACCCAACAAAATTATATTTGACAATACACATATTCATAGATTTGGTTCCCCTTGCTCAATGCTCACCCAAATCTAGCTAGATTTTGGGTTTTTGCCCTTATCCAAGCATCGTGTCATCAACCTAGGGTTTTCACTAATATATTCTAACTAGATACTAGAATATCCTTGACCAAATTTGATGGCAAAAGGCATAGAGATATTCTAGACTCTTAGATATGTATCCTAGCAATTTATTTTAAAACATGCTCATTTATGGTTGGAGATTGATGCTTGATTCCTATAGATAACCACTTAGAGGGACTTGTCATCATCATCATCAACATCATCATCACCATCACCATCATCATCAACGTCTTCATCATCATTACCATCTTCATCATCATTGTCATCTCTAGGTTCCTCATCAACATCAACATCATCATCATCATCATCATCACCATAACCATCACCATCACCATCATCATCAACGTCTTCATCATCATCACCATCATCATCTTCACCACCATCACCATCATCATCAACGTCTTCATCATCATCACCATCTTCTTCATCAATGTCATCTCTAGGCTCCTCATCAACATATCCATCATCATCATCTTTTTCATCACCATCACCACCATCACCATCACCATCACCATCACCATCACCATCACCATCTGCATCATCATCACCATCTTCATCATCATCAACATCTTCATCATCATTGTCATCTCTAGGATCCTCATCAGCATCTCCATCATCACATATTCTTCGTCATCATCATCATCATCATCTTCATCACCATCACCATCATCATTGTCATCTCTAGGATCCTCATAAACATCTCCATCATCACATCTTCTTCGTCGTCATCATCATCATCTTCATCACCATCACCATCACCATCATCGTTGTCATCTCTAGGTTCCTCATCAACATCTCCATCATCACATCTTCTTCGTCATCATCATCATCATCTTCATCACCATCACCATCACCATCATCATCAACGTCTTCATCATCATCACCATCTTCATCATCATCATTAACTCTAACTCTAACCCTAATTCAATTTCCTTCTATAACTCTAGCCCTAACCCTCACCCAAACCCTATCACTAAAACATCTTCTTCATCATCACCATCACTATCACCATCACCATCACTATCATCATCAACCTCTTCATCATCATCAACGTCTTCATCATCATCACCATCGTCATCATCATCAACGTCTTCATCATCATCACCATCATCATCATCACCATCATCATCATCATTGTCATCTCTAGGTTCCTCATCAACATCTCCATCATCACATCTTCTTCATCGTCATCATCATCATCTTCATCACCATCACCATCATCATTGTCATCTCTAGATTCCTCATCAACATCTCCATCATCACATCTTCTTCATCATCATCACCATCAACTTCATCACCATCACCATCATCATCAACGTCTTCATCATCATCACCATCTTCATCATCATCATTAACTCTAACTCTAACCCTAATTCAATTTCCTTCTATAACTGTAGCAACAACCTTCACCCAAACCCTAGCACTAAACCATCTTCTTCCTCATCACCATCATCATCATCATTGTCATCTCTAGATTCCTCATCACCATCACCATCATCATCAACGTCTTCATCATCATCAACGTCTTGATCATCATCACCATCATCATCATCATTGTCATCTCTAGGTTCCTCATCAACATCTCCATCATCACATCTTCATCATTATCATCATCATCATCTTCATCACCATCACCATCATCATCAATGTCTTCATCATCATCACCATCTTCATCATCATCATTAACTCTAACTCTAACCCTAATTCAACTTCCTTCTATAACTCTAGCCCTAACCCTCACCCAAACCCTAGCACTAAGCCATCTTCTTCACCATCACCATCACCATCACCATCACCATCACCATCACCACCATCATCAACGTCTTCATCATCATCACCATCATCATCATCATTGTCATGTCTAGGTTCCTCATCAACATCTCCATCATCACATCTTCTTCATCATCATCATCTTCATCACCATCACCATCACCATCACCATCACCATCACCATCATCATCAACGTCTTCATCATCATCACCATCATCATCATCATGAACATATTCATCATCATTGTCATCTCTAGGTTCCTCATCAACATCTCCATCATCATATCTTCTTCGTCATCATCATCATCATCTTCATCACCATCACCGTCATCATCAACGTCTTCATCATCATCACCATCTTCATCATCATTGTCGTCTCTAGGATCCTCATCAACATCTCCAGCATCATCATCTTCTTCTTCGTCATCATCATCATCTTCATCACCATCACCATCATCATCAACGTCTTCATCATCATCACCATACTGAGCAAAACAAAAATGGATGTACAAGGTGACACCTGGACCATGCAATCGGAGGAGATGGGGACCCCTAGCACTATCCCGACGTCCTGAATCCAATGGAGTCGACGGTTTGTCGATCCGAGCCACGGTCGTCATTCTATGGCTCGTTCCGTCTCGCATCCAAAAGGCCTTCAAGGACACCTGCTGGATACCTACCGGGGGCATAGAATTCCAACCGTGCAACAAAACCGGGTTCCAGGGAGTCCTACAAGTGTGTCTAGGAAGGTTCTAGCTGGGAAGGCTAGCCATACCTACCCGGTCGACGATTTTTCAAATTTGACCCCAATGTGCAAAAATTGTGCACTCTCGTATTGAGCAAAACCCTAGTTTCCAAAATGGACATACAAGGTGACACATGGGCCATGGGACTGGAGGAGAGGGGCACCCCTAGCACTATCCCGACGTCCTGAATCCAACGGAGTCAACGGTTTGTCGATCCGAGCCACGGTCGTCATTCTATGGCTTGTTTTGTCTCGCATCCAAAAGGCCTTCAGGGACACCTACTGGATACCTCCCGGGGGCATAAAATTCCAACCGTGCAACAAAACTGGGTTTCAGGGAGTCCTGCAAGTGTGTCTAGGAAGGTTCCAGTTGGGAACGCTAGCCATACCTTCCCGGTCGACGATTTTGCAAATTTGACCACAATGTGCAAAAATTGCAAACTCTTGTACTAAGAAAAACCCTAGTTTCCAAAATGGACGTACAAGGTGACACCTAGGCCACTTGACCGAAGGAGAGGGGCACCCCTAGTACTATCCCGATGTCCTGAATCCAACGGAGTCGACAGTTTGTCGATTTGAGCCACGGTCTCCATTCTATGGCTTGTTCCGTTTTGCATCCAAAAGGCCTTTAGGGACACTTGCTCGATACCTACTAGGGGCATAGAATTCCAACCGTGCAACAAAACCGGGTTCCGGGGAGTCTTGCAAGTGTGTCTAGGAAGGTTCTAGCTCGGAACGCTAACCAGACCTTCCTAGTCGACGATTTTGCAAATTTGACCCCAATGTGAGAAAATTGCACACTCCTGTACTGAGCAAAACCCTAGTTTCCAAAATGGACGTACAAGGTGACACCTGGGCCACGGAACCGGAGGAGAGGGGCACCCCTAGCACTATCCTGACATCCTAAATCCAACGAAGTTAACGGTTTGTCGATCTGAGCCACGTTCGTCATTCTATGGCTCGTTCTGTCTCTCATCCAAAAGGCCTTTAGGGACTCCTATTGGATACCTACCGAGGGCATAGAATTGCAACCGTGCAACAAAACCGGGTTTTGGGGAGTCCTTCAAGTTTGTTTAGGAAGGTTCCAGCTGGGAACACTAGCCATACCTGCCTGGTCGACGATTTTGCAAATTTGATCCCAATGTGAAGGCCATTCCAAATTCGCTTAAGGGGGGAATTTCTCATCCGGAGGTCTCTGGGAGTGCGTGGAGACCGTGGACATGTCCACAATGGCCACGTGGACCTACGGGAGCCGACAAAATCCAAGTCCACTCACCGGTTTAGGTTTCGTGGCCCCGGAGCAAATCCCACAGTGTCCCTGAATGGCCTCGGGGTGCCCAACTAGAATGCCCATAGCATCCAAACCATGCCTCCGTTCACGAATCCGATGATTCCGGTGGGTCCGGGACGTCGGGTTTTAGCTAGGGGCCCCACCACAGCGTGCCTCAAAGACCTGGAAGCAGTTCCACTGGGCCATCTACGAAGCTGAGGTTTTGCTTAGTGAGGGCCATTCCAAATTCGCTCAAGGGGGCCATTTCTCGTCCGGAGGCCCCAGGGCATGCATGGCCATTGTGGACAGGTTGACAATGGCCACATGGACCTGTGGGAGCCGACGGAATCCAAGTCTACTCGTCTGTTTGGGTTCCGTGGCCCTGGAGAAAATCCCCAAGTGTCCCTGAATGGCTCAGGGGTGCCTGACTAGAATACCCGTAGCAACCAAATCATGTCTCCGTTTGCGAATACGTCAATTTCGGTGGGTCCGCGATGCTTGGTTTCAGCTAGGGGACCCCCCACAGCGTGCCTCGAAGATCCGTAAGCAGTGCTAATGGTCCATCTCCGGAGCTACAGTTTTGCTTAGTGAGGGCAATTCCAAATTCGCTCAAGGAGGCCATTTCTCATCCGGAGGCCCCCAGGCATGCATGGCCACCGTGGATAGATCCAAAATGGCCACGTCCAACTATCCACGGTGGCCATGCACACCTAGGGGCCTATAGATGAGAAATTCCCCCCTTGAGCGAATTTGGAATGGCCCTCACTGAGCAAAACCTTAGCTCCAGAGATGGCCCATTGACACCACTTCCGGGTCTTCGAGGCATGCCGTGGGGGGTCCCCTAGCTGAAATCGGCATCGTGGACCCACCGGAATCGATAGATTCATGAATGGAGGCACGATTTGGCTGCTACCAACATTCTAGTCGGGCACCTCGGGGCCATTCAGGGACACTTTGGGGATTTGCTCCGGGGCCACGGAACCCAAACCGGCGAGTGGACTTGGATTTCGTCGTCTCCCACAGGTCCACGTGCCCATTGTGGACCTGACCACAGTGGCCACGCATGCCCTGGGGCCTTCGAACGAGAAATGGCCCCCTTGAGCGAATTTGGAATGGCCCTCACTCAAAAAATACCTAGCTCCATAGATGGCCCATTGGCACCACTTTCGGGTCTTCGAGGCACGCTGTGGAAGGGCCCCTAGCGGAAACCCGACGTCCTGGACCCACCGGACTTGTTGGATTCACGAACGAAGGCACGGTTTGGATTTTATAGGCATTCTAGTTGGGCACCCCGGGGGCCATTTAGGGACACTTTAGGTATTTGCTCTCGGGCCACAGAACCCAAACCGGCAAGCGGACTTGGATTCCGTCGACTCCTGCAGGTCCACGTGACCATTGTGGACCTGTTTGTGGTGGTCATGCATGCCCTGGGGCCTCCGGATGAGAAATGGCCCACTTGAGCAAATTTGGAATGGCCCTCACTAAGCAAAACCCTAGCTCTGGAGATGGCCCATTGGCACCGCTTGCAGGTCTTCGAGGCACGCTGTGGGGGGGCCCCTAGCTCAAACCCAACATCCCAGAATCATCAAATTCGCAAACGGAGGCATGGTTTGGATGCTACGGGCATTCTAGTCTGGCACCTCGGGGCCATTCAGGGACACTTTGGGGATTTTCTCCAAGGCCACGGAACCCAAACCAGCATGTGGACTTGGATTCCGTCGTCTCCTGTAGGTCCACGTTGCCATTGTGGACCTGTCCACGATGGCCACACACGCCCGGGGGCCTCCGGATGATGATGACGAAGAAGATGATGATGATGATGGAGATATTGATGAAGAGGCTAGAGATGACAATGATGATGAAGATGGTCATGATGATGAAGACGTTGATGGTGATGGTGATGGTGATGAAGACGATGATGATGATGATGGAGAAGATGATGATGAGGAGCCTAGAGATGACAATGATGATGAAGAAGGTGATGATGATGAAGATGGTGATGAAGATGAAGACGTTGATGATGATGGTGATGGTGATGAAGATGATGATGATGACGACGAAGAAGATGATGATGATGGAGATGTTGATGAGGAGCCTAGAAACAACAACGATGATGAAGATGGTGATGATGATGAAGACGTTGATCATGAAGGTGATGGTGATGAAGATGATGATGATGATGATGATGATGATGATGATGATGAAGAAGAAGATGTGATGATGGTGATAGTGATGAAGATGATGATGGTGATGATGATGAAGACGTTGATGATGATGGTGATGGTTATGGTGATGATGAAGAAGATGGTTTAGTGCTAGGGTTTGGGTGAGGGTTAGAGTTAGAGTTATAGAAGGAAATTGAATTAGGGTTAGAGTTAGAGTTAATGATGATGATGAAGATGGTGATGATGATGAAGATGTTGATGATGACAGTGATGGTGATGAAGATGATGATGATGATGATGACGAAGAAGATGTGATGATGGAGATGTTTATGACGAACCTAGAGATGACAATGATGATGAAGATGTTCATGTTGATGATGATGGTGATGATGATGAAGATGTTGATGATGATGGTGATGGTGATGATGAAGAAGATGGTTTAGTGCTAGGGTTTGGGTGAGGGTTAGGGTTAGATTTATAGAAGGAAATTGAATTAGGATTAGAGTTAGAGTTAATGATGATGATGAAGATGGTGATGATGATGAAGATGTTGATGATGACAGTCATGGCGATGAAGATGATGATGATGATGATGACAAAGAAGATGTGATGATGGAGATGTTGATGAGGAACCTGGAGATGACAATGATGATGAAGATGTTCATGATGATGATTATGGTGATGATGATGAAGACGTTGATGGTGATGGTGCCGGTGATGCTGATGCTGATGGTGATGATGAAGAAGATGGTTTAGTTCTAGGGATTGGGTGAGGGTTAGGATTAGAGATCATGAAGGAAATTGAATTAGGGTTTAGAGTTAGAGTTAATGATGATGATGAAGATGGTGATGATGATGAAGACGTTGATGATGATGATGATGGTGATGGTGATGAAGATGATGATGATGGCGAAGGAGATTTGATGATGGAGATGTTGATGAGGAACCTAGAGATGGCAATGATGATGAAGATGTTAATGATGATGATGATGGTGATGATGATGAAGACATTGATGATGATAGTGATGGTGATGGTGGTGGTGATGGTGATGGTGATGATGAAGAAGATGGTTTAGTGCTAGGGTTTCGGTGAGGGTTAGGGTTAGAGTTATAGAAGGAAATTGAATTAGGGTTAGAGTTAGAGCTAATGATGTTAAATTTTCAGAATTTACTTCAATATGATCTAGGATATTAACTGAGAGAACAACATGTACAACAAATCTACAGCATATCAATCATGGACACAATAATGCAAGCACACAAGAGACACAGAGTTTACTTGGGGAAAACCATAAAGGTGAAAAACCCCAATAAATTCCTCAGAGATAGATAGAGCAATGATACAACCAGAATACAAGAGATAGTATTCTCCTAGCAGCAGAGCCTCCTCCTCACAAGTGCACCACTTTCCAAATGAGAGAAGTGTGTGAATGAATGACCAAATAGAGATCTCCCAATGTCTATTTATACTTGTCCTGTCCTGCCCAGTAAACTTATGGGGCCTACATGTCTAGATTAACCCATGGTTAACTTAATCCGGGCCGACCCCACACTTGGTGGTCTAATAACCCTTTGACCCACATGACTTATACAGGGCCGACCCCAACAAGGTGGTCTAATAACCCATCAAGTATAAGTTATGACACTTACAATATAAATGACGACACTTCCGTATAGAGGAATAATAACATCTCTATAGGAACACAAACACTTCCATATAGAAGAATAATACCATCTCTATAGGAGTACAAAATACATATATGAAATACATGGGTGAAATACATTCCGAAGTTACATATACATCAACACTCCCTCTTAACTACGAAGGTATTTCTCGATACAGATCTGCTAGCACAAGTCTTCTTCTCTGGATCATCGTCACTGCTGCTGCTATCTCAATCAATCTCTGAATTTACTCATCATAGGGAGTTCTACAGAGCCAATCCTTTTTCATACTAGATGTAGGCCCACCACCTACAGGTCTTCATCATCACTAGCCATGCTGTGGAATTCTCAGGACTTATTACGTGTGTCACAAAACCTGGTGGTAGCATCCCAGGCTGTTACGAGCACACAGATCTACCTATTGGATCTCCTAGGAGCACATTACATGTAATCTCTCCACAAAACCTGGCTGAAGCATCCCAGGCTGTTACGAGCACACAGATCTACCTATTGGATCTCCTAGGAGCACATTACATGTGATCTCTCCACAAAACCTGGCTGAAGCATCTGAGGCCTTTTTCATCCCATCCAGATCTCCTAGGAGCAAATTACATGTGGTCCACCACAAAACCTGGCTGAAGCATCTAAGTCCTTTTTCATCCTGTCCAGATCTCCCAGGAGAAAATTACATGTGGTCATGGAAAAACCTAGCTGAAGCATTTGAGGCCTTTTTCATCCTGTCCAGATCTCCCAGGAGCAAATTACATGCCATAGGAAAAAACCTCGAAAGAGCATCCTGTTGGCTTGGTTTTGCAACCAAGCTTAGTGCTATGGGCACCTATCAACAAGTGATAGCAGTTTCAAAATTAAAGCAAAAACAATGGTAAATCTAAAACTAAAACTAAAACGAAACTAGCATGTGCATATCATAATAAACTTTTGAATTGAAAACAAGAACAAGAAATAGAAAAAATAACTTTGTATTAAGAATAGGGGCAAGCAAGTGCTTGCAATGGTGATACCTCCAAATGGTGAAGATTGTTGAGCAACTTCCAAGGTGAGTAGCTCCAGGCTCCAAAGGTCTCTTCTTCAAAATAGCTACAATGGCCAAAAGCTCATGGGAGATTTTGGCAGCATGAGGATATGAAGATGGATGGATGGAAAGTGAGGAGCGCCTACCACCTTTTTATAGGTTTTGGTGGTGGAGAATACCATTATGGTTTTGAAGAAACCAATGGTATTGACCAACATGGTTTAGGTATATTTTCCCTCCTTTTTCCTTTTTTGAATATTATTAATAATTTTATTCCCTTTTTAATATTTTTGGGAATTCTGGATCCTTTTTGAGGGTTTTTTATGCCTTTTGAGGAAAAATATTCATTTTGAGTGGAAAAGGGGGTGTATTAAGGTCTTTTGGTGGCTTTAGAGGCTCAAATGGTGAAAAAGTGGACAAATGGGTTATGTGAATAAGGAAATGAGCTAGTGAGCACTTTTTGGGTGTTAACAGATTGCCCCCTGATGTGTGAGGGCAAGAGCTCATCGTATGGCTGATAGAAATCATAGTTCTTTTGTCTTTTTTCTCGAGTTTGGGGAAGAGAAGAGACGGTTGGAGACTGGATCCACGGCCCTTGAAAGATGCAAAAAACAAAAAATATTACATGGCCTCAATATGAATGAGGAATAATCTCTGATAATGGATGAGGCGGGCATACCCATGCTCGTATCAAGACATATACATAACAATTAGTCCCACGAAGGGGGACCTAAAAAAATACATAAAAAATTTGCTGGTACATCATAATGGTCCAGAGGGGACATCATTTTGGGATGTACTCATGATCATAACATGACTGATCTCAATAACTCATACACTGGAATAACTGTTGAACTGTTGAAACTGAAGGTGTCCAACATCTGTAGGGATTCAATGACTGAGAGTCATCTCTGAGAAGTATTTTTAACTGTATACTCGAGGGAGTATGAAATTGGGGTACATCTGAATACTGTCGCCATACACAACCCGAATATCTATAGAAAAAATGTAACTGGTTGTTTCCATAAGTAGACTCTTAAATGTGGAAGAGTCAGGAGGTATCTGAGGTCTTCGACTAATAACTGAAAGGACCAATACCCTGTGCGAGTCTCAACGATGCGATCAAGGTGTTGAAGTCGAGCATGTGAGAAACAACCATTTGGAGAGGCACTGAGGACTATTCTCGAAATGATTCGTAGGCACTCATCATAAATGGTGATGAGTCCAAGACACAGGGACCTCTAGGTCTATCCTCTGGAATAAATTTGGTTGTTGTCGACAGAGGGAGACCAGCAACTAACAAGGCAATGATGTTTCCTTGATAGGAGCGTGAGGTGTAGAATTGAAGTGTGGTAGTACTGATGGTAGGACTGACATACTTGTGGGGATGGGAAGTAACTAGGGTCATATAGTGGGTAGACTCAAACTTCCTTTGTTCAGAGCATGATGACATGGTTGACCTGGCAGCGTAGGGAACTGACTTGTAGGTGTGAGGATCATAGCTTTTAGGGACTGAAGGGTATGTATTGACTATGGGGGGTCAATCTGATGGGTGCTATCGAGGGGTTCTCAGGGTGACATACTGCAGAATACTCTGAACAAAGGCGACCAAAATGGGGAAGCTACCATATGAGTAGACGTGATCTATTGTGGCGCTGAGAAGCACCATTGGGACCTTCTTCGTAGTTTTAATGAGCTCCGAGAAGGGATAAAAGTGTGCTCTGAAATGGTACTGTCCTGTGGATTTTGTGAGCCCAAGACTGTTCGTGCTCATTGGTGCTTTCATTTTTAAGGAGTCTGAAAACAATAAGAAGACTCTACAGTGGTTGTGAGTACTGTCCTGTGGGTTTTACGAGCCCAGGATGGTGATTCTCGTGGTCGCTTTCATGTTTAGAGAGTCTGAAAGCGGTAAGTGGACTCCATTGGTGTTCTTTTTCGTGAGTTAGTCTCTAAGGCCCGAAAAAGCATAAAATGATGCAAATGGAGAACTCTTCTATCCGATGTGACTAGAGTATTCCTTTTTCGTAATTAGTCTACAAGGTTCGGAAAAGGGGTAAACTTATACCAGGTAGACGCCCTTTCAGATACGTTTAGCGAGCATGAAAGGAAGCAAGGTTGCTTGGTGATCTTTTCATTGTTTTAGGAGTCAGAAAAGAGCTTAACAGAAACTCCCTAAATGCTTTTTTCATAAAAGGGATTGCTCGGCCCGAAAAAGGGGTAAAACTATACCGAACAAAAAGGGACTGATGAGAGCGAGATAAGGTCTCAAGCACCATCATGAGTGTGGACAACTGGATCCAGTGACATAAAGATTGTCAAAAGGGGGCTATGGCCAACGTGGCATGCAAACCGAGGAGATGAGAGGGCATGGGAAAAATGCCTGAAAAATCTAGAGGTGAGAGCGAGAAATGATCTCAAGCATCATCATGAGCGCGAAAAACTGAATCCGGCGATATAAGGCCTGTCAAGAACGGACGACGGCCGATGTGGCACGCAAATCGAGGTGACGAGGGGCATGGGAAAAATGCCCAAAAAATCTAGAGGTGAGAGTGAGAAATGATCTCAAGCATCATCATGAGCATAGAAAAATGAATCCGGCGATATAACACTCGTAAAAAATGGACGACGGCTGATGTGGCATGCAAATCGAGGCGACGAGGGTGTCCAAAAAATGGTCAAAAAATGGACCTAATGAAAACAGGAAAAGGAAAGAACTATCATGAATTTCTCGTTGTGCTGATTCCAACGGTACCAACGGTTTGAGAAACGGACGTTGTATGACATCGGAATGGTTGTTTGAAAAATGGTGGAATTTTTATAAATAGGGCGTGGGGCCCATATGACGTGTCATTGTTACGTGCGAGTTTGGCAGAGCAGTCAGAGCTCTTTCTTGATTTTCGAGAGATTTGACCATTGGTTTTCGATTCCGCGAGTTTTAGGTAACCCTATTTTCCTTAGCCTTTTCAATTATGTCTTTTTTGGTTAGCGGCGGGCCCCCGAAGGCCGCGAAATTCCATGTTGGCCTTCCAACGTGGAATATCGCGGGTTTCGTCCCTTTTTTTGTGATGGACATCACGGGTTTTAGGTTGACAGTTGCGATGTTCATCGCGACTGTCAAGTTGAAAGTCATGATGTCCATCGCGAGTCTTGGGGAGACAGTAGCGATGTTCATCGCGACTGTCTGGCCAATACCCGCGATGGTCATCGCGGGTTCTTGTATGGAAGCTGCGATGATCATCGCGGCTTTCGATGGAAAAGCCGCGATGGTATTTTTTGAAAAAAATTTCGAGGTGCTAAAATTTTCTTTGTTTTTTGGCAGGATGTTGAGGAGGCCATTGACATCGTGGCGAGAGCGAGAGATGGAGGAAGATTTGATGGTCCGGATTCGGATTGATCAGCAGGTCCGATAGGTTCTGGCGGAGAGTGGACTCCTGAAGTTCGCTTAGATTCCACCAATGCGTTCAGTAGGATGGCTACTGAACAAATTGGTGAGTTGGTGGGTACCTGCAGAGGGTGCCTTTGTTATTGAGGGTGAGAGGTTGGAGATCACCCTTACAGATGTATATTTTCTTACTGGGTTACCTCACTTGGGGGAGGTGGGGGATATTCTACCGAGGATCCCAGCAGGTGTTGACATGGAGGATCTCCTGGAGACCTTCTGCATAGCTGGGGCGATTGTGCAGAACAACGCGCTGAATCTGAGATCACTGCGAGAGTGGGACATGCAGGCTGTCGGGGCTTGTGTTCTGCGGGTGTTGGGTGCCACGGTGCCACATCGTTTGTCACGGCGACAAATGATGATGGTGGATTCTGTGTTGAGGGGGACCTATTATGCATGGGGTCAGATGTTTTTAGCTGGTGTCCGGAGAGATCTGGACAAGGCCAGTCGGGAGGGGGGAGAGTTCTGCTATGCCTCATTTCTGTGTTCTTTTTTCTTTGAGCGGGTACCGACTTTGTGACCACGGGTGCCCATTCGTGATGGTTTGGTGAGCAAGCCGCGGATGGTGCAGTGGGGGCAGATGATGCCTCGCAGTGGTGGTGGTATCCGAGGGTTCTTCTCGCAGGAGATGTACAAGCAGTGGGAGCAGATCCCCCTGCTGATTGAGGACTATCCATATGCTGGTATGGATTACCGAGGAGATCCAGAGATGCCTCGAGCCTAGGGATAGGCCTGGGGTTTAGATGGTATGTTTTGTGTTTTGCTCGCTACTATATCATGTGTTTCTAGATTTATTGGTTATGATTATAGTTAGATATGTATATGATGATTTATTTGCATTGTGCAAATGTTGGTCCTGTTCCACCGGCTGACTATGTGGCTCGCAGGGGACGGGTGATGGTGGTTGCTCCACCTCCGACAGCGGTTCCGCCTCCACATGGTCGAGGGTTTGGTGCTCGTGGTCGAGGGGCTGGCCCTCGAGATGATGTTGTCTATGGTGTCCAAGAGACATTGGATATGATTCTAGAAGGATTCCCAGAGGATGGGTGGAGAGACTTAGATCGGGACATCGTCGAGCGATGTTTCGATGCGCCACATGAGTGGTGCTCGATCCTGCTGAGGGCAGTGTTTCTAGCATCCAAGTACAGGGATGGTGGTCGGGATGATCCGACAGGGCCGACGGAGAGGAGGATTCGTCTACGAGATGATCCAGCGGGGCCGGTAGAGCGGAGAGTTCGTGCTCGGCATGATCCGGCAGGGCCGACGGAGGAGGCGCCAGAGGATCCCAGGGACCGTGATGATTAGATCATATGTATTTGCCCCCAAATGCTGATGAGCATATGGGGAAGCTCTTTTTTGTACGAATGATGTATTTTTGTATATTGGGTGTTGAGGGCACCTATTTCATGTTTTGACTATACTATGATGTATATATATATATGATGTTGATATATAGTCGTGTATGCACATGGATGCATTTGTTGTCTTTTTGTTCGCCCGTGGAGGCATGTTTGATTTTCTGTATGCCCGTGGAGGAACATGTTATGCACGTGGATGCAAGATTTTGATTTTTTGTATATGCCCGTGGAGGCACATGTTATGCACGTGGATGCACATTTTGTTTTTTGTATATGCCCGTGGAGGCACATGTGATGCATGTGGATGCATTTTTTGTTTATGAAATGATGTGATTGGTGTGCCAGTCAAGGACGTTGTTGGCCATATGGTCTGCTACACTATTGAGGTTTCTTGGGACATGTGTGAATGAAATGGATTCAAACTGTTGAATCATTTGTTTAGTGCACAAAAATTTTCTGAAAAGATAGGGATCGCGTACCTGGTAATCATTGTTGAGCTGGGAAACAAGGAGTTGTGAGTCCAAGAAAACGTTAAGGTGATGTATGCTCATTTGGAGAGCTGCGGCCACGAGACCGGTCACGGCATCATATTCAGCTTGGTTGTTGGTGGCAGCACCTAAACACACTCCGTCGATGTGGAACAACTCATGTGAAGGGGAATATATTACCCAAGCTGCGGAGGCCAAATTGGGGGACCAACGGCTTGCACCATTAGCGAAACCGATGTAGCAGAGTGGAACATGTGTGTGCAAGGGATCAATGGAAGGGGCCGACCGGACATAGGGGTATCCAGTGGAAATCGTGTAAATGGTGTTAATTTCTTCCGAGAAGGAAGATGGTGGGGGATGAATGGGTCGCTGTTTCTGACGAACGGGGGGTACATCAGGACATGTGTCAATGTGGTGCTTTATAGTGGTGGGGTCACGAGCAGGTGTTTCGGTATATGACCAGGCAAAGACATCCCGGAATTCTTGGAAAAGTTTTTTGTATTCTCCAATCTCATGCTCACTACAGGATGCTCCTAAGGTAATGATTTTAAGGACACCAGGTGGGTCAGAGATATCGATGTGGATGACGGGTGAGATATTGGCCATGTAACCTTCCTCAAAGGCATCAGGTGCATGAATTGGATCCTTAAACCAGTCGACTTTAGTAGGAAGGGAATCTTTGGATGCAACCGTCAATTGGGTAGCGGTGGTGGAGGAGGTCTCTTTTGGGAGGAAGTATGAACGATGGTGCATATCTTCCCAGGGGTAATCAGGGCTAGTAAGAGCCTCTAGAATCTCCTCATCATTACGGAAGATTTGAGTGGTCAAATCGGTTGACAAGGTAGTGGTAGTCGAAGAGATCATATAAATGGTGTTAATCTCTCCGGATGAGGATGATGCGGGAGGGTAGATTTCCTCAATTGTGGGGGGCGCCGTCTCAAGGTCCAAGTTATTCATCTCGTAGAGAGCTACTCTGTAATCTGGGATATCAAGACAGTGATGTGAGTAATGTCCGTAAATACCGCATATTGCACAAGGGTGGTTGGTACGCAATGATTTATCACGAGGCATGGGGTTTGAGTCGATTTTGACAACCGGGATGTTGGGGTCGTCGTCAAGCATTTGCATGTGTTCCTGTAATGCGGGTAATTGTGGACACTGATGAGTTGGATGGCCTAACTCATCACACAACGAGCATTTAGGAGGAGCACGAAACACGGGGGGAGGTTTAACTGCTTTGGGAGGAGGTACGACAGTGTATGGTTGTGGGCCTTTGCCCCCAGTGGGCCTGATGAGAGGAGGGGGATTCGTAGATGACGAAGGGGTAGTTATACCGGGAGGTGGTTGAGTAGAAGTGCCAATGGGTTGCACCGGTTGCAGGACGACATTTGGTGTCGGCGGGGGAATGGGAGGCGAAATATACCACACGGGTAATCCCAGGGTTAACCCGGGGAGACTAAGGGTAGCCATAACCGGAGCGCTTACTATGCCCGAGGGAGGGAATAGAAAGGGGATTGTGTGGATGGGTGTAACACCAATGTGACTAGGGACCAATGGTGGTTTAGGTAACAAGGATGGTTGATTGTTGGGTGTTTGTGTATTGTGGGAAAGAGTACAAAGGTCAATGACGTGGGTCTCCGGTGATGGTGGTGGAATGGATTGGAATGTAGAAGTCATCGGCGCGTCAGAGTAAAGTCTGGGTCCCACGGAGGAAATGAATGAGGTAGTTGCACCACAAATAGGTTGTTCAACCATGGGGAGAACATTTTCAGGTGCGGTGGGGGCCTTGGGATCGTAATAGGTAAGTTGGTCGACCTTGACCACACGTCCCTCATGGGGGAACATCATGGTACGGAAAACGGATGAGGCAACCGCCTGCATGGCATACATGTAGCTGCGACCAAGTAAGAGGTTATAATCGAGTTGGGCATTGATGACCTCAATGTCAATGAACACGGTTTTACCAGCCAGCTGGACGGGGACGTTAGCTAAGAGACCTTGGGGTTGAGCCGAACGGCCGTCGTAGGCTCGCAACGCAGTGGTGGACTGCTGGAGAGTAGGGGATCCCAACTTCTGCCAAACGAATGTGGACATAATGCATGTAGAGGCACCTTCATCGATAATTCACTGATGGATGACAAGATTCCAAATGGAAACGGAAACTTGGAATACTAAAGTGGAAGGCAAGCGTGGTTCGGACTGGTCTGAATCGAATGCCATAAGTTGTGAATCATTGGGTTCAATAGCGCCAATTGCAGAGAGCAAAGTATTGCGCTGTGAAGGACAGTTTTTTAAGACTTCTAAAGCAGACATGGCTGCGGGAGACTGGGCTAAGTCATCTACAATGCTGTAATTCGACGCAGCACGAGCATTGGGATTATTGTTGATGCAACGAAGTGGGAAGCAAGGTGCTTTAGAAGCGCCATCAAGTGAAGCCGGAGGTATACGTAACGTCTGATCCGTGGGATGAACGTTAGTGTTCTTGTCGGCGGGAGGGGCTTCAGGGGTGGAGCCATATTGGTTCTAACAGGTTTGGAAGTTGGCATCTGCGGATGACATCATTAGGAAGTGGTGGGTGTCTGAATCGAACATGGGTTGATCAGGAGTGGCATAAGTGATTTGTTGTGGTGGCGCGTTGCCCTGAGGGGGAGCTAACGGCTGAGTGTTCACTACGCCTTGGGTTAGAAAGGGGTTTTGCAGCACCAAAGGTTGATGTTGGGGTGGTGGAGGGTTGGGTGTCGCCTGAGGAGCCGCTTGCCCTTGACGATGGGCGTCGTTAGTCTAGAGTTGCTGAGCTCACTCCAAATGTGGGTAAGCATGTGTGTAATGGCCATAGACCCCGCATATAGAACAAGGGTGGTTTGTTCTGAGGTTATTGTTTTTAGGCTGCTTGGGATGACGATCCGAATTCTGGTTGGGAGGAGTAGCGTTGTTATTATGCGGAGGATTGGGAGGTGGAGGACCTTGCTGATGTTGTTGGTTGTTGCCGCGGTTACGTCGTCTTCCATGGTTTTGTTTCCCACCCTGGTTTCACTGGTTGTTTTGATGTTGGGGTTGATTGTGTTGTGTGTACACTTTCCCTTGAGCAGTGGGAGGATTTTGGTTCGCCGCAGGTGCGGGAGCAGGTTGTGGTGGATAATAAGCTGGTGGGGCTGGAGGTGGTCCAATTACCTGCTGGGGTTGTTAGTAACCCTGAGCTATTGGAGTTGTTGGGTTAGCTGTTGTAGCTAGCTGTGGGTAATACATTGGTTGTGGCAGGAACTGAGTCGGGTTCTGAGTGGCTGGTTGGTTATAGTATGTGGGAGGTACATATGCCGATGGCGCTTTCCTATAGCAATGTTGTGGACAAGAGGGTCCATGAATGTGATGAGTCTGATTCGTTGGAGCATACGAAGTTGTCGCTCCAGAATTAGATGTAGCCCTAGAGAGGTCTGGGGCATTTATGGTGCTCCCCATGCTAAAAGGTTTAATTTGTGGTGTGACTTGGCCAATAATACCATCAGCAGCATGTGATGCCCCCGGCGCGTCACCGCGTGAAGAATCGCCTCGTGGGGCATCTGGTATAATGCTGTAGAGATAGCCTGATTGGGCATAAATCAGGTCGAATTGTTGGGCTTTTAGGATAGCCTCTTCTTCAGACTGGGGTCGTTCGGATGCCACATCCTTGGCAATGAGAGGGAGGAGGGATTTTAGAAACCAATCTAAGAAGATACGGTCGTCTAACTTGATTTTGCAGAGGCTTTAGAGCCGATGCCACTCATGGATGTGGTCAGTGATGTGGGTGGTCGTGTTCTGTCTGCAAGACAGTAGGATCTCGACTCCCGCATCATAGCAGACAGGTAGCTGAAAGAACTGCAGGAAGGTCGAGGCAAGAGAGGTAAAGGTGGCATGGGTCCCATGGGGTTGCTCGATATACCACTTAGCCGCAGAGCCAGTGAAGGTGCGCTGTAACAGACAAAGGCAGACAGAGTCGTCCACTATGGAGTTGGAGGAACACCATAGATGGAAGGACATAATATGGTTTTGGGGGTCCTCACCTGCCTTGCCCTCAAACTTAGGGATGTCGGAGGGGAGTTTGGTGGGCATGTGAGGCCACACAGGGTCATGTCTCATAGGATCGTTGGTTAGCCTGGCTAAATCTGGTAATTTTATACTTGCCATGTAAGGTAGACTAGCAGATGGATGTGGCGTAATGACTAAGACATGACTATTCATGGTGGCATGATGTAGTGGTCCAGTAGCCCCTAAGGGTATGCTAGGTATTGAAGGTATGTGTCCTCCAACTGTTGTGGTTTGGTATAGGCCAGCGTTTCCAAGTGCAGCATGGGTTACACTGGGGTTAGGAATAGTAGTAGGGATTCCTGGGATCTGGGTTGTGGTAATGAGAGGGGGTGTGACCCCTATGTTTGGCATACCCATAATAGGAGGTAGTCCTGTGTTGGGAATTCCTAAAGGTGGAGTGTCCCCCATATTAGGCATACCTAGGGGGGTGGTTGTTGCCATGGATGGCACCGCAGTAGAAGGGTTTGTGGATGTATCTCCTATGGTACTGGTAAAAAGTGGGTCGAATTGTGTTCCAGCCATGAGGTTGGTTGGTAATAACTCAGTAGGGTTTTCGGATTCAGCCTCATAATCAGATGTGAAGTGAGGCGTGTCAAAATCGGATGACTATATGTCTGATCGATGACGTGTCGAGTCAAGGGATAAGGCTCGACGTCGGTGACGTGGGGTGCCAAGTAGACTGAACTCTGGGGGTTCACCCTGAAGATGACGAGATCGTCTAAAATTCTCAACGGTGAGAAATATGTTTTTTGTGTAAAAATTTTGAATGTAAGATGGTAATGTATAAAAAACTCGAAACCCTAATGCAACCAAGGGTGCAAAAAGGGGAGTGAAAATAAAGGCTCTTAGGCCAAAAAATCAACCTCAAAAAGGCACTTATTATAGCTACTGTGCTATAATAAGTGGAGGGATGCAACAAAAATGGTCAGAATACCAACAGTCAAACAACTTCTAGAAAAAAGAGGTGCTATTAGACCAAAGGTGGAATATATCATGCAAACACCTAACTAGAAGTATTGTGAGTCAACAAACGATATTCTCTGCAAGGTGATGAAATCCAAGTCATACAATATTGAGTGTTGAATCAACGGCTAGATATCCCCCTACCGGGAGGGACACCGGGTAGTCAATCCTAAAGAATGGCAACTAGGATACTCCGTTCATGACACGCTCAGAAAAGGTAAATCTGCCGTTTGGTCCTTTTACCGCAATACCCTCATACAGGGATATCCCGAGAATTGCAAATGGTAGACTTCAGTTACTGAATGGATTTTGGTATTCCACTCAGGCTTCCGGAACCATCCTCGCGACTTCAACCCTCCTAGGGGAGAGGCCTTCTGATAAACTGGTTGTGACCGTGCCAAAAAATACTAGGATATTTTGGTTCCCTAATGGACAACAGCTATGTCTCAAATGTAATGACTGAGGGGTGTTATTGGAACACCTATCCCCTCAATTCTACCTAGCTACAAAGTTCTTTTAAGTGCTCCCCAAGTGGGGTTAAAAGTTGGTTGAAGTTAGGGTAAATTTTAAGGCTTAGTTTAAATTATGTGTTTGAGTGGGTGCACGTATGGTATTTTAAACTGAAATTGAAAATGTAAATGCTTTGCAAAGACTATTCAAATACAAAGGATCTTTGAAATAGGAAAGCAAATATGAATACTTCAAGAAATAAATGGATTTCTTTTTTAAACAATTGCTTGGGCAAAGTATCAAGGAAGTAAACAGTAAAATTTTTTAACTAGATAAAATGCAAATAAATCCTTCTTTCAATTTCTGAAAATTTTAAAAAAGACTTTTTTAAAGGTGCATTCTAAATAGTAAAAAGATTTATATGGCTGTAATAATGCAGGAATTTTTGATACTGTAAAATAGCTAAGTGGGCAGAAAATACAGCAAAAATTTAATTTTTTAACGGATTGGCCGAATGGAAAAAATTTGCATCGCGGGTTTTGACAGAACAGTCGCAATGGACCACGCGGGTTTCTTTCACACAGTCGCAATGGGCAGCGCGGGTTTCAGCCGCGATGTGCAGCGCAGGATTTCGTCACACAGTCATGATGTGCAGTGCAGCAAATGGCCGCGAAGCCACGATGTGTAGCGTGCAAATTGGCTGCGAAGCTGCGGTGAGCCGCGCAGTCGCGATGAGCCGCGTGACTATTGGGAAAAAAGACACAAGGTGAAAGCCGTACACGGACGCCGAAAAAAGAACCCGAAAATGACAATTTCGGGCTATTAATGGCAATAAAAAGGGGCAAAATCTAGAGCAGCAATAGATCTGCTGTCTAGGATGGCAGATCTATGAATTAAACTGACTAAAAAGAACAAAAACTAAGATCTAAATCAAAAAATAAAATTTGAGATCTAAGAATTCAAGCCAGTGCAGTCGCCAAAAACTGTTGGCTTGGTTTTGAAACCAAGCTTAGTGCTATGGGAACCTATCAACAAGTGATAGCAGTTTCAAAATTAAAGCAAAAACAATGGTAAATCTAAAACTAAAACTAAACTAGCATGTGCATATCATAATAAACTTTTGAATTGAAAACAAGAACAAGAAATAGAAAAAATAACTTTGTATTAAGAATAGGGGCAAGCAAGTGCTTGCAATGGTGATACCTCCAAATGGTGAAGATTGTTGAGCAACTTCCAAGGTGAGTAGCTCCAAGCTCCAAAGGTCTCTTCTCCAAGATAGCTACAATGGCCAAAAGCTCATGGGAGATTTTGGCAGCATGAGGATAGGAATATGGATGGATGGAAAGTGAGGAGCCCCTACCACATTTTTATAGGTTTTGGTGGTGGGGAATACCATTATGGTTTTGAGGAAACCAATGGTATTGACCAACATGGTTTAGGTACCTTTTCCCTCCTTTTTCCTTTTTTGAATATTTTGAATATTTTTATTCCCTTTTTAATATTTTGGGAAATTCTGGACCCTTTTTGAGGGTTTTTTTATGCTTTTTGAGGAAAAATATTCATTTTGAGTGGAAAAAGGGGTGTATTAAGGTCTTTTGGTGACCTTTTGGTGGCTTTAGAGGCTCAAATGGTGAAAAAGTGGACAAATGGGTCATGTGAATAAGGAAATGAGCTAGTGAGCACTTTTTGGGTGTTAACACATCCCAGGATGTTACGGGTACACAACTCCAACCTGAAGGATCTCCCAGGGCGCTATTATATGTCCTCCCAAAGCAATGTCTTGAAAGAGCATCCCAGGCTATTACGGGTACACAACTCTGACCTATAGGATCTCCCAGACATGCTCATCTGCACAACCTGATCCACGGCCACAAAGTATCATCCTGATACTCATCATACATCATCCTGATGTACACAAGATCATCCTGATCATCATCACTGCAACATCCTACTGCATGTCATTTGGAGCAACATCCTGAAGCTCATCATCTATGATCATACACTGCATCCACCTAATGCATACCAAGTATCTACCTGATACATATCATCATAAATGATCTACCTGATCATACAATGGATCCACCTGATACATACACAAATACATGATCCACACAATGTATCCACCTAATACATATCAACATACATGATCTACCTAATCATACACAGTATCCACCTGATACATATACAGATACATGGTCCAAGCATCCAACATGATGCATATACAAAATACATAAATGATCCAACTGATCATAACAAGCATCGTCCTCTTCAGATCATCTCATTGTCCATGAAGCACAACCCAGATGCACATCATCCAACACTTACACCACCGACATGGGAGAACACATCTACCACCATTCAAGGAAGGCTCCAGCCCTTAATTTTTCACCATGGGAGAACACTTCTACCACCGTGTGAAAAATGGCTCAGTAATTACATCACGACCAAGGGAGAACACATCAACCATGTTAGAAAAGCTCATGTTAATCTGCATCTTCCAGACTCATCACTTCCCTTTGGAAGAAACCTCGATCTGAAGTGCACCAAGCCTCTCTCTGAAGTACTCAAACTGCACTTTGGCCAATGGCTTGGTCAATACATCTGCAACCTACTCATCCGTCGCAACATACTCTGCTTCAGCTATACTCAGTGCTACGTAGGACTACTTCCTGCTAAACCAAGAGATCACACCTGATCCCATACTGAAGCAACACCCAGAAGTGCTCTTCCTATCTGTAGCACTTCCTGCCCAATCTGAATCAACATAACCCTACAGGTTAAAATTTTGATTCGCATCATACTTGAGCCCATAATCAACTGTACCCTTCAGGTACCTCAGAATATGCTTTACAACAACCAGGTGAACATTCCTCGGATCCGTCAAGAACTGGCTCAATGTGTTCACCGCAAATCAAATATTTGGTCTCGTGTTCTTTAGGTACATCAAGGACCCAATCATCTGACAATACATTGCGACATCAACCGGATTAGATGGAGCATCACACAGAAGCTTCAGGTTTGATGCCATAGGTGTGGCCATAGCCTTGCAGTTCATCATCCTGAACCTCTTCAGGATCTCTACTGCATACTTCCCTTGTCTAAGGAAGATTCCATCTGCACTCTGCCACACCTCCATGCCAAAAAAAAATAGTGCATCATCCCTAATTTCTTCATCTTGAACTCGGCAGCAAGTTTCCGCTGCATGTCGGCAATCAATCTATCCTCACCTGTTACAAACAGGTCATCCACATACAATAGTAGTATCACTCGATTGCCTTCCTCAACCTTGTAGTAAAGGTTGGAATCCGCTTTACTCTTTGTAAAGCCCGAGAAGGCTATCTATCCTAGCATACCAAGTTCTGCACATATATGACTCCTTGTCATGTGTCTCAGAACCAAGTGGCTTCTCCACATACACTTCTTCTTCAACCACACCATTCAAGAAGGCTGTCTTGAAATCCATCTGGTGTATCTTCCACTTCATCACTGCAGCCAGAGCAAGCACTGATCTAATGGAAGTGTATTTGGTTACAGGAGAAAACGTCTCTATGCTACCACCTGCAGCATGCTTGATCTTGTAGATCCTCTTGGAAGTCACTACAAACTACCCTTTGGGACTGCATCCCAAACATCTTCATGATCGACTGGTACTCCTCAATTATGGCATTCTTCCCAGATCCTGGGAACTTCAATATCTTCAATATTTTCAATAGATAACTTTGTTGCTGAACAAATGTTGTAGTCCTTCTTTTGTAGGTGATGGTATATGATCTTTCCTACACAACAAGTTAAATTGTATGATTAAAAAACATCTCATAGTTTTTAGAACAAATTCTTACACATAAAGAAATATGTCATACAGTCATGCAATTATCTTAGCCAATGCTTCAATATAACATTTATCCATATTCCATAACTTTCTAGATGCCTTCCAATCTCTACCAGAACATTGTTAAGAGTGTGCACAACTCCTAACATGTCAGCAAAGAGGTTTCATTCTAGATAAGTAGCAATGGAATGTTGTACAGTTCCATAGGCCACTTACCCATGCATATTAGTAGTATACTGTTCATCAATGCAACTATTCTAATATGCATAATACACAACCTAATTCTAGGAACATAAGCATACACATCATTGAATAACATTATGTAAGAAATGAAAATTCAAATACTTATCTTTGTTTGGTTGCTGGGTGGACTCCCTCTGAATCTTTGCAACTCCATTTTGATGTGGATTGTGAGAAGTGGTCAACTCCCTCTGAATATCTGCATCCTTGCAGAAACTACTGAAGTGTGCTCCTTTGCTTTCTTGCAGGAACAACTGGAGTGTGATCCCTCTTGATCTTTTCTTCCTGGATTACCTATCCTTGAACTTATATCCATCCTTGATCACTATGCATGCTTATTAGTATCATCATTGTGTTATCCTTGAGGTCTCATACATAATCACACATTTATTAGTATAATCTTAATACTATCAAAACACAATAATCTTAAACATGTATAGTGATGATCATTCACAGATAATAAACATTAGTATTCAAGGTTTCAGGGAAGTCTTCTTATGCTCATGCATATTCTTATTTGATCATAGGACTCTTTTGATTAGTTAAATCATCAATGCATAAACCTATGATTACTCAAACCTATGACTTCATGAATAATCATTATCAACAACACAACAGTATAAGATCCTAACACAAGGTAGGATTCTAGCTTGATATAGGAAAAACATACCTGGATTAGCATGCTAGCTAGTTATGTCTAACATACCCGCATAATGTCTTCTGGTTCTCTTCAGTGACTTGTGCTAGTGACCTGCATGTCTCATAAGTTAACCATTGTAGAACCAAGTTATACATACCTTGTAAGTAGATCTTCTATGTGATCCATGACATTGGATGAATCTTTGTCTTCATGTCACCATGATCATATGTTCTTGAAGTAGAACATGATTTGTCTTTCTTGGTGTACCTTTTATGTTAGCGAACAACATAAACCTCATACAACATCACAATGCATTAGTACAATCATAAGTGTCAAAACCTTAATCAATGAATATCTTCTATTAAGGTGATACGACAAGTCTAGTAATTAATCAAGATTGTACTATAATGATATGAAGACAAACATATCATAAACTTAACCATGAACAGAATTCGAGACATACCTGTAAGCCATACCTGTCAAGATTGCTTGTAATCTTCTTATGGAAAGCCTTAGCCTCATCTCCCTCTGAGATAAGAATTGTTTTCACTTATGCAGGTGACCAATCCATCTTCTTCTAGGATTAACCCAATCCACTTGATTTGCAAGAACTGGAACTAGAGATGGATTAGGGTTTGTCAGAGAAACCCCAAAAATTCAAACTTCCGAAAGGATAGAAATATGCGCCTTGATGAGTTGATCAAGCTGGTATATTCAGAATTTGAAAACTGCAAAGTTTCACTCCTCAATTTTTCCTTTGAAACTTCTGGATTCACTGGACATGACCCCGAACTAGGGTTTGATGAAGCCCACTCTTCTACCCAATCAAAAGGTTTGATCCAAAGTTCTAAGCTTCTATTTTTCTGAGGAGCTTCCAGTCATGGTCACAGATTTTAAAAATTTCCATTTTTGCAGAAGCCCTAATTTTCCACTTTTCCAATCAAAGTCCCGAACTAGGGTCTGATCAAGCCCGGTATTCTGCCCAACCAAAAATTCTGATATTGGTCTTTAAATTTATATTTTGATGAGTAGCATTCATCTGTAGTCTCTGATTACAAAAATTCCAACTTTCTCCGAAACCCTAAATTCCGGAAGCCATGAATGAAGGTGCTCAAAAATAATTCTGTTTTGACATAAATATGTACCTGATTGTATCTGGTGTAACTTCGTACTTTTTGATCCATAGGGTCTGAAAATGTTTTTTGTAGTATCCTGACCTGTCATCTTTCCATCTCGATAGGTCTGACCTCAATTGGATTCTATGAGAGAGAGTTATGCCAAGTGTCGCAACGTGACCTGTTTATGGGATAAAACAGGAGAGCGAACTTGTATGGCATGCCACGTGTCACTGGTTCAACTTCGGCCTGTGAAAAATATTCTTGAGATAGTACATTATATGTACTACCTTTCATGTTTTATGAAATTTCATTTGGAGCTTCTTAGCCCAAGTTATGACCTTTTTTCCAAGGTCACCTATTTTTTACTCAGATCTGGAAGAGGCGGAAACCCTATATTGTACAGATCATAAATCATAAATTACAACGAATTAGAGGTTTTCCTTTGGACACAAGGTACATGGGGATCTTATATTTGACCTGTAAAAGTTTTAGATTGGAAAACTTTGCCAAAATGGATTTATAGAAAAATTTCTACGATGAATGGTTTTTGCTATATCAAGCCCTAGCATCGTAAGTGCAACAAGTGTCATACATGCCATATCATGCCTTCTTTCAGGATAGTTCTGATACCATGTTAAATTTTCAGAATTTACTTCAATCTAATCTAGGATATTAACTGAGAGAACAACATGTACAGCAAATCTATAGCATATCAATCATGGACACAATAATGCAAGCACACAAGAGACACAGAGTTTACTTGGGGAAAACCATAAAGGTGAAAAACCCCAATAAATTCCTCAGAGATAGATAGAGCAATGATACAACCAGAATACAAGAGATAGTCTTCTCCTAGCAGCAGAGCCTCCTCCTCACAAGTGCACCACTTTCTGAATGAGAGAAGTGTGTGAATGAATGACCAAATAGAGATCTCCCGATCTCTATTTATACTTGTCATGTCCTGCCTAATAAACTAATGGGGCCTACATGTCTAGCTTAACCCATGGTTAACTTAATCCGTGCCGACCCCACACTTGGTGGTCTAATAACCCTTTGACCCACATGACTTATACAGGGCCGACTCCAACAAGGTGGTCTAATAACCCATCAAGTATAAGTTACGACACTTACAATATAAATGACGACACTTTTGTATAGAGGAATAATAACATCTCTATACGAACACAAACACTTCCATATAGAGGAATAATACCATCTCTATAGGAGTACAAAATACATATATGAAATACATGGGTAAAATACATTCCGAAGTTATATACATCAACAAATGATGATGATGAAGATGGTGATAATGACGAAGACGCTGATGATGATGGTGATGGTGATGAAGATGACGATGATGATGACGAAGAAGATGTGATGATGGAGATGTTGATGAGGAACCTAGAGATGACAATGATGATGGTGATGGTGATGAAGATGATGATGGTGATGATGATGAAGACATTGATTATGATGGTGATGGTGATGGTGATGATGAAGAAGATTGTTTAGTGCTAGGGTTTGGGTCAGGGTTAGGGTTAGATTTATAGAAGTAAATTGAATTAGGGTTAGAGTTAGAGTTAATGATGATTATGAAGATGGTGATGATGATGAAGACATTGATGATGATGGTGATGGTGATGATGATGATGATGATGACAAAGAAGATGTGATGATGGAGATGTTGATGAGGAACCTAGAGATGACAATGATGATGATGAAGACGTTGATGATGATGAAGTCGTTGATGATGATGGTGATGGTGATGGTGATGGTGATGATGATGAAGATGGCGATGATGATGAAGACATTGATGATGATGGTGATGGTGATGAATATGATGATGATGATGACGAAGAAGATGTGATGATTGAGATGTTGATGAGGAACCTAGAGATGACAATGATGATGAAGATGTTCATGATGATGATGATGGTGATGGTGATGAAGACGTTTATGATGATGGTCAAGGTGATGGTGATGGTGAAGAAGATGGTTTAGTGCTAGGGTTTGGGTGAGGGTTAGGTTTAGAGTTAGAGTTATAGTAGAAAATTGAATTAGGGTTAGAGTTAGAGTTAATGATGATGATGAAGATGGTGATGATGATAAAGACGTTGATGATGATGGTGATGGTGATGAATATGATGATGATGATGACGAAGAAGATGTGATGATGGAGATGTTGATGAGGAACCTAGAGATGACAATGCTGATGAAGATGTTCATGATGATGATGATGGTGATGATGATGAAGACGTTGATGATAATGGTGATGGTGATGGTGATGGTGATGGTGATGGTAATGGTAATGATGAAGAAAATGGTTTAGTGCTAAGGTTTGGGTGAGGGTTAGGGTTAGAGTTATAGAAGGAAATTGATTTAGGTCATTTCTCTAATGTACATTTTATATTAATGGTATGGCTTGGTCTAAGTTGGTGCTCTCAAATAGCTATTTAATTATGAAATATTTAACAAGACATTAATTAAATTTAAGATAAGTGTATTGTTGAATATAGTGAGCATTGAGCATGGGGAACCAAGTCTATCAATATGTGTATTGTTAAATATAATTTTATTGGGTGAAGCCAATAACCAACATAATCAACATAATATAAGAGTTTTTTGGGTTGGGGATATACCTCAAGGTACCCAAAGCATGAAAAAAGTTTGGGTGGGCACAAAATGAAGAGAACAAAAAATGTTGAAGAGGACATGTGGGGTGGGAGGTCAGCCTCCAAAAACTCAAGCATTGACATGAGTGAGGTAGGTCTAAAGAAACTTCTCTCATACCAAATCAGAGAAGTGGTAGGTAGGTCTCTAGGTCTCTAAAGAAGCTTCTCTCATACCAAATGAGTTAGGTCTAAAGCAACTTCTTTTGTGGAGTGGTGTTGCATTTTGAAGTTCCCTTGGTCATTGTGTTCTAGTTGCAGTGTTTGTTTTGGCTATTTGTTCCCAATGTTAGGAGTTTTTCTTTTTTTTTCTTTAACTTGTGTCTAGAGATCTAGGCATTCATCTAAAATTTTCCCAATCTATCTATCCAAGCGTCATTATCCAAGATATATCTACATATTCATACATATAAATGGAAAGTGAGAAAGGGGAGAATGTAACTTTAGAGTCATCAATAATTAGCCTTTTATTAATCCCTAACAATATTTGTTTTTACAATGTATACCTCTAGTCAACTCTTTATCCTAGTTGACTAGTTGAATAAAGCTCCTACAACAATGCCAATAGAGGATTTTCAACACAAGGGATGGGTCTCTAGACCTCGAGCATGTTGATTAAAAAATATAAAGGTTATTAGGACCTAAATGAATATTTGCATGCTCATGAGCCATGAACAAGTCCTTGAATCACTACCCAAGCTATCTAGACGGGATACATGGCCTTTGTTTTGGATATGGATCCCATTTGGAGTTTTTGTGCACTAAGGATGGGTCTTTAGGTATTGACAATGATAAGGTGAGGACATATGAGGCCTCAAATCGAATATAAATGTTTTAAGGATATTATCCATCAAGATTCCCTCAACCCCCATACATGCCCTTTAAAAGATTTTTTTATCTTTGAGTGTGATATGGGTGCCAACATGAGGTTTTGACTACTAAGGATGGATCTTGGAGTCTTGACCATGGTTTATGTGATGACAATAAGGTTCATATGACTCCAATAAATCTTCCATGGATCATGGGGTAAAATGATGTCTTGAACCATTGAGTTGACTATGTTCAATATGTGTCTTAAAGTCAAAAAATCCAAGATACTTAAATTACAAAGAGTGATTATCAATATTACCAAAACATTGAAGACATTATCAGCACTAAGGGTCTATGCCAACTTGTGCAAGTAGTAGTTCAACACATTAACCACGGTTTCATTAAAGGCTCATACTAACACACAAAGAACGATCCATATGTAACTACATTAACAATTCTCTTTTATTGCTCAATCCAATTGAACCTATGCACACCCCTCATGATTGAACTAATTCAAGTGATATGGTTAACCTTTCCATCCAAGCACACATATGAACTTCTCATATATCTAGGTTAATTTGATATAATATGTGATGCAATGCTTGTTAGAATTGACTATTATAACCATTACAAGGTTAAGTATGGAAGAAGTCATCGTCTCCTATTTATTTTTTGGTAGCCCTAAAGTCACAACACTTTGTAATGTAAATATCACTCCTTAGTTTGCTTGGTTAGGTATGTTGTTTCTGAAAGGAAAAGATGCAAGACCCATTCAAATACAAGGGACTCATATTGAGGTCACTTGGTGTCTAGAAATAGCATCTATATGTATGTGAAAACTTTTCCATGACATTGTTATTGAAGACAAAATCATGTATGCAAAAATGTAATCAAAGACAAAGTCATATAGATAAGTGTAGATCCATCTATTAATATGAAAAAATCATCCAATCATGTACATTTTTTGGAAAAATGGAACATCGTTCCCAATGTCTATATAATGGCAACTCGTGCCCTGTACAAAATATGGAAACTCGTGCCCAAAATGCCACATCGTGGCTAGTGTACATAGGAGGGTCTCTCAATCCTCTTGCCCACCCTCAGAGCTCCTAGGTGCATCTCCAAAATTGATCTACCTCTTCTTCGTGCTAGAGGAAGATGGGTCCTTCGAGTGTCTTAGACCACGTCTCCCTGAGCCCTGAAACGACAACAATAATATGTCAACTTTTCTTGGCAATTATAAAAGTATAAAACATAATTTAAAAATAAAAATAGTTTTCAAATCTGAGATAACTCACTGCATGCGAGACTATAAGTCGTGAGGGGGTCTCCCTCCTCCGTGCTCCTAGTCTCTCAACATTGCCACCCTGCAACATTTAGCACAATTAGATAAATGATGAAATTAGATGCATATAGTAATTTTCGTTAAAATTCAATGAGATTTTCATAAACTAGTCAATCTCACCGTGAACACAACCGGTTGGTCTTCAGGGCTGACGGATGGAGTAGTCGGCTGGAAAACCTGCTCCGATGCTATGGTGGACAGTATAGGGGAGGATGTAGCCACATCGATGGTTGCTACACCACTAGGGGAAAAGTGGAAAAAGGGGGGGTTCCAGAAGGAGGCATGGACTGGGGTGGGAGAAGTGGAGGTGCATGTCTAGGGCTATATGTTATATTTTAAGCATTAATTCAATATGATCTAGGATCTTATCTGAGAGAATGAAAAGAACAGTATATCAATCACAAGAGATAATAGACACAGAGTTTCCTTGGAGAAAACCAAGAAGGTGAAAACCCCCAATAAATTCATCAGAGATAGATAGAGGAATGATACAAAACCCAAGCATAAGAGATAGAATCCTACCAGCTTCTCCTCCTCCACTAGTGCGCATCACTCAATGAGAGAGATCGATGAATAAGTGAATGATCAAATAGAGTGACACCCTCACTCTATTTATACACAACTTGACTTGCCTTTTAAATCTAACTAGGTCAGCTCCAACTTAACCACTTAACATAATACTAACTGGGCCGACCCCACTAGGGTGGTCTAATAACCCTTTAACCAACAAGACTCATACAGGGCCGACCCCATCAAGGTGGTCTAATAACCCATCAAGTATAAGTTACGACACTTGTAAATACAAATGATGACATTTCCATACAAAGTAATAATAACCTCTTTGTAGGGGTACAATATACATATATGAAATACATTCCAAAGTTACATATACATCAACACTCCCTCTTAACTAGGAAGGTATTTCTTGACACAGGTCTTCTAGCACAAGTCTTCTTCTCTGGATCATCAGATCATCATCATTGGATCATCGTCATCGTATCATCATCACCATCATTGCTGCTATCTCAATCAATATCCAATCTACTCATCATAGGAAGTTCTATAGAGCCAGCCCTTTTTCATGCTGGTTGTAGGCCTAGCCTCCATGCAGGTCTTCATCATCTCTATGAGCAAGCCATCAAGTAAGTACACCTCAGGACTGATTACACTGCCTCTGCAAAACTTGCAATATTTCTCGGGACTGATTACATTGCCTCTGCAAAACTTGCAAGAGCATCTCAGAACTGATTATATGCCTCTGCAAAACCTGTGTACCATACTGTCACCTCATCGTCTTCAGATCACCTCATAGTCCACAAAGCACAACCTAGATGCACATCACAAAACACTTACATTCATCGGTAAGGGAAGACACACTTCAACCATCCATGAAAGGCTCAGCACTTATATCTATGCCATGGGAAGACACACTTCAACCATGCGAGAATGGCATCGCACTTATATCCATAGCCATGTGAATACACACTTCAACCATGCTAGGAATGTCACAACACTTATATCGCAGCCATGGGAAGACACACTTCAACCATGCTCGAATGGCATAGCACTTATATTGCATCCATGGGAAGACACACTTCAACCATGCTCAAATGGAATAACACTTATATCACAGCCATGGGAAGACACACTTCAACCATGCTCGAATGGCACAGCTCTTACATCAACGACCATGGGAAGACACACTTCAACCAATTCGGAATGGCCCTAGCCCTTATATCTGCACCATGTGAGAATGGATCATGTGCATCTGTGTCTCCGGACTGATCACTTCCCCTTAGAGGGAATCTCAATCAGAAGTACACCAAGCCTCTCTATGAAGTACTCTAACTTCAATCTGGCCAACGGCTTGGTTAATACATCGGCTATCTGCTCGTTTGTCGCAACATACAGGAGCTTCACTGCTCTTCTCTGCACCATATCCCTGATATAGTGATATTTTATCTCGGTGTGCTTCGACCTGTCATGGAACAACGGGTTCTCAGACAACTTCACACAACTCTTTTTGTCACAAAAGATACCAGTAGCACCCAATGGGATATCAAATAACTCAAACAGTAGCTTCCTAATCCATACTACCTCACAACTAGCCGAACAAGCTGCAACATACTCTACTTCGGTTGTACTCAGTGCCACACAGGACTACTTCCTGCTAAACTAGGAGATCACACCTGATCCCATACTGAAGCAACACCCAGAAGTGACCTTCCTATCAGCAACACTGCTTTCCCAATATGAATCAACATAACCCTCCAGGTTAAACTTTTGATTCGCATCATACTTGAGCCCATAATTAATCGTACCCTTCAGTTATCTCAAAATATGCTTTACAGCAATCAGGTGAACACTTCTCGGATCCATTAGGAATTGGCTCAATGTGTTCACAGCAAAGCAAATATCTGGTCTGGTGTTCGTCAGGTACATCAAGGACCCAATCATTTGACGATACACCGTGACATCAACTAGCTCATATGAAGCATCACACAGAAGCTTCAAGTTCGATGCCATAGGTGTGGCCATGGCCTTGCAGTCCATCATCCCAAACCTCTTCAGGATCTCTACTACATACTTACCTTATCCAAGGAAGATCCCATCTGCACTCTGCCACACCTCCATGCCTAGAAAGTAGTGCATCATACCCAAGTCCTTCATTTTGAACTCGGCAACAAGCTTCCTCTTCATGTTGGTAATCAATCCATCCTCACCTGTCACAAATAGGTCATCCACGGACAATAGTAGTATCACTGTATTTCCTTCCTCAACCTTGTAGTAAAGGTTGGAATCCGCTTTACTCTTAGTAAAGCCCAAACTAGATAGGAAGTTATCCATCCTGCCGTACGAGGTCCTGGGTGCCTGTTTTAAACCATACAGGGATTTCTTCAGTTTTCACACACGAGTCCCTTTGTCATGTGTCTCAAACCCGAGTGGCTTCTCCACATACACTTCCTCTTCGACTACACCATTCAAGAAAGCTGTCTTGACATCCATTTGGTGTACCTTCCATTTCATCACTACAGCCAGAGCAAGTACTGATCTAATGGAAATGTACCTTGCTTTATATCTCTCTATGCTACCATTTGCAGCATGCTTGATCTTATAGATCCACTTGGAAGTCACCATATACTTCCCTTCTAGTCTTGGGACCACATCCCAAACATCATTCTTCATGACCGACTGGTACTCTTCGATCATGGCATTCTTCCATTACTTCATCCCGTATCCTGAGAACTTTAATATCTTCAATAGATAGCTTTGTTGCTGGAACAAATGTTGTAGTGCTTCTTTTGTAGGTGATTGTACACGATCTTTCCTACAATTCAAATTCAATTGCATGATTAAAAACTTCTCATAGTTTTCAGAAAAAAATCTTACGCATAAAAATATATATGTCATACAGTCATGCAATTACCTTAGCTAATGCTTCAATACAACATTCATCCATAGCCTGTAACTTTCTAGATGCCTTCCATCTCTACCAGAACATTGTTAAGAGTTTGCACTACTCCCAACATGTCAACAAAGAGGTTTCATTCTAGATAAGTAGCAATGGAATATTGTACAATGCCATAGGCCAGTTACCCATCACATGCAGTAGTATACTGTTCATTAATGCAATTATTCTAATATGCATAATACACAACCTAAGTCTAGGAACATAAGTATATACATCATTGAACAATATTATTTAAACAAATAGAATATACAAGAAATGACTGTTAGTTTTTCAGAATTTAATTCAACCTGATCTAGGATGTTAACCGAAGCAACAACATGTACAGCATATCAAGCATAAGAGACAAGAGACAAGAGACACAAAACATTTCACCAGGGAAAACCAAGAAGGTGAAAAACCCCACAACTTCCTCAGAGATAGAATAAGCAACAATACAATGATCACCATGATCAAACCCAAGAGATAGATAGAAGCAGCATACTCCTCCTCCACTTGTGCCCCCTCCTCCTCTCTCTCACTAATGCGAAGTGAGTGAAGAATAGAATTTCTAAAATGAGAGAGACACACTCTCTATTTATACACTTACTTTCACTTGACCTTTACTCAACTAGGTCGTCCCCAACTTAACCACATAACATAATGCTGACTAGGCCGACCCCCAATAGGGTGGTCTAATAACCCTTTGACCCACATGAATCATACAGGGCCAACCCCAACAAAGTGGTCTAATAACCCATCAAGTATAAGTTATGACACTTACAAAATAACTTGCGACACTTGCAAATACATAAGACGACACTTCCAATCGGAGGAATAATACATATCTGTTGGGGATACAATAAAGTACAAATGTAATACATACAATATACAAGTGAATATCTTCCGAAGTTACAAATACATCAATAGTCCCTCTTAAATAGGAAGGTATTCTCTTGACACAATTCATCAATACATATAGGCACAAGTCTTCAATTCTTGAGCTGGATCATCATTACTGGAACACAGAGCATCATCATCACTGTTGTTGTACTCGACATCTCGATCACTGGGCTATATCTGAATTCTTCAATCTTCTCGTCATAGGAATTTCTACAGAGCCATCCCTTTTTCATGCTAGATGTAGGCCTAGCCTCCATGTAGGTCTTCATCATCTTGTGAGCAAGCCATCAAGTAGGTACACCTCAGGACTGATTACACTGCCTCTGCAAAACCTGCAAGATCTCCCAAGACTAATTACACTACCTCTGCAAAACCTACAAGAGAATCTCAGGACTGATTATATGCCTCTGCAAAACCTATGTACCATACTGTCACCTCATCATCTTCAGATCACCTCATATTCCACGGAGAACAGCCCAGATGCACATCACACAGCACTTATATTCACTGGCATGGGAAGACACACTTCAACCATACGTGAAAGGCTCGACACTTATATCTGCGCCATGTGAAGACACACTTCAACCATGTGAGAATGGCATCGCACGTATATCCATAGCCATGGGAAGACACACTTCAACCATGCTAGGAATGGTACAACACTTATATCGCAGCCATGGGAAGACACACTTCAACCATGCTCGAATGGCACAACACTTATATCGCAGCCATGGGAAGACACACTTCAACCATGCTCAAATGGCACATCACTTATATCACAGCCATGGGAAGACAAACTTCAACCATGCTCGAATGGCATAGCTCTTACATCAACGACCATGTGAAGACACACTTCAACCATGTCGGAATGGCCCCAGCCCTTATATCTGCACCATGGGAGGACACACCTACCACCATGTGAGAATGGCTCATGTGCATTTGTGTCTCCGGACTCATCACTTCCCCTTGGAAGGAATCACGATCTGAAGTACACCAAGTCTCTCTCTGAAGTATTCAAACTTCACTCTAGTCAATGGCTTGGTCAACACATCGGCTATTTTCTCGTCCATCGCAACATACAGGAGCTTCACTGCTCCTCTTTGCACCATATCCTTGATATACTGATATTTGATCTTGATGTGCTTCGACCTGCCATGAAACACCGGGTTCTCAGACAGCTTCACACAACTCTTGTTGTCACAAAAGATACCACTAGCATCCAATGGGAGATCAAATAACTCAGGAAGTAGCTTCCTAATCCATACTGCCTCACAAATAGCCGAACAAGCTGCAACATAATCTGCTTTCGCTGTACTCAGTGCTACATAGGACTGCTTCCTGCTAAACCAAGAGATCACACCTCATCCCATACTGAAGCAGCACCCAAAAGTGTTCTTCCTATCTGCAGCACTGCTTGCCCAATCTGAATCAACATAGCCCTGCAGGTTAAACTTTTGATTCACATCATACTTGAGCCCATAATCAATTGTACCCTTCAGGTACCTCAGAATATGCTTTACAGCAACCAGGTGAACACCTCTGGTATCCATCAAGAACTGGCTCAATGTGTCGCAAAGAAAATATCTAGTCTCATGTTCGTCAGGTACATCAAGGACCTAATCATCTAACGATACACTGTGACATCAACCGGATCAGATGAAGCATCACACAGAAGCTTCAAGTTTGATGCCATATGTGTGGCCATGGCCTTGTAGTCCCTCATCCCGAACCTCTTCAGGATCTCCACTGCATACTTCCCTTGTCCAAGGAAGATCCCATCTGCACTCTGCCACACCTTCATTCCTAGAAAGTAGTGCATCATCCCCAAGCCCTTCATCTCGAACTCGGCAGCAAGCTTCCTCTTCGTATCGGTAATCAAACTATCCTCACCTGTAACAAACAGGTCATCCACATACAATAGTAGTATCACCGGATTGCCTTCCTCAACCTTGTAGTAAAGGTTGGAATCCGCTTTACTCTCGGTAAATCCCAAACTAGATAGAAAGCTGTCTATCCTACCATACCAAGTCCTAGGAGCTTGCTTCAAGCCATACAAGGCTTTCTTCAACTTGCACACATATGACACCCTGTCATGTGTCTCAAAACCAAGTGGTTGTTCCACATACACTTCCTCTTCGACTACACCATATCCATCTGGTGTATCTTCCACTTCATCACTTGTATTTCTCTATGCTACCATCTGTAGCATGCTTGATCTTATAGATCCACTTGGAAGTCACAACAGACTTCCCATCTGGTCTTGGGACTACATCCCAAACATCATTCTTCTTGATTGACTGGTATTCCTCGATCATGGCATCCTTCTATTACTGCATCCCAAATCCTGGGAACTTCTGATTCTTCAATATCTCCAATAGATAGGTTTTCTTGAACTTTGTTGCTGGAACAAATGTTGTAGCCCTTCTTTTGTAGGTGATTGCACATGATCTTTCCTACAAGTCAAATTCAATTGCATGATTAGAAACTTCTCATATTTTTCATAGCAAAATCTTACGCATAAATAAATATGTCATATAGTCATGCAATTATCTTAGCCAATGCATCAATACAACATTTATCCATATCCCGTAACTCTTTAGATGCCTTCCATCTCTACCAGAACATTGTTAAGAGTGTGCACAACTCCCAACATGTTAGCAAAGAGGTTTCATTCTAGATAAGTAGCAATGGAATGTTGTACAGTACCATAGGCCATTTACCCATTACTTGCATATTAGTAGTATCTTGTTCATTAATGCAACTTTTCTAATATGCATAATATACTTCCTAAATCTAGGAACATAAGTATGTACATGACTGAACAACATCATTTAAGTAATCATAAAGGACAAGTCAAATACTTATCTTTATTTAGTTGTTGGGCGGACTCCCTCTCAATCTTTGCTTCCTTGAAGGAACTACTGGAGTGTGCTCCCTCTTGATCTTTGCTTCCTGGATTACCTGTCCTTGAACTTATATCCATCCTAGACCACTATGCATGCTTAAGTGTGCAATAGTGTCATGATTGTGTTATCCTCAATATCTCATACATAACCATACATACATTATTATAATCTCAATACTATCAAAACATTATGATTCTAAATAATCTTATCATGTATGGTCATGATCATTTCACACATAGGTAATAAGCATTAGTATTCAAGGTTTCAGGGAAAATTTCTTTTACTCATGCATATTCTTATTTGTCCATAGGACTCTTCTGGTTAGTCATATCAACAATCAAAGTAAGAAACATAATATGCATAAACCCTTGATTACTTAAACTTCTAACTTCAAGAATAATAATTATCATTCATACAAAATTATAAGATCCTAACACAAGGTAGGATTCTAACTTGATATAGGAAAAACATACCTGGTTATCATGTTAGCTAGTTATGTCTAACATACCCACATAATGTCTTCTTGTTCTCTTCAATGACTTGTGTTAGTAACCTACATATCTCATAGGTTAAGCATTGTAGAACCAAATTATACATACCTCGTAAGTAGAGCTTCTATGTGATCCATCAGTCTTTGTCTTCATGTCACCATGGTCATATGTTCTTGATCTAGAACTTGATTTGTACCTTTCATGTTAGTGGACAACATCATCCTCATACAATACCATGGTGCATTAGTACAATCATATAACTCTAATCAATGAATGTCTTCTATCATTCACATGCATTCATACTTTTACTAGGGTGATAAGACAAATCTAAAAATAATCAAGATTGTACTAACCTCAATAATATGAAGACAAACATATCATAAAATTAATCATGACATATTTCAACATATACCTATATCTCCTCAAGTCATACCTGTTGAGATTGCTTGTAGCATTCTTATGTAAGGCCTTAGCCTCATCTCCCTCTGGAACTGGAACTTATTCACTTATGCAGGTGTACAATTCATTCTCTTCTAGGATTAACCCAATCCACTTTCTTTGTAGAAACTAGATCTGGAGCTGGATTAGGGTTTGTCAGAGAAACCCTAAAAAATCAAACTTTGAATTTCAAACTTCTAAAAGGATGAAAAGTGTCACATACCCTCCCATCTGTCCAATTCCGGTAAGGGAACATGATACCAATCTGTGGGGATTTTACATAAAGTAAGCCCATTCATTTAATTCATAGTCATAAAATTCAAAGGTGTGCAGATACAAATCAATTTAACATGCACAGCGCCATAAACACCATCCACTCACAATTCACAATTTCCATTCAATTTAACACATTGCAGAATTAAATACAAACATAGAATATACTTATCTCATTGTAATGTTGTCCCCAACAACTAGCTATGTCACTGCAATGTTCCTTCCAACCGTAGGTCTCTGCCCAGCCTATATTATTTCAACACTCAGAGACCACCCCCGAGCTGGGCATGATATCCACAAGGAAAAGGGGAGTCTCAAGCTCATCACAGCCCAAAGCAATGGATACCCATCTCAACTTGAACATTTCTTAACACACAGCAACTCAAAACTGAGCATGGATACACATAACAGCAAAATCCCAAGTGCTGGGTATGAGGAAAAATGTGGGAAGCCAAAACGAAGTGATATATGGTGAATCAAGCCAGGAAAAGCAAATTTGTTTTCAGAAAACGTCCTTGGGCATTCAAAGAGCCGCAATGGTCTCTACAAAACCCCAAATCGTGCTCTCTCCTTCCCAACAGGTATGTAATACAAAAACGAATTCCCAGCAATGCCAAAAGGGAGGAAAACACTGGAAATCAGTGGAGAAAAATGCCCAGGCAGCTCCCAACAGGTCTGCAACACAAAAACGCCCTCTTCCCAGCTAGAAGACCCAGATAAACCATAAAAACGTGGTTGGAAAATGCCCAGGCAGTTCCAAAAACGTGAGAGAGGCAAAAATCCTTCATGGTAATGGCTTAGGGAGCAAATCATGGCTGTTTTCTTACCCCATAAGCAAAAACACGATTTTCCATGAGGGTGGCTTTCCCATACTCAAATTTTGGACAGCCATACCTCCCTAATCCACAAGGCATTAACTACTTCACCCAACTCTTGGGAGAAATGAATGATTGGGCACCAAAGTCAACATGGGTAGTTGATGGTTGATGGGTTCTCTCATTGAAACTTGGCTTGACTTCATTGGCTCAAGGGTTTGAATATTTCCCTCCCAATTCCTTGTAATATCATGCCCCCATCTCTTGTTGCATTGCATAGCTAGTTGTGGGTATTTATATTAAAATGCATATTTACAATTCCCATGGTTCTCTAGCATATGGGCAACATAATATCCAATACTTTCCTCTTCAAGGTCGATTGTTCACTAGCAGGGCCTTGGCCTTGAGCTCCACACTAGGAACCATACATAATATGCATACAATATTTACATGATAGCCCAAAATATTATAAGGGTAAAAATGGGGTTATTACATTCCCCTCCCCCTTGGAATAACACTGTCCTCGGTGTTCCATAACTTGGGATACATACACACTTTATACATGTCCAAAATTCACAAAATGTGGCAGGTTGTCCTACATTTCACCATTTACTTGGGTTTTCAGGACCAAGTCCTTTGGCCTTCACAAACTATTCCTACTGGCTGGGACCTTCTAGCTCTGCATGAGGACATTGCTCCAAAACAATTCCTTCATTTTCTTTACCTTCCAACTGGTCCACAAACCTGGAAAATTTATGGCTACTACCCTCTTGATGTTCTCTTATTGGGCAGTCATGGAGGAAATGATTTCCGCCACATCCCCAACATTTCATTGGTTGCTTTACCTTTTCCTGATCCATTTCCTTTGAGTCTTCCCACTTGGAACGTTTCTTAATCGACCGATTGGATGAATGCTTCTTCATTGATCCACTTTCCTTTCCCTTATTGATTGCTCCCATAATTCTTTTTACCCCTTTTTGTAGACGAATAGAGTCCTGCAAAACCTCGTGGTTCATCTCATTCTGTTGCCTCTGTAGCTTGAGCATCTATTCAATATTTTCTTGGGTTTTTGCAATTGTTTGAAGAAGACTTTCAGCCAATTCTAATAGCCCTTGGTCTGCCACCATGGTCAATGTGCACAGTTGACCACTCTTTACTTACTAGCAACACTTGCTTATGTCCGCTGTAACCAATTGTTTCAATTTCTCCCTGTGAAATTTATCATGGAAACTCTTTGTTAGGACAAGCATAATATAAACATTAAAATTAGTCAATTATTTCCCAATTGACATGGAACGTCCATGCTTCACTCATGCGACTTCCAAATTTATTTTTTTTCATGCTTTCCCAACATACACATGATTCCTTTCATGTTCATCCTTTCACAATGGAATAACTATTTGAGCATTCACAATTTAATTCAAGCAAATAAACACATTCTTCTTCTAGTCATGACATGCATTCAACAATTCTTTGTTTTATAAATGCATCAATATAAAGGAAAGAGAAGAGTAAGAGTTTCTCCCTCTTAGTCTTGTTTTATTATGGAGCTATGCCATCACTGTGGTTTCATGCTCCTTACTCTCTTTCACTTTAATGTGAATGCTTGAATTGCCCATTATTGGCTATGACACTTAGTGTCTAAGGTCTGTCTAATGCTTTTCAGCTTGGGTACCCCTTCCCATTCTGCTTACAGAACCTCTGGTTGCTAGGACCCACTCATGTTCACTAGCACCATCTTTTATTACTACTCATATTGAGCTCTTTAGGATGGTCATATGTCCATATGCATCCCTATGATGCCTTCTTAGTCCTTGCTTCCAACAATACCTACACTCAAACATTGAATCAATTCACATGTTTAGTTTATTTCATAAGGTTTTTCTCTAAACAAGAGTTTGAGAAATCATAACCAAATCATATACACACGTTTATTCATAAGCAAGAAGCTGCAAGATAACCAAATACTTATCTATATTGGATGTCTTCACTTTATTCCACGGGATCCTTCTTTTCTTTACGAGCCTTGGATTTCCCGTGGACACAATTATGAATGTTGGGCCAGCACGTAGGCTACTCCACAATCATTCGAATAGGTAATGCCAGGCCAGTACGTTGACTGGTTTTATCAATTGTTTAAGGGTTATTGGGCCAGCATACACACTGTTTCACAATATTAAGTAGTGAATGCCCAACCAGTTACTCTCTGGATTTATCAATAATTTCATATCGCCCACTCATTTAATCTCTGGATTTACCAGTAATTTTATAGCGCTTTCAAGGTCTTGCTTTCCTGCAATGACCAAGGTTTCCAACAAAGAAACATTAGTGTATCAGCTTAGTTGTTAGAAGACTTATACCTGAAATCTTCATTATTCCAAACAAGACATAAATGAAATTGAATACTTATCTATATTGTGCATTTCCCCTCTGGTCCACAGGATCTTGCTTCGCTTTGCAAGCCTTGGGATCGCCTATGGACTTGGATGTAGTTATTGCTTCACCAGTACACCTTCACGCCGACTGGATTAACCAAGCATTTGGTGGTGCCCAACTAGTCCCATACCTGGTTGGTCCTCTCTATTGCTGAGCCAGGACATTAGTCTGGGTCATCGACCAATGGAAGGAAACTATGCCACCTGACCATTATAGGTCAAGGCTCTAATATGGAGCCATAGGAATCTCAGGGTTTTCAGTCAGTTTTGGCACCCGCCCTCCTACTGCTGTCCCAATAGAGATTTTATGACTTCACCAATGTCACCACACCTTCTTGCACCACAACCCTTCACACATAGAGCTCTTCATTCATACAAGGACATCACTCCTTCTCTGGTGCAAATCGGTGGTTCCTTTTAGGAGCTTTATAGGTGACTTTCTTGACTGCAGGTTAGCATGACCCCACTCACACAAGGATGATACCTCTTCTTATTACCCAGCTCTCGGGCCTATCCATCCCTTCTAGTAATATTTCATGTGAACACATAAAGGTTACCAATTCCTATACAGTCCTTTTGCATACCCTTCTTCACTTTACCTCTTAATGTGCAGTATCAATCTGCATCTGTGTAGGCTGACAACACAAGAAGAATAAGTAAGCTCATCAGTATTGTTGTTCAATTTTGTAACCATAATCCATATCATTCACTATCAAGTATTGAAACACCAGGAATGCGTTCATTCCCTTAGGGTGTAGTCAATATTGAAAACCCTATCATGACCCAGCACCAGAAAAGGTGTGCACCCCCTTTCTGATGTGCGCCATGTAGGCCCTAATCATACTCAAATAGTTAGCAATGATATAAATAAGATAGAGCATGCTCTACATATTAACCCTAATAATTTAGACATGCATGTTCTTGTCTAGGGTCACAGAATACTCATTCATTTTGCAGATGTATCTCACATGCATTTTGGGAATAGCTTTACCATCTCACTCTCATGGTTTACCGACATGCAGTTTGGCTGAGATATTATCAATGGTGTTTCACCCGAAACCCATTTCCAAAGCATGGGGTCTTTCCCATCTAGTTTGGCTTTTGCAGGAAATCACTCCTGGTCTTCCTGCAATGTGTCTTCCTGGCACATTTATCAAATAGCCAAATAGTTAGCAGCATTTAACAATAAAATTCAAATCTGATTTCTCTAATCAATCAATGACATTGATAATTAAATTCAAGTATGAAGTGCAATTCTCTCCTCTACGGAAATTGATTCTCTTTGCCATGAGTCTGTTCTCATATCGTTTGGCTCTTGCTCACGGTAGATTCCCATCTTCATCATGGACTTACCCATATTTGCCATGCCCAAAACAATCTACCTAAAATCTGAAACTTCCATTAGCCAAACGCTTTGTAAGTCTCTATGCATATAATATTTCATTGTTGCCACAGTCACTGAAGCATTTTAATATCACCGAAATCATCTACTTCATGTGAATCATTACCATACTAGAGTTGCATGGTTTAATTACATCATTTTATGCAATCATTCTCTTGCATTCACAACAGCGCATGAAATGCTCTTAAGATTGACAATAGTTCACCATTCCATCTATTATCTTGTTGTAATGAAACATACACCACAATCATGCATTCACACAATGCATCTCAACATGTGCACCTATACATATGCATGCACTTTTACATCACTCACATAATCTTTTAGTGTGCAATCACTCAATGTATAACCACAAGGTTGTACATAATATTTTAATGCACATCTCCTCAATGCAACCCTGCATTAATTTATGAGTACTATACATTCAAACATATTATGGCCTAACCATGTACTACCATGACAGGGCCATAAGTCCTCACTTGCTTTGGTTGTTAAACTCACAATCGTCATGGCATGACATAATTTCATATGAATGCATTGAGATTTCTAAGAAATTATAGGGTGTAAGGATCATTGCCTTCACTTACCCATACCTCACCATACTTGGTAGGTTAACAGTCCCATTCTGGCACTCAATACCATATGCAAACCAAATCATCATAGTTCAAAACATAGTTGAAGGAATCTCACCAAATCCTTTTTCAACATTCATGCAATTAAGCACAAATAACCATTACCTGCATGGCTGTTATTAACATCGCTTGATGTTACCTGGTCAGTTGGCCTCTTACCAAGGCTACTCAGTCCTTTTTCCAACATCATGATCACGTACTTGTTGCACCATCCTCTCTTCATAAGGTCATTGGTCACGTGCAACAATGTCATCAACTTCTTTAGCCATGTTTTGATTGTATTTGTCCTACAACCAATGCGGACACAACTAATTATTAGCAACCACCATAATTATCTCAATTGGCTCATTGCATATGTGAAACCTCACTATTTTACCAATATGCAATGTCCTATTCATGCACAAACATTTTCACATGCACTGTGCAATGTTTGTTAATATGCCGTCTGGTGCATATTCATTTCATCTATGGAATCTCTTTGCATTTTCAACATTCCTATACCATATTTTATATGCATGACAATTTCATAACTATAAATATGATAGCAAAATAGGGGTTAAGGAATTCTCCCTTTCCAATCCCTCATCGTAACATGGAATCCCTCTTCCATATCATAGTTGAACCAATTTCATGGGCTCTCTACCATGCACACAAGCAATTATTAGCTATGATCTTCTCACAAAGTATAAATTCAATATATGTATTCACATGTATAACATTCATTCATGATATTTTTCAAGCATACAATTATTATGTTATAAACATAAATGGTTTAAGGTGAGAGATTTCCCTTTCATCAGCATTGCCTTACTGCTCCCATTGCTTTTCCACAATGCATTTCCACAAACTTTCTATGCAATTCATGATTCTGCACTTCATACTTTCAATGATTGTCTCCGGGGGACGACGGGGGTCAAGGGGGCTTGCCATTGTCGTGGATGTTAAGATTATTTTTCCTCCATTGTCGCGGATGTTAAGGTTAAAATTGCCGCGGGTGGCGAGGCTCTTATGGAAAATTTTGTTGTCGCGTGCGTTGCAGATATTAACGCTAATTCTGCCACCGTGCATGTAGAAGTTAACGTTAATTCCGCCGCTGTGCAAAAACGTTAACCTTAACTTCGCCGACACAGCCTTTGGCAAAATTTCGAAACAGTTGGAAAATTTTTGGAATTTTCTCTTCCTTTCGGCGCAGAATTAGCAACATCTCCATCAATTGTGTCGCAAGAGATAAGGTTAAAATCTTTGACCGCCAACCCTGCGACTGCCGACCGCTTACCTTTGGCGCAAAGTTAACAGCTATTTTGCCAACCGTTGCGGCGCTTTTGGGCTTATCTTTGCCGACAGAGTCGCAAGAGTTAGCCCAATTTTCACCACCGCGCACGCAGAAAATTAGCCTAATTTTCGCAACCGCGCGCGCAGAAAATTAGCCTAATTTTCACCGCCGTGCGCACAGAAAATTAGCTTAATTTTCGCCGCCGCAACCCTTAGGCAAAATTTCGAAAAAAAAAAAATTTCCCTTCCTTTCGGCGCATAATTAACAACTTTCCCACCGACCGTGTCACAAAAATTAACGTTAATTCTACCGCTGCACGCGCAAAACTTAATGCTAAAATCGCCGACAGAGCCTTTAGCAGAACTCATAAATACTTAGAAAAATTTTGCAAATTTTCAAAGACAATTAGAATTTTTCTGGAAATGTGTCCTTCGTTTCTTTACAGAGGTGAGCTACTTACAGATCAAACTTGCATAAAACAGTAAAAGAATGCAAAGAACTTGCACCTCTGCTATGCCGAAATAAAACAATAAAATAGTATAAGGATAACAAGAGGTTGCTCCTCCTTCTCTCCTTCATGGGTCAATCAACAAATACAAAAACAGAATGTTACTGCATTAGAAATAGTGTAAGTAAGCATTTAACTTGAAAAGGGATTTTCTCCCTCCTTCCTCACTTTCATAAGATGAAATTAATGCAAGCAATTTTGCAATAATCCCCAAAACAGTCATGGGAATGATTTCCCATCTTAATCAAATAGAAGCTATGAGATCTTCAAGTTTCTTTAATTCATTTTAACTTCAAATACTACATACATATACACGCAATGAGTTATATCTCTATGAAGGGCCCAACAGCCGTAGTGTTGAACCATAAGCTCTGATACCACAATGTCACATACCCTCCCATCTGTCCAATTCTGGTAAGGGAACATGATACCAATCTGTGGGGATTTTACATAAAGTAAGCCCATTCATTTAATTCATAGTCATAAAATTAAAGGTGTGTAGATGCAAATCAATTTAACATGCACAGCAGAATAAACACCATCCACTCACAATTCACAATTTCCATTCAATTTAACACATTGCAGAATTAAATACAAACATAAAATATACTTATCTCACTATAATGTTGTCCCCAACAACTAGCTATGTCACTGCAACGTTCCTCCCAACCATAGGTCTCTGCCCAACCTGTATTATTTCAACACTCAGAGACCACCCCCGAGCTGGGCATGATATCCACAAGGAAAAGGGGAGTCTCAAGCTCATCACAGCCCAAAGCAATGGATACCCATCTCAACCCGAACATTTCTTAACACACAGCAACTCAAAACTGAGCATGGATACACATAACAGCAAAATCCCAAGTGTTGGGTATGAGGAAAAACGTGGGCAGCCAAAACGAAGTGATAGATGGTGAATCAAGCCAGGGAAAGCAAATTCATTTCCAAAAAACGTCCTTGGGCATTCAAAGAGCTGCAATGGTCTCTAAAAACCCCCAAGTTGTGCTCTCTCCTTCCCAACAGGTATGTAATACAAAAATGAATTCCCAGCAATGCCAAAAGGGAGGAAAACACTGGAAATCAGTGGATAAAAATGCCCAGATAGCTCCCAATAGGTCTGCAACACAAAAACGCCCTCTTCCCAGCTAGAAGACCCAGAGAAACCAGAAAAACGTGGATGGAAAACGCCCAAGCAGTTCCAAAAACGTGAGAGAGGAAAAACTCCTTCATGGTAATGGCTTAGGGAGAAAATCATGGTTGTTTTCTTGCCCCATAAGCAAAAACGCGATTTTCCATGAGGGTGGCTTACCCATACTCGGATTTTGGACAGCCATACCTCCCCAATCCCTAAGGCATTAACTACTTCACCCAACTCTTGGGAGAAATGAATGATTGGGCACCAAAGTTAACATGGGTAGTTGATGCTTGATGGGTTCTCTCATTGACACTTGGCTTGACTTCATTGGCTCAAGGGTTTGAATATTTCCCTCCCAATTCATTGTAATATCATGCCCCCATCTCTTGTTGCATTGCATAGCTAGTTGTGGGTATTTATATTAAAATGCATATTTACAATTTCCATGGTTCTCTAGCACATGGGCAACATAATATCCAATACTTTTCTCTTCAAGGTCGAGTGTTCACTAGCGGGGCCTTGGCCTTGAGCTCCAGGCTAGGAACCATACATAATATGTATACAATATTTACATGATAACCCAAAATATTATAAGGGTAAAAATGGGGGTATTACAAAAAGATGTGCCTTGCTGAGTTGATCAAGCTGGTATACTTCAATTTTGAAAACTGCAAAATTTAACCCCTCAAAATTGCCTTTGAAACTTCTAGATCTTCTGGACAGGATCCCAAACTAGGGTTTGATAAAGCCCGGTCTTCTTTCCATCCAAAAAATTCGATATTGGTCTCTAAATTTTGATTTTAATGAGGAGCATTCAGCCGTGGTCATAGATTTCAAAAATTCCCACTTTTGGAGAATCCCTAATTTTTCACCTTTCCGATCAAAATCCCGAACTAGGGTTTGATCAAGCCCGGCCTTCTTCCCAACCAAAAAATTTGATCTTGGTCTCTAAATTTTAATTTTGATGAGGAAAATTTAGCCGTGGTCCGATTCCAAGAGTTCCAACTTTCTCTGAAACCCTAAATTCCCGCAGCAGTGATAAGCCAAGAATGAAGATGCTCGGAATCCAATTCTGTTTTGACATAAATATGCACTTGATTGTTTCTGATGCATCTTTGAAATTACGAATCCAGAGGGTCTGAAACTTTGTCCTGTGGTAGCCTGACCTGTCATCTTTCCAACCCCACAGGTATGAACTCAATTGGATTCTCTGAGAGAGAGTTATGCCAAGTGTCACAACGTGACCTGTTTAGGGGATAAAATAGGAAAGCAAACTTGTACAGCATGCCACATGTCACTGGTTCACCTTCGGCATCTGAAACTTTGTCCTGTGAAAGTACAGTCCATTCCCTACCTGCCACATTTTACAAAATTTCATTTGGAGCTTCTTAGCCCAAGTTGTGACCTTTTTTCTCAGGTCACCTGTTATGACTGAGATCTGGAAGAGGTAGAAATCCTAATTTGCTTGGATCATAAATCACAAAGTACAGCAAATTAGATGTTGTTCTTCGGACACAAGGTACGTGGGGATGTTATCTACGACCTGTAGAAGTTTCAGAACCCGAACCTTCTCCAAAATTTATTTATAGTGAAAGTGCCACGATGACTGGTTTTTGATATATCAAGCCCTTGCTTCCAATTTGTTGCAAGTGCAACAAGTCTCATAAATGCCAAAGCATGCCTTCCTTTAGGCTAGCTCTGATCCCATGTTAATTTTTCAGAATTTAATTCAATCTGATCTAGGATCTTAACTGAAGCAACAACATGTACAGCATATCAAGCATAAGAGACAAGAGACAAGAGACACAAAACATTTCACCGGGGAAAACCAAGAAGGTGAAAAACCCTGCAAATTCTTCAGAGATAGAATAAGCATCAATACAATGATCACCATGATCAAACCCAAGAGATAGATAGCAACAACATACTCCTCCTCCACTTGTGTGCCCTCCTCCTCTCTCTCACTAATGCGAAGTGAGTGAAGAATAGAATGTCTAAAATGAGAGAGACACACTCTCTATTTATACACTTACTTTCACTTGACCTTTACTCAACTAGGTCGGCCCCAACTCAAACACATAACATAATGCTGACTAGGCCAACCCCCAATAGGGTGGTCTAATAACCCTTTGACCCACATGACTCATACAGGGCCAACCCCAACAAGGTGGTCTAATAACCCATCAAGTATAAGTTACGACACTTACAATATAACTTGTGACACTTGCAAATACATAAGACGACACTTCCAATCGGAGGAATAATACATCTCCGTTGGGGATACAATAAAGTACAAATGTAATACATACAATATACAAGTGAATATCTTTCGAAGTTACAAATACATCAACAATGACAATTCAAATACTTATCTTTGTTTGTTTGTTGGGTGGACTTCCTGTGAATCTTTGCTTCCTTGCAGGAGCTGCTGGAGTCCAACTCTGAAGTAGCTTCTTCTACTCCTTTCTGTTGTGGATGGTAAGGAGTGGTCAACTCCCTCTTAATCCCTGAATCACTGCATACCTTCTTAAAGTCCCTTGAAGTGAATTCTCCACCATTGTTGGATCTAAGGATCTTGATCTTCTTATTAGTTTTATTTTCATCAAGGCTTCGAATTGCTTGAGCTTATCAAAAAATTTCATCTTTGACTGGATTTTAGGAAGACCTTCTACTGCTTTGCTTGCAATTGGTAATGCACATGTGCAATCCTTCTATGCCAAAGTTCATTTGGCTCCATGGATTCATGTACCATGGCTCATTCAGTTTATCCCTTCAATTTATACGATCCTCCCTCTTGCTCTCCAATCACCACTGCATCATCTATAGTTTTACCCTTTGGCCACATAAGAGCTTGGCCATCTATAAATGCAACCCTCATGCCTTTTGCATCCAATGCAAATATGGAGAGAATGTTCTTCTTGAGACCTGGAACATATAGTATATCTTTCATCTTCATAGACTTTCCAGAGTCTAGCTTATAGGAGGCTTCACCACTTCCTTTTATTGGATACTGGTAATCATCCCGAAGTTTCACCTTGTGGGGTGAGTCATGTTCAGATAGGTTCATAAAGGATTCCTTGAATCTTGTCATATGTTTGGAAGCCCCACTGTCTATAAGCCAATCATTGCTCCCACGAGTAATGGTACCAGTGAGAGCAGAAATTAAAACATACTCTTTATCACTTGAAGAGTCTTCCCTTTCTTAATTCTGTAGTCTTCTTTGTAGGAGGTTCATCATCCTCAACAGTATGAGCATGATGTCTTTTCTTGTTGTTCTTCTTTTTGTTCCTAGGGCAATTTATGGAAATGTGTCCCCTTTCATCACAAGTATAGCAACGAACATAGGACATGTTCCTTTGAGGTTTGAGATCACCCTTCTAATGGTGATGTATTTCTTTCTTATCATGGTGGTGAGACTTCTTGTCACCATGCCTCTTGGAGTGTGTTGTGAGAGATTGGTCTTCATTCCCCATATTCTCTTCTCGATCTACAATTCGAGCTTCTTCTTGTGAGCATTCTTCCCACAGCCTACTAAATGTGATAAGTTTCCTCCTAGCACAAATTCCTTCGATAAAGGAATCCCATGACCTAGGAAGGCCATTAAGAGTGGTCATTACCACTTCTCCATTCTCTATATCTTCTCCCACAGCTTCAAGTTGTTCTTTTATTTGGGAGACCCTTGAGAAATAAGACTGCATGGTCTCCACATTCTTGATCTTGATATTCTTCAATTGATTTCTCAAGGTCATCTTCCGATTTATGTTCTTCCCTTGAAATAGTTTGGTCAAGGAATCAAACATCTCCTTGGGTGTCTTCAGAGATGACGCATGTGGTATGAGATGGTCTTTGATAGAATCAACAATGATCCTTTTAGCCTTGACCAAGTTCCTTTTTTGTAAGGCCTTAGCCTCTTCTCCCTCTGGGACAGGGATCTCTTCACTTATGTAAGTGTCCAACTCATTCTCTTCCAGGATTAACCCAATCCTATACTTCCATGCTCGGAAGTTATCAGCCCCTTCAAGCTTATCCTCAAGCTTGGTGTGGTAAGACATCTTAATGAGAAACTCAAATGGAAATAAAAGATTTAGGTCTTACCACTTGTTTTGCTGAAAACTGGATCTGGTGCTGGATTAGGGTTTGTTAGAGAAACCCTAAAAATTGAAACTTTGAATTTCAAACTTCTGAAAGGATAGAAAGATGCGCTTTGATGAGATGATCAAGCTGGTCTACTCAAAATTTGAAAACTGCAAAGTTTCACCCCTCAAAATTGCCTTCTAGATTTCCAGATTCACTAAGGAGGACACTGAATTAGGGTTTGACTTTCCCAGAGCTTCACCCAACCAAAAAGTTTGATCCAAAGCTCTAAAATTTTATTTTTCCAAGGAGCTTCCAGCAGTGGTCTCAGATTTTAGAAATTCCAACTTTTGCAAAAACCCTAATTTCCGGATTCACTAGACAGGACCCCAAACTAGGGTTTGATTTTCCTGGAGTTTTACCCAACCAAAAATTTCGATCCAAAGCTCTAAACTTCGATTTTTCTAAGGAGCTTCCAACCGTGGTCTCGGAATTCATAAATTCCAATTTTTGCAGAAACCCTATTTTTTAGGTCAAAAACTGAAAATGCTCAGAATTGAATTCTGTCTCGACAGAAAGATGCGCCTTGATGAGGAGAGTCAATCTAGCCTCCTGCCTTTCAAGATCTGTGGAGAGAAACCCAAAAACAAGAAGCCCTAGCTTCCGCAACTACATAGTGTCTTCTTCTCAGGTTAGCTTTGATACCATGTTAGATTTTAGGCATTAATTCAATATGATCTAGGATCTTATTTGAGAGAATGAAAAGCACAGTATATCGATCACAAGAGACAATAGACACAGAGCTTGGGGAAAACCAAGAAGGTGAAAAACCCCAATAACTTTCTCAGATATAGATAGAGCAATGATACAAAACCCAAGCATAAGAGATAGACTCCTAGCAGCTTCTCCTCCTCCACTAGTGTGCATCACTCAATGAGAGAGATAGATGAATCAATTAATGATCAAATAGAGTGACACCCTCACTCTATTTATACACAACTTGACTTGCCTTTTAACTCTAACTAGGTCAGCTCCAACTTAACCACTTAACATAATACTAACTGGGCCGACCCCACTAGGGTGGTCTAATAACCCTTTAACCCACAAGACTCATACAGGGCCGACCCCATCAAGGTGGTCTAATAACCCATCAAGTATAAGTTACGACACTTGTAAATACAAATGACGACATTTCTGTACAGAGGAATAATAACCTCTCTGTAGGGGTACAATATACATATATGAAATACATTCCAAAGGTACATATACATCAACACTATAAACCCCAACTGGATGTAGTATGGATCGGGGCACCCTGGAACGGGAAGCGAGTGTGGTGGGAAAATGTGGGGCAAGGATAAATTTAGGGGCGAAATTTAGCCCATGGGCTATTTTTCCATGTTTTTTTCAAAAAAAAGATTCGCCAATTTGCATTTTTTGAAGCCCTATTTCGCTCAATTGGGGTAAAAAATTTTTACTCTTAAATTCTCCAAATTATTATATAAACTATATAAACTCCTTAGAAATTGAAATAATTTTAGAAAATTTTTGCCAAATATCTTATAGTTGATATTTTAAGAATTGGTAAGATTTGCCAAGGTTTATACACTTTTAAATAAGTATGGGTCCTTAAAATTATCCCTGATGTGGGGGGGGGGCAAGGTCTATGCTGCGGTGGAGGGATGGGTGATTGTGGATGGGTGGTGTGTCGTGGTCGGATGGGGGAGGGTGGAACATGGGAAACTGATATGGAGGTGGAGCTGGATATGAAATGTAAGGGGGATCTGGATGGAACTGTGGTGCTATATAGGAGGGTAAGGATGGATGGAAGGGGGTGGGGATGGATGCATGGAATGGGAAATGCATGCCAGGGGATACAACTGGCATATAAGGTGGCCGAAAGGCCGGGGAGGGAGGAATAACGGAACTTCCAGGCCGAGGTGCTTCACCTGCATACACATTTATAACCTCATAGTTTAATATAGAAAAATATAAATATACACGGACAAGTCATCATATTTGAAATTAAATTTATGCTTTAATACACACAATACCTGCGCACGTGGAGATCTGCTAATCCCTGGTGGCGATGGCTGGTTGCTGGAGCCTGCGAACACTACAGTTTTTAGACTGAATTTATAAAAACAATATTAACAATATTAAAAACAATGCAAATGAGAATGACAACGATGGTACTTAAAAAACATGACTACAATTAATTTATATTCAAGTTAGAGGATAGTGGTTTGATGGGCTTTGGATATTATATAACGTTTTTATTGTATTGGTGCATTTCATTTGTTCAAGACTTGGTAAATAACATGGTTGTGGGGATCATGTCCTTTGACCCACAATGGATTGGACCCATGATAATTTGGCAAAGAAGGTTGACAATTTATGCTTTAATTGTTTGATGGCCAACGTTGTCATTGATGACAACACGTTAAGGACAAAGGGGGAAGTGATGCCATGGCAAAGACTTGACTGGACAAATAGTAAACATGACAAGCTTTGATGACTTGACAAGTTGCAAGCAAGCATGACAAGTGTAGAAGACTTGACAAAGTGGAGACATGACAAAGGATTGATGACAAGGACATGATAATGACATTGATGACAATACATTAATGACAAAGACATGGAAGGGTTAAGAACATGGAGCATACACATTATGGAAAGCACAAGGGATATGGTGACATGTCTTGAGGGATGGCAAAGGTGACAAGTATGACAAACATGGCAAGCATCAAATGTGGCAAGCATGACAAGTGTTTATGACAAGCATGGAAGAAGGACATGGCAAGCTAAGGACAAGAAGGTGACATGGCATGGACATAATTAAATAAATCATATTTGATTTATTTAATCATCTTAATGATAAAACTATAAATAGAAGACAAGTTTCATAGAAGACAAGAGTATAAATAGAAGACAAGTTTCATTTTTAAGGAAGCAATGTGTGAAGATTTTGGGAGATTGAGGAGAGCTTGATGAATATGGTTGTCTATTATTTTCATTGATGACAACATTAATGGAAAACTTTAAGCTTGAAAAAGACATGGCATAATGACATGGCATCAAAGGTTTATTTGGTGGACAAAGTGATGGGCATTGGAGCCATTGGCACACCTATTGAGCCAAGAGTCAAATGACCCATACTATGGTCATTTGAAGATGATTTGGACAAGGAGAGTTCATGGCAAAGATAACTTGGATGACATGGTGACAAATGGAAAAGCATCAATAACACACATGGCATTGGTCAAGCACGGGAAGAGCAAGCAAGCATTTGATGGTAGTCTGAGGATGAAGGACACTGCGGGCATCACCAAAACCCTAGTTGCGGGCTCATCATTGGTCAAGTAAGAATGATATATTTTGAAAATTTCTCTCCCATTTCTATAATCATTAGAGGTCTAGGATGCCTAAAGTGAACATGAACAGATGTTTCTAGTTTTCGTAGGTTTTCATGTTTTATAAGGTTTCATTTTTGTTTGGTTGGATTATATGAATTTATAGCTCTCAAATAATTTAGACAATATGATAAACAAAACTGTAAAATACGATGATAATATGGTAATTACCACGAGGGGTTCACTCATTGAGCTTGTTACATAGCACTATTGTTCGCATGATATTAAAGCATATCCATAGTTTCACCAAATATTGGAAAATTCCTCCTAAACTTTAATTGTTGAACCCCTCTCCCAATATGCCTTTCCAATTAAGAAAACCCCTAGTTTCACCAGATATTGTATGTATCCATTTTTATCAACCCATTTTCAATGCCCCCTTTATATCATATTATCAAGTTGTAACAAACAAGAGCCCTAACTCCCACGAGGATTGCAAGAGTGATTGATCAATTTGTAGCGTCGGATAGTGGAAGACCCAACGAAATAGTACTAGGAAGGAAAATGCCTAAAAGGAAACCCAATCAAGAGATCAACATAACAAATAATGTAAAAGGATGATAGTCCAATAGTTAGTGCAATGCTTAGAAAATATGAGAATTGCAGATGTTTCACACCATAGTTTGTCAATCTACCAATTTTATATCATGTAAATATAAGTATAGTCATAGAGATCTCATGTTTTCTATAAGCTTAATAAATTAAACTCCATAAAAAATAAAAAATGAAACCTTTTCATGGATGGACTCCCCTACCTTCCTATCAAAACAAACATCATTGATGTTTGAACCCAAATGAACATAGAAACATTTCTCTTACTTTCCAATAACACCATATGATCATGTGCATAGCTTGGATTTGGGTCACTCACAAGATGTAATGAATTTCCTCCACTTCCTCTACATTTATTCTCGCAATCAAGGGAATTAACAACATTTAGTTACCTTTTCGTGGGTTATATCTAGTTTTTTTTTTTATCTTTATTGGAGAGGGAAAAATATCCATTGTTAGGTTTCAAGCATGGAATAGTTAGAAAGATACATAGATGGTGAAACTTATATGATGTCATTTCATGGTAACGATAACACATAGGGTATGTAAATAAGGATTAATATTTTCACCTATGTTCATTTCAGTTTCAATACAATATTAAGATGGATGCCTTGCATATAAGAATTGAAATTACAATTATGAATGTGCAAAATATAAATCAATCTAACAACTATTCCTAACTGGCAATGTGAAAATGTTAAAGAAGAATACAAAAAGTTAAAATAAATAATTGGTTAAGAAAGATTGATCTAACTTTTCTTAGTTCCAATGAGCCAAGAAAGACTGATCTCACTTTTCTTGGTTGTCATGGAACAAGGTTCAAGATTGAATCTCTATACCCACCTAAACCCCAACCTAAAAAATTAAGAGTTAGATCTTTTACTCTAATGCCTACAAAAAATACAATACAATTGTTCAACTCTGGAACTCCCAATTAGCTACATATCTTAACTTAAAGATGAAAAACACTATAACATCAATTCAAACCAAGCCTAAATAAGATATTAAATGAGTATGGATCAAGGCCAATAATCCGAAGAGACTTCCATCGATATTATCATTGGTACATTATTATCATATTTATGAAAAACTGAGGATCATAAGCAATATCAAATAAAAATGGAGGGTCCTTAAGTTTTAGGTGGGTATGAATTGAGCCCATGATTTGCAGGTATGAATCCATCCCACGATTGGAGGTTATTCCTCAACCCACCCAAATAAAATAACCCCAAATATTTATATTACTATGTCAAATTAAAAACCCCTCTTGACTCCTTAATACAGTGCAATATATTTTTGAGGTTTTTAAGAGTATTCATACCCCCAATATGAATGGACGTGATATAATATTGCCTTGCTAGTGAACCCCCCATGGTAATTACTCAGTGCTAATTAATTTGTAATTATTGAACACAAATTACTCGTAACAGGATCTAATTATCAAAAGTAATAAGTTACCTGTGTGTATGGTGCCGCAATCTCCTCTGCTGCTGCCATGGCTCAGTTGAGGTCAAAGGAACCGATGTCCTCCCACCTGGAGGATGGAGACTCAATCCTGAATAGCTGTACATTAAAACAAATAAAGTCAACAATGTGTAATTCAAAGTTAAATATATTAAACAATATGATATCAAATAAAATACAACAAATACTTGAACATTAAATAAAACAATAGCTAACCTGATCCATGTAGCTCCCTGTGGCATGCTGCTGCATAGGACCATGGAAAGAATGACCACAGTGAGAACAACGATTTGTCATTGTTTCAGTAGAACTAGAAGGCCCCACTTGGGTTCCACCTGTACCCAGCATGTCTCGACCACCACCCATAGACGATGCAGCTGTGTCTGTCTTATTGATGTCCTCCTGGCTCTGTGAAGACATAGCCACAAATGTGGTATGTCTAAGCAAATGATGTGTGGCATGCCTAATTGAGTCATCAATCTCATCTAGGCCACTACCAAACCCGGGTGGTTGAGGAGGGGGGTTTGGCTCTCTCCTAGGTGCAGGAGGTTCTCTAAGTGGGTTGCGGTGGGCCTGAGGTCGATCTTGGGCAGAGCCAAGACCGACACCCTGAAAATCAGTGATGTCAAAATAGTTGACATGGTAGCCTAGCTCAAACTCAGCCCACAATTTCCGAAGGAAATACTGTGGGACCTCCAAACTGTTGCATGAGGGCCTATCAAACACCATGAACCATCTCTTTCTCTAGTTATCTCTCCATGGTTGGTAAATACACCAGTCCATGCAAACTCGTTTCCTCCTCACATCTGGAGGCTATCTTGTCAAGGGAACTATGAATTTGCTATACAACTGTCTTTGGTGATGTTGAGGTCTTTTATCTGTTCTTTGGACATCCCAGTGTTGTAGTGTTCCCTCATTCGAGCCCTGTATTGGCTCAAGTTTGTGATCTCACTATGTGCTATGTTGATGGAATCAATAATGTTTTTCCATGATGAAGCCAAGGAAACTCGAGAGGGTTCCTTGGTGCTCTTCAATTCATTGCTCAATACCCTCAATTGATTTAAATATTGGTGCGATTGATCTTCGGGGTTTTCATTCGGTTCATTGTCCATTCCAATGTTGTCTTCTGAAGGTCGGGTTACATTGGTTTCATCTGATGGTTCAGGTGTGTTTGTCATCTTATTAGGTGTAGATGGCCTGCAATGAAATTTTCTTTGTTTTTTAATGGATTGTAAATTTTTTAAAAAATTAAAATTGAAATGGAAAACAAAAAAAAACCAAAAATAACAACAAATTCGTGCTTTGTTGAGCACCTACCTGGAGAAATCGTTCGCAAGGTGGTGTAGGGGTGATTTGTTGGCATTGAGGGGGCCTTGTGTGCTCCATGACACGTTCGTGGGGTGCCTCTGTGTGCTCGCGAGTTTGTTGAAAATAACAAATGCGTGAGATCCCTTTTTTTTTATAAAAAAAATAGGGGCACGCACGCGTCATTAACGCTTGCGCGCCATTATGTGCGTACACGTTAATGACACATACACGCACCTTTTGTCCATGTGGGCTCAACCACATGGAAGTTTGGCATTGCCGAAGCAGCAATGTGTGCGCGCATTTGGAAGCACATGCACGTCACTTTGTTTTTTCCGCTCACGCACTGTTGTTGTAGCCTTTTTGGGTAGCAGCTTTGTGCGGGTACCCACTACTATAAGGTTATATGAGAATGCCATTTCCAAATTCAAAAACTATGAAAGATGGTCACAAGATATAAGCTGTAATATTGGATTTAAGCAAGGGTTCTCCCTGTCCCATACCCTTTTCGGCATTTACATTGATAAGAAGAAGAAGCACATTGTGCTCGCACAACCTTAGTAGGAATAGTCATCATGCATCTTCTCTATGATGATGATATGGTTATTGTGGCAATGTACCCCTATGATCTTGAGTAACAATTAAGAATTCTCAAGGATTCCTACTCCAATATGGGAATGATCATTAACACTGACAAAATAAAAGTCGCGATTATCTAATCCAATAAGGGTAATTATGACAATTTTGTATATGATAATAGAAACATGGAGGAACAAAGTCTTATAAAAATATGGGAATTGACTTCCATCACAAGCTCAACTGAAACTATAGCATCTAGAAGAGGATTAATGGAGGGTGGAAATCCTACTTTGGCCTCGAAAACAACTGTAAATCGACAAACCTTTTGATGTGAGGCTGTGAAGTTTGGGGTTGCATTATTTCTAGATAATCATGGAGAATAATTGAGCAAATCTAGAAGCGGTTTATTACTTATAATCTCAAAAGTAAGAAGTAATATTCCCTATCATATTCTCCTCTTAGAAGTGGGGCTATTCCCCATTCAAAGCATGGCTATGATCATATATCTAATGTGCAAGCACAAATGAAACAATATAGGATGTGATAGGCTTCCTAAAATTGTTGTTAACTCCATCCAAAACCACCTACGCCTCAAGCTAGGGCGGGTTAAAGATGTCATGACTTGGTTAAATTATTGGGGGTTGAAAAAACTACCAATTTGCAAACTATTGATAACATTAAAAATATTATTACTTCTATGTTCAAACAGAAAAATTTGGTGCAAGGAAAATTTAGATGTTAAAAGAAAACTATGATATTATAAAGAGCTTATTAACCTAGGTAATCTTGAGAATGAAAATTATCTTTATAGATCTTATAGAGATAAAACAAAAAAATAATATTGCCAAGATTAGAATGAACTCTCGTGATCTTCATCGTGACACAAGGCACTGGACAACCCCTAAAATGCCATGGGGGAAAGGATTTGTCATCTTTGCAAGTCTATGAGTGTTGAATATGAACATCACTTTCTATTAGAATGCCCTACCTACATTCACATTAGATCTCAATTCCATAACTTTGCTCCAACAGTGACCTCTCTAACCTTCTAACTCCTCAAAACTATGGTGAGCTAGGGACTCTCCTCTTTAATATTTTTGAGCATAGGAATAATATTTTTTTTTAAATCAAATAATTTATGTCTTGTGTTTTCTCTTATGGTCTGATAGACAAATTTTGGTTCCTGGACATTAAATACCATCATCATCAATATTTAATTAATGTTATTTACATTTACTAATTTACTAATATTTAATTATAATAAAAAATAATCATTATTAACATTAATAACTAAAATTATAATGTGATTCCCAACATTATTATCAACATTAACAATATCAATATAATAACATTAATGTTAACATTCATATTATTAAGATGATATTGATGATGAGAATGGAGTTAATGTCCAATGAGGCCATTAACAACATTATTAATATTAAAAATAATGATCACATTATTGGTATTAATTAGCATTAAAAATATTAATATTAATATTAAGAACATTGATAATAATATTAATAGTAACATTAATATTAATGTTAGGAAACATTATTTTTTTTAAAACTAACATTAATATTAATAATGTTTTCATTATCAAACATTTTTACTAATGCTGAAACCATATTATCTAATATTGATGTTTTCAATAATATATAATCTTAATTAACACTGTAACAATATAACAATATGATTCGCATTAATATTAACAAAAATAAAGTTAATAATTTTAATTAATAGCACAATCATATGATTGTCCTATTAATATAAAAGTATTTGTATATTTTATTTCTACCATTCATTAAATATTAAATCAATAAACATTATTCATTCAATATAAATTATTTATTATTAAATATTACCTATTCAATAATATTAATTTTTTATTCTTTTCTTACCAAAAATAATTTTTATAATATTAATAATTTTTTAATAATTATTATTCTTTAATTACATTAATCATAAAATATTTATGTTATTAATCATATTAAAAATTATAACTATCGTATTAATTATAAACATTATTAAATAATGTTAAATTTTCTTATCAAAACATTAATTTCTATATTATTAATTATATTATAACACTCCTTATTAGTATACGTTAATCATGAGCTATCCCCTATGTTGATGCTAAGCAGTGGGTTGAAGCACGCAGCCATGGTGGAATCGCAGCTAGGGTTTGGGGTTTCTCTAGGATACTGGAAAGGTAGCTAATGGCACACTGACGGCAGGACTTTGAGTCAAGCTGATCCTTTGGATCACTCCAGTACCAACCAAGAGAAAAAAGTGGGAATTGGTTTTTGTCTCCTGTCATCTCATCCCTTATTTTTTCTACTTCGTGGTTTTCCAGGATTCCATACAAGCCTCGGGCTATCTTCTAGTTTCTCTATTTGGAATTTCTACGCCAACCTTAGCATTCTCTTTGGTTCTAGATTTGGCCTAATTTCAGTGGTTAGAGTTACTTTTATTTTTCACCTAGGGTTTCTTCTTGTTTCTTGGCTCAGCCTGTTGCTTTCACTACTGACCTATTTTTTATCCTCCTGTACTTTATGATTAACGACGCTCCTTTTTGGACTTTGGTATCCACTGGTATCTAGTCCACGTGGTGTGCCCATGTGATGGCATCTACCCAAATACCTCCATGAAAGGTTTTTATTAACTACTCACACTCTTCCCAACACCAAAGTAATCTTGGGTTCTCTGCGAATGGCCCCCAGCTAGGGATTTCCGCTCCTTTTGAAACCTTTTCACCCGATCCCTTTGTAAAAACTGTAGTTCCACCTGGATTTTCAGGCGAACGTGCTTGACATTGCAGGAAGTAGAAGACTGTAAAAGCCCGTGAAGGTTTACAAAGATATGTTCTGGGACATGATGTCAGCTTTGATCGGATTGAAATGCTGGCCTCTAGGGCTCTTGTGGGAAGAGTGGAACATTCCCTTCTAAACAAACTCGAGCTCATAGATTGGGTCAATAGCCATTGGCTTCCATTAATGGAAGCAACTCCCCGCAAAAATATACTATTGAATGGCTGAATTATTTTCATTTTTCCTACGAATGTTAGCCTAAATGATATCTTAAAGGAAGTTTGGCTCTACAAAGAAGGCTCACTCATCCTCAAGCGATGGCATGTTGAATTTGACCTTGTGAAAGAAAAGCAATCTCAGAGACATTTATGGATGCTTTCCCCCGGCCTCCCTCTGGAGATCTGGACTGAGAAATGTTTTAAGGGTCTTGCCAAAATCAGTGGGAAAATTTATCAGAGTTGATAATAACTCTCTACATGGAATGGATAAGAATGTATCTAAAATATTAGTGGAGTTCGAGATGAGTAAAGGTCTCCCGACGGAAATAGAACTGGTTTGGGGAGAAAGAACCCTTATACAGAAGCTCAATTATTTTAAAATCCCATTTAGATGCTTCTCCCGTCAACAAGTTGGACATATCTAGGCATATTGTCCCTTTCTTCTACAAAATATCAACCTTTCGTATTCTGATGACACTACATTTAACTGTGATGATCCGAAGGTAGGTTCTGAAGCATTGGGCACAGTGTCTCCTTCTCCTATGATTTCTGCTGACTTGTGTAAGTTAAATTCTGGCTCACCTACTTTTTATGAAAATGTATTGAGGGGGGACTTATCTTTTTATTTGTCTGCTGAAGAAAATCTAAATGGTAGGATGAGTACATCTTAAAATCTACCCGGTGCTTTGGGTTGGGTTAATAAGATGAAAAAGGGTTCGGGATGTTCTGAAAATGTTGATGTTTTGGACTCAGCACCTATGTCGATAGATAGTGTTTCTCCTTTTGCTATGGTTTCCAATACCACTAGGGATATCATTACTCATGTTTTTTGCTTCCACTTCAAACCCAATCCATTTAATTCCTGACCCATTTGCACTCCCTGATCATACTTTCCCTAAGCCTTCTCCTGTGACTTCTCAACTAGAAAAAATTTCCCTCCCGACCGAGGACTCTCCTCTTGTTCCTCCTGATACTTCCTTCTTGACATAGTGTGGTTACAAAATCTCAGATATTAAGGCTTTCAATACACCTCTTTCTATCTATTAAAAAAATCCATCAACCAATCCAAACACTTTGAGTGTTCAATCCATCAAGTTTCAGAATGTGACAATAAAAAAAAAGAAAAAGAACCTTTCCAACAAGGTTCATCCTAACCTTGAAATTTCTGATTTCATTCCTCTGTCTTCCAGGCTGTCACTCTCTGAACTTGACCTTACCTCTAGCAAAAATTATGTTTCCCCTAGGGAACTTAGAGCACAGAGACCCTACGATTTTGTTCCTTAATGTATTTTCTCTCATTGAACGTCAGAGGGCTAGGTAGGGCTGTCAGGATTAGGGTCCTATCTAATCTCTTTAAAAATACTAATCCTGGGGTTACTCTCCTCCAAGAAACCATTTTCCCTGACTCTATAGCCATTGAGTCTATTGCAAACCTTCTTCTAGGTTGGGAAATTTCTGCAATCAGTGCTTCGGGAAAGTCTGGATGACTTTTATCTTGTTGGGATCCAAATTTATTTCAATTTACATCCTATAAAACCGATTGGGGCCTGCTTCTTGATGGCTTTATACTCAACTTGGGTCAAAAGATCACTATCCTCAATATTTATGGCCCTTATAAGAATAGAGAGCTCTTCTTGGACTCTCTTTCATTATCGGGTATTCTGGATCTGGAAAATCTAATTCTCGCTGGTGACTTAAACTTTACAACTTCTGATGCCAAAATTTGGGGGATTTCAACCAGAATTGATCCCCTATCTAGCTACTTCATTAATATTTTTGAGAGATTTGGCTTACTTGATTTAGTTCCGACTGTTCCTGATCCTACTTGGAAAAACAATAAATGTGGTGCTAAGGGGATTCAGAAAAGACTGGATTGTTTTATTATAATATCCTCTTTCCTTCAAACCTTTAGTAGATTTAGATCTTAGACTGAAAAGACAAATATCAAATCAATGGCGTATAATCCTTCAATTCGATGGAACTATGCCTAATTTAAAGTTTCCTTTCAAATTTAATAGTCCCTAGATCTTGGATAAGGATATATGTTCTTTTGTTAAGGATTCATGGAAGTCTTTTCATTTTGACGATCCTTTTAATCCTATGGAACTTTTAGCTCACAAACTGTCTTTACTAAAGGTTAAGGTTAAATCCTGGATTAAAGACAAAAGGATGAAAGATATCCTCCATATGCAAACTAAAATTTGTCAGTTATATTAAAAAAATATTGATTTCTCAATTTCTGTAGAGGAAAAAGCACTAATTCAAAATATGGAAGATAAAAAAGACAAGATGCTCAAGCAGGAGCAGATGGAATGGCACCTAAAAGTAGGGTTTTATGGATTAAACTAGGTGACAATAACACAAGATTCTTCCATTCCTTCCTTCACACAGAAGGAACACTAATTCCATGTGAAGAACCTGCAACAATTAATTAATGAAAATACACGAGATAGAAAAAATAACAAAACTCAGAATCGCTTTTATTGATCGTAGGCCACTTCGAGGGGGAAACCTCCTTTAAGCAAGGTCAATACAAATAAATTCACAGTGCTTTCATTGGCCTCAACACAGACTTATATACTAAGTCTATGCCCAATACTATGGGTCAATACCATGGGACATATCATACTACGGGATGAATTACAAAGCATATGCGTCCAATACTATGGGCTAATACAAACTATGGATCAACAAATACTACGGGATGGATTACAAAGAATATGCATCCAACAACAATATATGAATAAAGTAAAGAGAAGGGTTGAAATAGGTTCCTAACATCCCCTCTCCCTTAGAAAAATCTTTGTCCGCAAAGCTTTAGATGTGGAAATTAATGCAGAATCTGAAGGAGTGGTTCCCCTGGAGAATCCTCGAGTTGCATTCCATGCCACTGAATGAATACCTCTGTGATAGATTGAGAGAGATGCTGATGCCTTCTGAGTTTCAGGGAGTATTGCATGGAAGGTTGTAGACGAAGAAGAACATTATCAACTATGTGAAAAGTGCACTCAGAACGGTGATGATCGGCTTGTTGTTTCAGTCGAATTCTTGCCATGTGAAGATTGTCTTGCAGAATGAGAAGAATCTGATCACGTTATAGAAGAACCGAGTCAATTTCCTGAACTGGGGAACTGCTGAGGGTGTATGGAAGAAGAACTGGTGGTGCCTGTCCATAGATTGCTTCATATGGTGTCATTTTAGATGTGGTATTGTACCACCAGAGCGCTTCAAGGAAATCCATAGAACTAGCTGTCCAAATCTGTGTAGGGATAGGCAAGGGTTAAAGCAGTCCCGAAAGGAGTGTCGTTCCACCCTTGTTAACCTGGAAAGTATCACATTCAACCACCATCTGTTGAATTGTCATTTTTAGTCCCTGCCAAAAGAAGTTACTTTGTTCCCGGTCATACGTTTTGAGGAACCTAGAGTGCCCTGCCGATGGAGAGGCATGGAGTTCATAGAATAGATAGCCCTGTTGAACAGATTTCAACCAATTTGGAACAAGCAAAGAAATAGTTGTAAGAGAAACTGGGTCATCAAATGTGTGAGTAGGAGCATCTGCCACAAGATTTTCCTTACCCTTCTTATAAGTGATTGCATAGGCATAACCCATGAGTTGTATAACCCATTTCAGGTGTGCTGGGGAGGAGACCCATTGTTCCAGGAAATTTTCCAGACTCTGGAGATCTGTCTTGATACATAAATAATTCCCTAATAGGTATGGCTGCCACTTCTGTACTGCATGCAAAATAGCCATCATTTCCTTCTAAGATAGAGATGCGGCTAAATTCTTACCAGAAAGGTCTCTTGAAGGCAGCAAGCTCACTGGTTCAGCAAAGACACCTGCATATCTATCCAAGGAAGTAGTGGAGACCATTGATGGGTGCATCTGAATGGAATGGAGCTGAGCGATGACACCATGTGAATTCTTCTTAAGGAGCTTTTCCAGGAGATGTGAACTGATGATGCAGAGAGACCCTCGTTGTAAGCCTGTAAATTTGTGTTGTTTCCCATTGACTGAAAACTGCATCCAAAGTTCAACAAAATCCCATAAGATGGGGCCAAGTGTGCGTAACCACTGAATGCCCAAAATCACATCACATCTGTCTAAGGACAAGGAAAACATGTCAAAGCGAAGGTTATAATCTTCCAGAGAGATACGCACATTATGACACTTCCCTTTGCAAGGTAAGGTGCCCCCATTGGAAATCATGACTTCAAAGTTGGAACAAGGATGGACCAAACAATCAACCTGTTTGGAAATCCGATGGTCAATGAAAGTATGAGTGCTACCAGAATCAATGAGTATTGTAAGAGGGATCTTCTTGAAGTAACCCCTGACCTGCATTGTTTGTAGGGTGGTGATGTTGGCTAAAGCAAGGAGAGATATATTTGGGTTGTCATATGGAGACAGAGGGTCAACAAGCGGTTGCTGAATGTCGACATGATCATACAGTGTATCTAGAGCTTCTTCACCAATTTAAGAGGCAGGCGGAGAATCCACATCCAAGAGATAGAGCTTTTCCTGAACATATCTATGTCCCCGAGTGAATTTCTCATCACAATTATAACAAAGCCCTTTTTCTCTATGGGCCTGCATCTCTGTTTTAGACAAATGCTTGATAGGAGTTAGTCGAGGAGCTGGCGGGATGGGAGGTCGTTGAGAACCCATATTATGGAAGGGAACAAAAGTGGGTTTGGAGCATTGTTGGGCTGCAATCTTGTCTTATTCCAACTTATCCAACCCCAAGGTTTCCATCATTGTGTTGGGACAAAACATTTTGACCTCTGAGCGGATTTCATCCTTAAGACCATTAATAAAATAACTCTTGTAGAATTCATCAGATAATCCTTCTATGTGATTGGCTAGTTTCTCAAATTCTGTCTGATACTCTCTCACAGTGCCAATTTGGCGACGTTTATTGAGTGCTCCTATGAAGTCATGAAAAGCACTAGAACCAAATCATTGCAAAAAAAGATGGCAAAAATATGGCCATTTTGTCTCTTCATGAGCCTTGATGTACCAACGGTACCATTGAAGAGCTTCCTGTTTCAAATGAAAGGATGCAAGTGGAACTTTGTTGACATCAAAAGTATTATGCAGTCTGAAATATTGTTCTGCACAATAGATCCATCTAGTCGGATCAGTACCATGGAAGCGAGGAAAATCAAGCTTCGGACTACAGAAATTGTTGGAAGAAGAGAACCCATTGTCTGATAAAGAATCGAACTGTCGTTTGTTGTTCATGGCTGAATGCTCAATATGGAGGCCAAGAAATTTTTCATCCAAATCCTGGAGTTTGGTTTGGATGGTTGCAAGTGCTTCCTTCATGGTTGTTGCTCCTGCACAGGTGACAACCATAACCAGGAGTTTTTTTTTTTTTTGAGTGGGTATAAAAGCAAAAAGAGAAACTATTTTAGTAAAGGAAAATATGGATTTCCGAAAACATCTAATGGGTAATTTGGGTTTAACTAGGTTTTGGACACTTTCGAAGGGACAGGGAAGCATAAAAGGAGGATTTCAGAAGCGGGGTGAAAGAATGAGAAAATTTGGTAGAGAAAGATAAAGAAGAAGAAATAGGAAAGGAACTCTATGGTAAAATTTGAAGGTGATTGGGGGAAAGTCAAAGAAGTTATGGAAAACCCTAAAAATAGACAAATGTGGGATTTCTGGCTCTGGGAAGTGGAATTTGGGATAGGGTCCGCAGGAATGAAATCTGCAGAATGGGGTTATAGGGCTGTCAGGGAAGTTATAAGGGAAACATAGTGAAAACAAGGGAGATATGGCGGAAAAACATACCTTTTCTATTTTTTTTATTTTTATTTGTTTATTTTTATTTTTATTTTTTCAAAATGGATATGAAATGACTTTAGGAATGGATCGAAAATGGTTGGATATGAAATGGATTTCAGAATGGATCTAAAACGGCTGGATCTGAAATGACGCAGATTGGATCGACAACAGATGGATCTACAACTGCGTGGAATTGATCGGCAACAAATGGATCTGCAACTGCATGGAAGTGATCGGCAACAATTCAGCTAAAAATAGATATGGACCCCAGGTGTGCTCGGCTTCCTAACAGTTTAGGGGTTTCACTCGGCCACCAATGCTATCTGATGGCTTGTGTATTGGGGAAGTACCCCTCACTCCACGACTTAGGTAAAACCGATAACCACTTTGCCACAAACGACAGCTCTTGGTTTACCTCACGGGTGGGAACTAGTCAATCGGGTAGGGATCGTTTCCCTTTTCGTTGGCAGGTCCTCTCAATGTGATAGCTACTTTGGGGTTCTTGTGGTACTCCTCACAATGTGTTTTAGCGCTTATGCCCAAGTACTTCCCACAGTTATGCGGATAGGTATTATTCCTAGATCCGAACCTACAACAGATGCAGAAAAATTGTTTTGGCAGAAATTCCACCCAACGAGCCCAAGAAAGTGCTCTGATACCAGATGTGAAGAACCTGCAACAATTAATTAATGAAAATACATGAGATAGAAAAAATAACAGAAATTAGAATTGCTTTTATTGATCGCAGGCCACTTCGAGGGGGAAACCTCCTTTGAGCAAGCTCAATACAAATAAATTCATGGTGCTTTCATTGGCCTCAACACACAATTATATACTAAGTCTGTGCCCAATACTATGGGTCAATACCATGGAACATATAATACTAGGGGACAACTTACAAAGCATATTTGTCCAATACTATGGGTCAATACTATGGGCTAATACAAACCATGGATCAACAAATACTACGGGATGGCTTACAAAGCATATGCGTCCAACAACAATATACTAACAAAGTAAAGAGAAGGGTTGACACAGGTTCCTAACATTCCATATGGGATCTGATAGATGCAAATGGATCTATTATTTAAGGTCAGATGGAACTAAAAAAACATACACCGAGTCATTTTAAAGATATATTTATGGATAAATATTCAAGCTATTTAGAAGCCCAACTTCGGGTTATACAATTGTTCCCTAAATTTTTTGAAGAAGAATATGGAAAAGAAATTGGGAAAGAGGTTACAATTGAATAAATTGAATCTGTAGTCCATCTTTTTTCCAAAGAAAAGTGTCCTGGCCTGGATGGATGGACTGTTGAACTATTTATCTATTTATTTGATATCATGGGCAAAGATCTGTTGGATATGGTTGAATTCTCCAGGACTGAGGGCATTGTTTCAGGTGTACTTAACACAACCTTTCTTTATTTGGTTCCAAAGTGCAACAAACCATTGCACTTCTCTAACCTTATGCCTATTTCCTTGTGTAATTTGGCCTATAAGCTTATCACTAAGATTACATCTATCAGGATTAAGCCTTATCTCTCAAATTCTCTGTCAGTTGAGCAATTTGTCTTCCTCCATGATTGACAGATTCTTGATGCAATTGGAATCACTAAGGAAGATTGACATTCTATCAAGCAGAAAAATCAAAGAGCTATTCTATTGAAAATGGACTTATAAAAATCTTTCGATCATGTAAATTGTGTATTTCTGAGATTAATCCTTAAGGAAATTATTCATACTTTCTGTTTGGCCTCGGGCATGAAGGTCAGTGTTAAAAAGTCTATGCTCTTTGTTCACAATCTGAATGATACTTCTTTGGACACAATCCAGAACCTTCTTCCATATTGATACACAATATGTAGGAAGGTTTCAAATATATGGGTTTTTTTCTAAAACCTAATGGTTATAATACAAAGGATTGGAAGTGGCTCCTTCAAAAATTTGAAAAAAGAATTAAGAATTGGACATACAGGTTTCTCTCTATTGGAGGTAGACTCACACTCATCTAGGAGGTTCTCACCAGTATTCTTGTGTATTGGTTTTCTCTCCTTCGGGTCCCCAACTCCATCATTAATTCCTTAAGAAAACTCATCTTCAATTTCCTTTGGTTGGGTGGGTTGGAAAGAGGCAAATTTGTTATGGCTAGTTGGAAAAAACTTTCACTTCCTAAAGAATATGGAGGTTGGGGCATACAGAATCTTTACTGGTTTAGCATGGCCCTTAGGATGAAAATTTTATGGAGGGGACTGTTTGGAAACAATCTATGGTCTTATGTTTTGGAAGCGAGGTATATTAATGTGGATAGATATAATTGGATAAGATATGGCAAGAAATCCTGCAATAATTCCTCTCCTATTTGGAATGGATTCCTTAAAATCTTTGGTTGGATTGGCAAAGACCTGTCCTGAAGAGTTGGAAACGGTAGAAATGTTTATGTTGGAATTGATCCAATTCTTGGATTAGGAGAAGACTTCAAACTTTCTCCATGGATCTTAAATTATCTTTCAGATATCGGTTTTTTTTCTCTGGCTGACATCATAAAGAGAAGAGGAATTAATGATGAGACAAACTACTCGTTTTTTGCTTCGGAGCTCGGCTTGGTAGGTTGCTAGGAAACTATTTGGGATAATTTTATCTTCAGACTAAATACTACTGACTGCAGTCTATCCAACTCTCCGGATACTATAATTTGGATTTCAAATAGTGAAAATGGCTCTTATAAAAGATAGTATTTGTATTGTACAGGATTGGTGGTACCGTGTTCTATGGAATTGGTGTATTCCGCTCAAATTTAAATGCTTCATGTGGTTTTCCCTACATGACAGTCTCAAGACTTGGGATAATATCCAAAGAAAAGGTTGGTAGGGTCCAAATTATTGTCACCTTTGCAAAAATGATGCAGAATCTGTTAATCACCTTCTTATAAATTGCAGCTTCACTACTTCTATTTGGAAAAAGGTTTGTTCCTCTCTGAATATCTCTCAGGTTTGTCAAGGAGCTCATTTTGGACACTCTTGTAATGTTTGGCATAGAAAATGCAAAGTTTTTGAATTTCTCCCAGCTCTCATCTCTTGGAGAATCTGGAAAGTCAGAAATAGTTGTATTTATTATAATTCCCTTGATTAGTTGGAGAATGTTGTTTTACAAATTCTTAATTGGGTGAAATAATTTACTTCATGGAACATAATTTCTGGAAGTCTAGGAATCCCAAACCTATTCAATTTCATAAAGGAGCCTTTCGCTTCTTTGATGGGGCAACATAAGGAGGGTGGTGTGCTGCAGGAGTTGTCCTCTTCATCAATAGTAATCATTATTTTTTCTTCAAACTTTGGTGTGGCTATGGAACTAATATGAAGGATGAATTGTTAGCCCTTTGGCTCTTATGCAAAATGGCTTCAGTTTTCAGTATCGTGTCTCTGGAAATATTCAAAGATTCTTGAGTCACTATAAAATGGGAAATTGGAGACTATAAGCTTCAGGTGATCAATTTACTCTCATGGTGTCTAGAATACTTGATGAACTCCAAAAAAAATTGCAGCTGGAAATTAACCACATCTACAGGGAACAAAACAGTCTGGCAGATCTTCTCTCAAAAGAAGCACTGAAGGGAAATGAAGGGACCCTATATTGAGAAGAATTTTTTGATGACTGTCTCTTAAATATGGGGAGTTATCCCCTCTTTGAGGTCTAGATACTCCCTTCAAATTTTTTGTAATTTTGTAACTTATGTCTCTAGTACTCTTGTCTCTCCATCTGCTATGGGTTATATCAGTATGTCTATTGATCTCCAGTGCTATATCTGCATGTATTGAATACTCATATACTTTTTGATTCTATATAGAATAACAAAAGTATGTTTTTTTTCCTCTGAAAAGTATACTTTAATCATATTAATTGTTAATATTAATTATACATTTTTTTATATAATTAATCATATTAAAATAATTATAATATTTTATTATTATTTATATATTTTATTTCAATATTATTATATAAACAAGAGCGAGATGGTGGCTAAAAATCAAAAGATGGAAGCATTATGTTTTTTCCTTTTCATATTGCAATGTTGAACACAAAATAAAATATTTGAAACTAATGAGAAATATAGACAAATCCAAAGCAAAGGGAAAGAAAAAAACAAAGATATAATTTTAGTGTATTACACAAATGGAAAATGCCATTAGTTGTAAAATTTGTTGTTTCATGAATCTCTTACAATAGATCGAAACTGTGAACATTATAATTTTTTTTCTTCTAAATATAATTGCAAATTGCATTTATATTTTCTTAATTTTTTTTCCCCACTACTTGGAATAGGTAAAATGGATGAAAACATACCTTGTAAAAAACATGTTTCTTTAGATTATGATGGTTAAGTTTTTTCTTTGCATCAATGTCTGTACATATGCATCAGTGTCTTTATATATGCAACAAGTAATTCAGACCTGCAAATAACAATGAACATGATATAAGTTACTCTGAAACTGTATTTGAAGTTGCATTCGAAGGAGACACAAATATTTAAACAGATCGAGGAAAATAGACCTAAATTCTATAGTTCCATCTAGTTTTGTAGTTGTTTGTTCGTTGACTTCATCACTTTGCTATGTTAAAACAAAACAAAAAAGAATATCAATTCAGGAAGGTTGAATTATATTTTTTCTTAAATATCTAAAAGATGGCTCCTAATCACTGCATAAAGCAACATAATTTCAATAGAAATTAGTTGTGTCTTTTGTTTGTTGAGCATTTTCAAGAGCACTGGACTGGTAGAAGCAAGTAAATTGTCTGCATTAAATGCAAGAACACAAATAGAATGAAAGCAATTTGGATATTGAAGTTATTCAATTATTATAGCCATGATTTCGATATGGTTTTCAATTTAAGGAAACTAAGTTTGTCTTGGTTTGTTAACTTTAATAATTTACCTAGGAAGTTTGCTTCTACTTATAAGAATTTTCGTTTCAATTGAATCAATAAGTGTTATGAAGCTGCAACAAAGAATTAAAAGAATGTTTTCCCTCATCAATTCCAATTACAATTTACCGAAGACCCTTTATTGCCACTTCATCAATAACGAGAATAAGATGTTAAATTATTGTGAAATCCTTGCATCAAATATAGTTTGTTGAAACTTTCAACAAAGAACTTGCAATATTTCCAAAATATTGAAATCCAGGTATAAAAAAAAACAATATCAATAAAATATGAAAAATCTATGGTAAATAGTATTCCAAAGGAAAATGTCAGTGAGTAGTGTTCAAAAAATAATAATTTTATGATTAAAAGGTGTATATTGATAAAGGAAAATAAGTACTAATGAAATGACCATCAAGATTGCTAATAACAATTTTTTATACAGATATCTGGTTTTTAAGAAATTTAGTTAAGCAAAAAAATAAAATAACATAAAAAATGATAAACTGTACCTATTTATTTGGTGACAATAACTGGAAACTTGATTCATGATGAGATAGCTCTCAATCCTACAGTAGTGAACAATTGGCTTTAAGAAAAGGTTTGAAGGATCCTCTTTAGGTAATTGTTTCTCATTAGTAGCTTTATATGCTATGTTGTCTGCTCTATTAATCAAAAGCAACAATGAGTCAGAAATACAAGGAATCTAGGTAATTGTTTCTCATTAGTAGCTTTATATGCTATGCTGTCTGCTCTGTTAATCAAAAGCAGCAATGAGTCAAAAATACAAGGAATTTAGAAAGAGAATATTTTAAGTATGTTGTCATGGAGGATACAAAGACAGAGCATAGATTCATTGAATCTGCATAACATAGTTACAAAATGCAACAAAATATTGATTTATGACAGGATGATTAAGTGGGATGCAAAAGGTGGGAAATTCACCTCTTTTTTTTGCAAATAGGAATGATGGTTAACTTGCTATTATGAAAGATTATGATAACTATATTGAAACTAAAAGAGGATTTAGGATATTAGAGGAACATTCACATCTATGAAGAGCAAAGGGGTGATGTAAAAAAATAGTAAAAAGGAAAGAACAAATACAGAATATAGTATTAAGTGATGTATATAAATTTGGTTGTTGAAAACATAGATGATCCATACAGCCAATTAAAATCTCAATATTCTTTCCATTAATGGATTTATGCAAAAATATAGACTCCAATTTGTCATAGTGATTCTGCAAGGGAAAAGAAATGAACAATCAAGAGAGGTATCTATAGCTGGAATCCAAGACTGAATCATTAACCCCAATGCAAAGTCGTAATGTATAACACATTCAAACTAAAACATCCATACCTGGGAAACAAGTGAACTAGTTTGCAAGTGAGCCATAATAGAAATTGAAGGTTTAACCTACATTGTACCCATATAAATAGGGCCTTGACTTAGATCTAGATACATTACTCCGGAAACTTATTCAAGAGGCAATGGCATTTAACAAAACATAACATAATATCATATTTTCAGGTTTTATTGTATTTTTAATAAATGGATAGTTGCCAATGAATATTTCAAAATACTGAATAATTGCAATTTTCACAAGATGCAAACAAACGAATTGAAAGAATTGCGATGTTGTGCCAAATTACATAATTGGTCTCATTTCCCATTCTTAGGACAAAGATTATTTTGGAGGGTTTGTGCTATCATCCAAGGCCCAATGAATGTGAAAGGTTCCTTAGAAGTAGTATATAGGACACAAAACCCTAGTTTTTTACCTTAAACGATGGCTCAGGAAAGGGGTACTATATATGGTACACTAAACCTTTAAACTAGGTAGATATAAACCCACTAGATTAAATATACCTAATGGTGGGTGTGAAGCATAGTGCATGGTACAAGAGCCATAGAAATATAATTTAAGGCATAATCCCCTAGGTTTTCTCCTTGTAGAATGTTGTGGTCAACGATAAAATATCCTCGTTGTGCCAAATATTGGAATTGGACTGTTGGGTGTAAGAAATGATTTTAGTATGACCTGCATTTCCTTTCACTATTGATTACTTGCTTGCAACTTAGCTACCTGTTTTATGGATATTGGCATAGGTTTTGGAATTTGTATTCTTTGATCTTGAATTTCATGTTTGAATAGGTTTTGGATAATAAAGATGCACTTGTCACTGCCTATTGATATTTTGATGTAGGTTCCAAGTGAAAGAGCTACATTTTTTGAAGATCAAGATGCGGATCCTATCTTGGACTTGCATAATGCGGCTGCATATCCTATTTTGAAGACAAACCTAAAATTTTATCCTTTTACCATGTACCAACTATCTCTCATTGGGTTGATCCACGATGTTTTGAATCCCTGTTATCTACTATGGATCATCAAAGGACCGGTTCTGAACGAGTGAAGACAAGATCAAAGACTACTATGTTTTGGTTATACTTGAGGATCGTGGAAGCTGATTTTAGAAGCCGATTAAAGCCACCTTATTTTGGATGTCGATTCGATTAGTTCCTCAAGATTAGCAGTAGATCTAATTTTGTGGGTTGAGAAAGTTATCTTTGGATTTGTAGTTATGCTTATTGTAAGAAGGTTGACTCTATTGATTTGACCATGATATTTTATCATTTATGTATAAATATGTTTTTGATGCAATACTGAGACAAGTTCTGGTTATTGAATAAAGTTTGTTATTGTGACTTTTTCTCCAAATTTCAAGTCTGCTCCATTGTGAAGTGTGTGAGTGGCTAGTTTGTTTTAAATTCATGTGTTGAATGTGTTGTTCCTGATCAAAGCAAGGAGGTACCCCTCATCATAGGTCAAGTACAACCCTTAGAATTATATTTTTATTTCCTTCGAAGCATTGAATTATTGCTCAATAGGTTATTTGTGTGGTTATCGATTTTAATTAACTATATAAGTTATCTTTCTGGTTGGGCATGAGTTCTCCAGTGTGGATTTTTATTTAAAAACAAAACAGGAATCTTCCATAGAACTGAGTGGTTAAAATCATATCTATGCTAGGGCCGATTCGGGTTAATATCTCTTTGTCATGCTTGGATGATAGGTTTTGGATTCATTGATTTCTTTTCTAGCCTTTTATTGTCACAATTAAACTTGCAACATAAACTTAACTTGTCCTTCATCATATTCTTAGGATCTGTGAGAATTTGAATGTGGTTGATCACTACTTTTTTAGCGTCATTGTTGGGAGGATGTTAAGGGCATAATAGTTTGGTTTTGAATTTTTTCATTCCGGAATTGTATTCATAACATGATCTAAAGTGCAGGCTGAAGGAGAGCCCCTAAGACGGGAGGTAAGAACCTGCGCATGCACCCTTGAATTTGTTTTAGCAATGTGCTCTCTCGTATTTGATCATAGATTATGTAGAATGCATGAATCGTGGAAGACATTTACATAGTGCGGGTAGAATTATTATTCCTCCTTTTACAACACCTCAAGGGAGAGGTACCCCCAATACTAACCATGTTGTATGAAGAAGGGGAAGAGGAAGAGGAAGGATGAATGATCATGAATATGAACTCCCTTCCTTACATAGCATTGCATCCTCCTCTGCATCAACTAAATTTGAAGGCACCCCTATTACAGATGTGGAGACAAACAAGCTGATAATTGAGCATTTTGGACATAGTGATCAAGAATCTTAAACAAGATACAATCCTATTCACACTCCAAAAGGGTCTCTATAGGAAGCAAGGGTAGGTGAAAACATTAATTTTTAGGAAGCTTCATAAACTTAAGAATATAGGATGTTAGAGGAAGAAAATGCAGGATCAAATGTTATATTTGAATTCCCTATTGGAACTATTGGAGGCGAGGAACATATGAAGAACATTTCACTATCATCTCTACCTACTTTCCATGGTTTGGTCTCTAAAGATCCTGATACTTTCATTTTTCAATTCGATGTCTTATGTTGTAGCTATGATTATCTTTAGATGCCCAAAAATTGAAATTGTTTCCTGCTACATTGAAAAGTGTAGCATTACGATGGTTTATGGGACTAGGGGGGGAAACTATTCATACATGGGATGATATGAGAAAATCCTTCCTCGAAAAGTACCAGGATTATTGTAATGCCAAGGACATATAGCAATAAATATTTGGAATGAAGCATCATGATAATGAAACGCTATAGGACTATGTTGAAATATTTTTCTATAATTTACAAAGATCTTGGCATAAAAAATTAGATAAGCAAACATGTAAAATAATTTTTATTAGAGGATTAAAGGATGAATACATTGATATATTAAATCTGATGGGGGGTGATGATATTTCCAAAACTGATTTTGCTAAAATTCATGAATAATTGCCAAAAGATGCAAAATCATCCTCAAGAGGAATCACTCTAGTAGAGATAGGTAATATGTTGGACAATTTTAAAATTTATGTTTTAAGTTCATTAGCATCACAGAATGACACATTTCAGGAAAAACATAGGCATATATATTTAGAAAAACAATGGCGCTCTTCTGTCCAAAATGCCAACAAAACAATCCCTTAAAGGAACGCCCTCTCAATCGTATCGAGGTATGTGGAATATTTGAATAGGGTAACCCAACCAATAAATTCCCATCTATACCCGGCTTGAAAGTGTTATTTGAAGAGGAAAAGGTTGAATCTGAACTGGCTTTCTTTGTAGCTCTAAAGAGGTCTTGTCCACCTAGGCCTACAAGTATGCCACAATATCCTACATAATGTTTTAGTGCTTATTGGTTTAATCAACAAAATGCTCAATTCTCAAATCCCCAGATGTAGTATCCCTCCCAATGGTACCCCCCTCCACCCTGGATGCAATGGAAGGTTCCTATGCCTCAAAATATCCTTGGAATCAAGGATGGAGAGGACCTTTAGAAAGTGACTCACATAATCCTGTGTAGCTACCTTGACCACTGCAATTGCAACCCCCTCCAAATGCCCCTCCATGCCCACAAATTCCTGCGCAATCCACCCCAAATCCTAACAAAAATAAGATGAGTCAACCAACATATGCTACTGACACGCAAGGGTTTCCCACCTACTATGCCTCTCTAGTAAAATGTCAGGAAATCACCCTAATATCTGGAAGAATGTTGGATCATGTGAATTCTCCGAACATTATAGAATATCAAGAAGAGGAGATCCAACAAACAGATATATATCAACTTGAACATCAATAACATTCAAAAACTCCTGATGTCTCTAACTCTCAAACTCTCGATCAGACTGTAGTTCCCTTATCCCCTCCTTTCCCTGAAATTTTGGAATGGAAAGACTTTCACCCCAATCAGAGTTTGATTTGGTAGGAGAACTAAGAAATTTCTGTGTCAAAATCCCTCTATTTCAAGCAATAAGGGATATTCCTATTTATGCTAATAATGTCAAAGAATTCCATGCTAAGAAACCAGGGATAAAATCTAAAGGCCACGCCACTATACATGTCATTGGATAATTAGCTAATATCATGCTTGGAAAAGAAATAACCCCTAAGTATAAAGACCATGGCAAGCCAGTGGTGAGTGTATACATTAGAGGCACCCACCTCCCTAATGTCTTGGTAGACCTTAGGGTTGCAATCAATATAATGACCGTGGAAATGGTTGAAAAAATTGGATTGGATCCAAGAGGAACCCCTACTATCTTGTGTAATACCCCATTTTTGACCCTTATGAAATTATTGGCTTTTAATGTAAATATTGTATACACACGCTGTATGTTTCCCTAGCGTGGAGCTCAAGGCCAAGGCCCCGCTAGTTTATGCTCAGATTTTATTTAAATTAGACACGCTTTGATATTGTGTTACCCACATGCTATTAAGCCATGGCATATTGTGAATTGATGTAAATATTTAATATTGAAATAAAATACCAAAACTGGCTATGGGAGCAACGAATGAGAAGGGGCCATGTGTATCCACTAGGGAGTGGTGAGGGGCTAATGGATTGAACCATAGGCTTCCATATGTCACCTTGAGAATCCATTTGACTTACCTTGCTGACATTTATTTATGTTGTAAGGAAGTGGTTAAGGAATTCAGTCCATGGCTTCAATGGAGCATGGGCAGCCCATAAATTCGTATGGCAGAGTATGGGCTCCATTTTCTTGTACCACAAGCTACTCTACCTCATAGGAGTTGCTTCTTCCTCATCCCCATTCCATTGTGAAACTTACCAACACCATTTCCATCCAAAAAAAATGAATTGCCAGCAGGGAGAAAAACCAGAAATCGCGACCTTGAGAGAACCCACGTTTTGAAGAGCCATAAACGCCCAGATTTGGCATTTGACAGTGAATCCAATGGGGGATCCATAGGTATGAACCTTGGGGAGAAATTGAGAGTATTAGATACCCCGAAATCCATTGGAAAACCCAGTTTTTACAACCCAGAAATGAAGTGACGGGATTGAGTTATTAGATAACAGAACTGTGAGAAATCCAAGTGTGAATGATTGAGCAGAGGTTTGGTTTGCTTGATAAACCCAGTGAAGGTTAGAATCTCAAGGAATTAGCAGCTGGACCTTTCTATGCCCACCCTGAAGAGCACTGGAGGGAAGGGACGTTTGAGGGACTGTGTAGCAGAGAAGGGGACCTTCCTTGTGTTGGGTGCGGTAGGTATTGTGGGTGCCATGACTACTGAGTTCATTTGAGATGCCTGTAGCTTTGTGGTTGAGCTCACTGGCTTAGCATCCTCCTCATTTGTCATCCATATGCTTGATAAACCCAACGGTGTGTTGGATTAGCATAGCTGATGACCGAAACCATGGCTGTGAGTGAGCCTAGCTAGTTCTTCCTTAGTGGATACACAACCCAGCTCGGGGGTGATCTCTCAGCTGAAAGAATATAGGCTGGACAGAGATCTATGGTTGGGTGGAACGTTGCTCTCACATAGCCAGTTGTTTGGACAGCTTCATCTTCAAGATAATTGTTCTATGTATTATAAATTATTTGCATTTTGTGTTCTGCAATATGTTAAATTGTCCATGTTTAATGAAATGAATTGATTATCTTAATTTGGAATCCATGCATAGCATTGGAATGAGATTGAGTCTCTATATGCCGAATCATCCTCTACTATGATATATGCATATATGTTAGGCATTACTGTTTGTGTGCTTGCTATTATGTTTAATTCTGCTGTGTTTATATTGAGTTGATTTTGCACACAGAAGTTTTTAATTGTTATGAATTTATGAGCAAGGTAATAAAAGAGAAAGAATATTGGGGCTAAGTCTGTCAAAAGCCCTGTATGATTGGTCATGTTCTCTCCCCTGCATTTGGAAGGTGGGAGGGGACATTACAGAGTGGTATCAGAGCCCATGTAGCAGCACTGGGGCTGCTTGGGCCAAACTCTGAATTACAGGCAAGAAACATAATGGTTTTAATGTAATATTGGGAAGTTGGGGGCGGCACTTGGATTGAAAAAAAATGATAGGGTCAGATTTCTCAGATGTGGCAGAGGATCACACCATTGCATAGAGCTCTCCAAGAGCTTTCCAATGGTACCAAATTTTCCTTATTTGGTTAAGGGACGAGGGAGATATGACCCCCGCAAGCACGCGGATCCCGTGCAGATTGTGCGCGGATTGCGCGCAGATCGCGCACAGATTGCGTTTGGATTGCACGCAGATTGTGTGCGGGTTGCGCATGGATTACGCGCGGATCGCGCATAGATTGCACGCGGATTGCACGCGGATCGCGCATAGATTGCGCGCAGATCGCGCATAGATTGCGCGCGGATCGCGCACAGATTGAGCGTGGATTGAGCGCAGATTGCGTGCGGGTTGCGCACAGATTGTGCGCGGATTGCGCGTGGATCACGCACAGATTGCGTGCGGATTGCGCGCGGATCGCGCACAGATTGTGCGCAGATTGCGTGCGGGTTGCGCGCAGATTGCATGCAGGTCGTGCACAGATTGCACGCGGATTGCGTGCAGGTTGCGCGCGGATAGTGCGCAGGTTGTGCACATGTGGCGCACAGGTGGAGCACAGGATGCAAAGGGAGTTAAAAATGTGAAAAGTAAGAAGTAGTTAAACCCAGAATTTTATAAAAGATGAATGGTGCATCGAAATTGAGATCCGCGAAGTGCCGAGTGTTCCTTGTTATATGGACTAACTTCGCCTGATATAAAATTTTTGTGATTCTTCATAGATTTTCTTCCACAGGTGGCTGAAGTTGGCATTCTGGACCAAAATACAACTGTGTAAAATGTGCAGAATTATTAGTAAGAGTTGTCATTTTTGAAACAACGTTGTTTCCACACCCAATGTCGGAATGGAGCACGGGGACAGGCATTGGAAAGCTTGTCTAGTAGGGAATAATGGTGTATGACCAGAATTGGAATGAAGTTATCATACCCCACAAATAATTAGAGCATAAATGTACCAGCGACTGTTTTGACAAATTATTGATAAATATGGGCAATTTCCAGAATTGCTTGAATGGGCAAGGGAAAGGAATGCATGGCAACTGTGTGAATTATTCCATGAGTTCTATTATGTTAAATATTGATTGTGTATATTTCTATATGCATTCTTATGATGTCTGACAAATATTTTCATAATGCACAGTGCTTGTAGCTCATAAAATTTATAATTGCAGCAGAGATAGCATACAGGAAAGATGGTGACCATAAATGATGCTCGAGATCCTTATGAACATGAAGAAGATGTTCTAGGAGAAAATATGCATGAAGAAAATGCGGAGACTGAATCCAATGGGAGAAGGGAGCAGGTGACTCCTCAGAATTTGGTTGAAACCATGGTGAGCTTCAATGAAAGATTGATGAAGGCTCAAGAAGAACAACACCAACTCAATGCTGCTATTTTGCAAAACCTCACTGATATGCAGCATAAGATAAACCTTGGGTCCAACCCAAGAAATATGGGTGAAGAAGGAAGAGATGCAGGGAGTCATTCTAGAGGTCGCTCGAAGAGGAGGACTCCAAGCCCAAGGAAGAGTTCGGTGAGCAGAAAGCATAAAACATCTTCATCAAGGTCTTCTTCCAGTAGGTCGTGTGACTCCAAATTTTCTAGAAGAAGTCCAAGACATGCACCTAAGAGATTGGATGGAATAAAGAAGTTCAAGGGCATCCCACAGGGAGAATTCAGGAAGGCAAGACCTCCCACATTTGATGGGGAAGGCAAGACTGGCCAAGAGGCAGAAGCATGGTTTCTTGGAATGAAGAAATACTTCAGAATTCAAGACTACTCAGGAAATGAGAAAGCCAGAATTGCCATTTACAATCTAAATGGCAGAGCTTCCATTTGGTGGGATAATCTCTTACAAGTGAAAAGAATTAATGAGAGAAAGATTAGTTGGGAAAGATTTAAGAGGTACTTCAAGGAGAAATACCTTTCTGCTAGGTATTATGATGGTAAGAGAAAAGAGTTTAATGAACTTGGGTTGGGACTAAAGTCTATGGAAGAGCATGTCCACAAATTCTTGGAATTACTGAGGTATGTTGACTACATTAAGGATGAGAGAGTAAAAATCCAATGCTTCCTTGGAGTTCTACCTCAAAGCTTCAAGGATCGTATTGAGTTTGTTAATCCACTCAGTTTGGATGAATCCATTAGGATGGCAATGCATTGCTATGAGCAAAGTAAAGGAAAAATAGAGGCTAACCCAGCGTGGAAAGGAAAGCCAAGAGGGAAGTTTGATCAAAAGAAGAATGGCTTCAAGCCACCATTCAGAGGTCAGCCTAGAACCTTTCCACAGGGACAGCAAGCAAGGAGTGGATTCAAACCAGCAGTGGCAGCAGACAAAGCATCAAAAGGACCACTTCAATGTTGGGGATGTGGAGAAAACCACATGTTGAAGGATTGTCCACATCGAAAAGACAATTCTCGAAAGTTGAACAACTTGAAGGGAGTAGCTATGGTGGGGGACATGACAAGGACAACACCTCGGATTTATGCAGCGTTGGATAATCATCAAGCAGACCATCAATCATCAGTGGTGGAAGTCGAAGGTAAGATTGCTACGCAATCTATTTCTGTTTTGATTGATCCAGGATCTACTCATAGTTATGTTTCTCCAAAAGTGGTTGAAGGTTGTTCTCTTAGAAAAATGAAGCATAATAAGTCTTGGCTAGTGCAATTAGCCACGGGACCCAAGAGAAAAGTAAGTGAGGTAGTGATGGAGTGTCCCATAGAATTGAATGGACTCCACACATATGCTGAATTGAATGTGTTACCATTAGGATCCTATGACGCATTAATTGGCATGGATTGGTTAGAAAGACATAGAGCCAAATTGGACTATTATGAGAAAGCACTTGAGTGCATTGATGAGAAGGGAAGGCCAACATTGGTAAAAGGAATTCCCAAGCAAGTTTCAGTAAGGCAGATTTCAGGCCTGCAGTTGAAAAAGTTTTATAAGAAGGGTTGTCAATTATATGCAGTCCATATGCCAGATTCATTAGAGGACAAAGGGACAAGACTAGAAGACTTCAGGATATTGCAAGAGTTCCAAGATGTGTTTCCGGATGAGGTTCCAGGGTTGCCGTCGACGAGAAATATTGATTTTACCATCGATCTTGTTCCAGGGGCAGCGCCGAATTCCAAAGCTCCTTATAGAATGAGTACACCGGAGTTGGTAGAATTGAAGATGCAGCTGCAAGAATTAATGGATAAAAGGTATATCAGGCCTAGTGTGTCTCCTTGGGGAGCACCGGTGTTATTTGTCAAGAAGAAAGATGGGACTTTAAGGCTGTGTATTGATTACAGGCAGCTCAATAAAGTGATAGTTAAGAACAAGTATCCATTACCAAGAATTGATGACTTGTTTGATCAAATGAAGGAAGCCAAATTATTTTCAAAGATTGACTTGAGGTCTGGCTACCATCAAGTGAGGATTAAAGAAGAAGACAGTCATAAGGCGGCTTTCAGAACTAGATATGGTCATTATGAGTTCACTGTGCTTCCATTTGGCCTTACCAATGCACCTGCCACATTCATGTGTCTCATGAATAGTGTATTCAGCAAATATTTGGATAAGTTTGTGATTGTGTTTTTAGATGACATTCTTGTCTATTCAAGAAATGAAGAAGAACATGAGGAGCATCTAAGAATGGTTTTGCAAGTTCTTAAAGAACATCAGTTGTATGCCAAGTTAAGCAAGTGTGAATTCTATCAAAAGAGGATTCAATATTTGGGTCACGTCATTTCAGAAGAAGGAATTGCAGTGGATCCGGAGAAGATTAATTCCATCATGGATTGGCCAACTCCAAGAAATGTTTCAGATGTTAGATCTTTTATGGGCCTTGATGGTTACTATAGAGGGTTTATTGAAGGATTCTCCATGATAGCTCATCCGATCACTTCATTGCAAAGGAAGAACATCAGATTTGTATGGTCTGAAAAATGTGAGAAAAGTTTTCAGAAGTTGAAGGAGTTACTTACCAGTGCTCCTGTTTTGAAGATAGTTGATCTAAGGAAGGATTTTGTAGTGTGCACAGATGCTTGCATTGAAGGACTGGGTGGGGTTCTCATGCAAGAAGGAATTGTGATTTGTTATGAATCCAGGAAATTAAAAGAGCATGAAAAGAATTATGCCACACATGATTTAGAATTAGCAGCCATAGTGCATGCTCTTAAGATGTGGAGGCATTACTTGATGGGAAGAAGATTTGAGCTTAGAACAGACCACATGAGCTTGAAGTATTTGTTTGATCAGCCAAACTTGAATGCTAGGCAAGCTAGATGGATGGAATTTCTTTGTGAATTTGATTTTGAAATTAAACATGTAAAAGGGAAGGAGAATAAGGTTGCAGATGCTCTTAGCAGAAAATTTCATGTTTCAGCAGTAAGTATGTGCAAATCAGATTTGAAGACAAGAGTGCTTGAAGCCCAAAACGGTGACGAAACTTGCCTTCAAATTAAAGAGAAGTTGCAGCACATTAATGTGGATGAAAAGTGTGCAGGATATCAGTTGGGTGAAGAAAGTATCCTCATCTACAAAGATAGGTTGTACATTCCAAATAATGCAGATTTGAAGAAACTAGTGATGAATGAAATACACCAAATGCCGTACTCTGGACACCCAGGATATCAGAAGACTATAACAGTAGCAAGAAAGCAATACTTTTGGAATGGCATGAAGAAGGACATAGCTGAGTACATTTCTAGGTGTCAGAAGTGCCAACAAGTCAAGGCAGAACACCAACATCCAGCAGGGTTATTGCAGCCCTTACCCATTCCGGAATGGAAGTGGGAAGTGATCTCCATGGATTTTATAACAGGTCTGCCCATGACAGTGAAGAAGAAAGATTCAATCATGGTTGTGGTGGATAAGCTATCGAAGGTAGCTCACTTTATTCTAGTGAAGTCCACTCACAAGGCTAGTGACATTGTGAACATCTTCATGAGAGAGATATTCAAATTGCATGGATTGCCTAAGGAAATAATTTCTGATTGTGATACAAAGTTCACCTCCAATTTCTGGAAGGGAATATTTCAGGAATTGGGAACTAAATTGAATTTCAGTACAGCTTACCATCCTCAAACGGACGGCCAAACCGAGAGGGTGAATCAGGTTCTTGAAGACATGCTGAGAATGTATGTGATGGACAAACCATCCAATTGGGAAGATTATTTACACTTGGTTGAATTTGCATACAATAATGGACACCATGCATCCTTGGGAATGAGTCCATTTGAAGCATTGTATGGCAAGGGATGCAGGACGCCAGTGAATTGGGATGGCCCAGTGAACAGGGTAGTGCTTGGACCAGACATGATCAAGGAAATGGAACAGGAAATTGTTAAGATCAGGGAGAATTTAAAGGTGGCTCAAGACAGGCAAAAAAGTTATGCAGATTTGAGAAGAGCACATAAGGAATTTCAGATCGGGGATCATGTTTACTTGAGAGTGAAACCAAGGAAGAGTTCCCTCAAGTTGGGGAGTTGTGTCAAGTTGTCACCAAGATATTGTGGGCCATTTGAAGTTCTTGATAGGATAGGGCCAGTTGCATATAGAATTGCATTGCCTGCTAACATAAGAGCTCATAATTTTCATAAAATAAAAATTGAGGCGTATACTCCCCTTGAGACTGGTCGTAACAGCTAGTCAGGATCAAGAGCTAGGGTTTTCCTGTGAGCGCGCTACTGCGGGTTTCTGCTGAAGATGTGTCCCTCTGGAGGAGGTTCGCCTCCTCCCCCCCCGCTGTCTATTGAGGAAGCTGCGTTCGCCCGACTGGTTAACGAGTATGGGAAGAAGGCTGAGTCCGCCCCACCGCCGAAATTTGTCAAAAAATTAGATACCATTCCTTAAATCGAACTGCCACCAGAGAAGCCCATTCATTTGGCTGTCTCCCTCGTTGATAGGGCTCTTATTGGGCAGTTTGCAGGTTTGTGGCCATCTCCTCGCTCCACAGAAACTTGGATCCAAAATAACTGGCGTCCACTGATCTCTCAAAGTGTCACAAGCTATGCGGTTGGAAGAGGGTACTTCCTATTCGATTTTATCTCGAAAGATGATAGGGACCTGATTTTCAGAAGCGGCCCATATTTTATGGGTCCTCAGTGCCTGTACCTAAATCGATGGACCCTGGATTTTGACCCAGCTCTGGATGTTCCCAAAGCAGTTCCAGTTTGGGTGCGACTGCCGAACCTTCCTATGCACTGCTGGAGCGAAGAAACCCTAAGAACTATTGGAAATGGTCTGGGAAAATATATCGATAAAGCTGATCCAAAGGGTCAATACTCCTTTGCTCGTATCTGTGTGGAAGTTGATCTAGAGGCGGGTCTTCCTGAAGCCATAAAAATATCAATCAAAGGGTGGAAGCATTTCCAGCAACTTGACTATGAACAACTACCATTCAAGTGCAGACATTGCCATGAATATGGCCATTTCCAGAGGAACTGTCCAAAAATCCAAAAATATGAAACAGAGAAGAACTCTGAAGAAGATTGGCAGTAAGCCAAGAAGCAAAAAGCTAACCCTAGAAGAAAAGGACCCAAGGGGATCCCCTTGGCTGATCCCATGAAGGAACCCATCGCCACAGCCCCAGGGTCATCAAAAGCCCAAGAAAGCAACCCAAAATCTAGATCTGGGAATAGCTTCGCCATCCTTGGAGATCAGGAACCACTGGTAAAACCAAGCGAACATGGGGAAATATCTCCCACGACTTCCTCCTCCTTGGCCAAAAACAAGGAAGCCAGAACAATAGAAACCCTGAATATGGAAATAGAAGCAACAAATCCACCAAAGGAAGACGTGCAGAAAGATCCAACAACTGATGAAGGCACAGAAGAAGAGGATACAGATGAAGATGACCCGGAATCAATAAAGCCTGCTAAAAAGGACTGTCGAGGAAGGAAAACGGACAGGGAAAGAAGGGAAGCGGCCACATATAGGGACCGGTTAGCAGGAGTTCAATCTACTCTGGAAAAACATCTCAACCCTAGAAATACCAGGCAGCAAGGGAATGCCTCAAAAGGGGCAACCATCGCATCCAAAGGTAAGTAATGCAGATTGTCTCCTGGAATTGTAGGGGGTTAGGAAGCAAATCGAAACTTTTATCAATGAAAGATTTAATCAAAATATCGAATCCCTATATCCTCCTGATCCAGGAGACAAAAATGGAAGAGCAGGCCTGTCTCCAGGCTGCTCCCTCCTTCTGGTTTCATGCAGAATGTATTGTTGTCAGTTCAAGAGGAGCGTTTGGAGGATAGCAACGCTCTGGGATCCTTCTAAGGTTGGAATTGTAAGTCATGCTAAATCACCTCATTGGATTTTCACTGAATTTCTGTTTAAAGAAGAAAATCTTCGCTTAAGCATCTTTAATGTCTATGCTCCCATGGATGTCTCTGAGAAGCAAACTTGCTGGACTAGTCTGAATGAACATATGATCGCCTCACATTTGGATAATTTTGTTATAGCGGGGGATCTGAACCTTACCCTCTCCTCTGTTGAAAAAAGAGGAGGTAATATAGTTAGAGATCCCGCTAGGGAATGGGTGGAAGACATTATCTCGAAATGGGATCTGGAAGACATCAAACCCACCAAAGGGAATTTCACTTGGACAAACAAAAGGATCGGACCAGGCCACATAGCCGCGAGACTAGATAGGTTCCTAGTCCAGCAGTCTCTTCATATTCATGGGTTTGACCTATCTTCCTCCATTCTCTCCTTTTGTGCTTCGGACCATAAGCCTATCTCCCTCTCCTTTTCCAAAGATCAGAATCTAGGCCCCATTCCCTTCAGGTTTAATCCCGCCTGGATCCCTGTGGAAGGATTTTCGGAGATTGTGGCAGCAGCCTGGAAAACTAATATCAGAGGATCTCCCTTCTTCGTCTGGGAAGCAAAGCTGAGGATGGTGAAAAAGGCCCTTAAAGATTGGGCAAAACTTCTCAAGTCCCCTAAGAAGCAAAGGATGGAAGTAGAGAAAGCCCTGGAGGACCACCTCATCAGTAATGAAGGAAGCCTCTCTCAAGCCTCCCTGGATAAAGAAATCTCTCTTCACAACAAGCTCCATGAAGCCTGTAGGCTTGAAGAAAATTACTGGAAAATAAAATCTAGAAATACGTGGCTTCAGGAAGGGGACAAAATTACAAAGTTCTTCCACAAGCAAGCAAAGATCAGAAAACACTTCAAGACGGTAACTAAGATCGACCATTTGGGGAAGCAGATACCCGAGTTTGATGAAATTAAAAAAGCAGCTCATGAACACTTTAAGGATATGTACACGGAAACTTTTCCAGGGAGGGATTTCAATCAATATGAATCCCTAAATAATATCCCCCTCCTGGTGTCTGATCATCTGAACCTTCAGCTCCTATGGCCTATCTCCCTTGAAGAAATCAAATCAGCTTTTGATTGCATGAGTCCTGATAAGGCCCCTGGACCGGATGGATTCACTGCAAGATTTCTCACTTCCTGTTGGCGCATCATCCACTCTGATCTATTCTGGATGGTCAAGAAATCCCAGTCCTACCTCAAATTAGGAGGAGGAACCAACTCTTCCTTTCTCACCCTCATTCCCAAAGAAAAGGAGCCACAACCTACTCTCACTTCCATCCTATCTCCCTATGCAACATTGGTTATAAGGTAATCACCAAAGTCATTGCAAATAGACTGAAAGATGTTCTTCCTCTTATTATCCCAGAGAATCAAGGAGGTTTTATCAAAGGCAGGAAAATCTCTGATAACATCATCTTAGTCCAAGAAGCCATCCATTCAAGTGTGACAAGGAAAGAAAAAGGTATGGTTATTAAATTGGATCTAACCAATTCCTTCGACAGAGTTCACCAAGGCTTTTTGTTTCAAGTGATGACTAGGTTCGGGTTTGCGCCTGGGTTGATCTCTTGGATCAAAGCCTGTATTAGCACTCCTTGGATTGCCCCCTTGGTTAATGGGAGAGCTGCTGATTTCTTCCAAGATTCTAGGGGTCTCCGGCAAGGATGTCCTCTGTCCCCTCTCCTCTATGCCATCCAAGCGGCCTATCTCAGCTATCTTTTGGAATATTATAGAGTTCATGAAGACCTCCTGGGGCTAAAAATTGTGCATGGGGTTAAAGAAGTTAATCACACCCAATTTGCAGATGACACTCTCCTCATGAGTCGAGCGAGCCCAACCACAGCTAGGAAGTTCAAAGATGTGCTTGATATTTACCAAGATGTTTCTGGAAGCAAAATCAACTACATCAAGAGCCAAATTTACAGCTGGAACTGCTCTCCAATCGAGCTGCAAATTATATCACGTATCCTAAAGATATAAGGGAAATACCATTGGACTGAATTTAAATATCTGGGAGTCCCAATATTCAAGGATAAGCCAAAAATTTCCAGCTGGGAACCATTGATTGAAAAATTGAATCTGAAAATCAAAGCCTAGGGAGCCTCGTGGCTAAACCTAGCAGGGAAATCAGTGCTCATCAAATTTGTTCTTGCCAGCATGCCAGTCTTTCAATGCTCCTTGCTTTTGGCTCCCATATCTGTTCTAAAAAGGATTGAGGCCCTTCTCTGGAGATTCCTATGGAAAGGAGGAAAACAAAATGAGAAGCGTCTACACCTGGTCAAATGGGAAAAAGTTACTGCCCCTTATCTAGAAGGAGGATTGCACATGCGAGATCTCAGAGCCCAAAATCTTGCCCTGGGCACAAAGCTACTGTGGAATTTGGTGTCAGGGAGCTCCTCCTGGAGCAAACAGGTGCTATGGAAAAAATACTTCTCGCGGACTAGGATCAGATGCCTGGACGAGGGCCCGAAGGTGGCCAAAGGATCTCCCCTGCTGGGTCTTTGCTCGAAAGCTTATCCCTTCTTTGTCGAGGAACTCACTTGGATCCCTGGAAACGGGAAGAAAATTAGAATTTGGGAAGACTCCATCTGTGGCAACCCCCCAATTGGAAACATAGGAGGGCTGGAAGGTATTCGGAGGTTTCTTTCAAACCTTGGGATCTCAAAACTTTGGGATATATCAAAATGACATCCTGAAGGTCAACACAGATGGTTAGGATGGGACATTCCGGAATGCCCTCCAAACCTCGAAGATGAAAAATCCCTTCTCCTCCTCTGCCTGGATGGAAAATCCCCGGTTGCCAAGAGATATAATGATGTAAGGGGATGGGGATCAAAATCCGGTCATTACTTTGTCGCTGAAGGCTACAGAAGCATCCAAGCTATCCCTAATGCTCTAAGAAACCCCGCAATCTGGAAGTACATCTAGTCAAACAAGTCGATCCCCAAAATTGATCATTTTGTCTGGACTCTTGCCCATAATAGTGTCCTTACCACTGATGTCCTTCGTAGGAAAGGATGGGAAGGCCCATCGCGTTGCCCCTTATGCCTAGCTGCGGAAGAATCGTCCTCTCATCTGTTTATCTCTTGCCCCTTTTCCTCCATTGTTTGGAATCTAATGACTCTCCCCTGGCATATTCCCCTGAATTATGAAGATGTCCCCTCCCTTCTCTGTCGGTGGTCGACGTCCTCCCTTATAAGGACCCATGCTAAGGACCCTCTGGCCATTGCTTGGTTGTCCCTTCCCAAATTCATCTATTGGAAGCTTTGGCTTGAATGAAATAATAGAATCTTCAGAGGATCTCGATCTTCCCCTATCCATGTGGTGGTTAAAATAAAAGCCCTGTTAGGAGATTTCATTAGATCATGACCTTCTCTATGTCTCAATTCTCCTTTGTCTAAAGAGGAAGCCATCTGGCTACAAAGTATGAATCCTGGCACTGTGGATAGTCTCCCTTACAGACCCCCCGTGTTGCATAATTGGGAAATCAGATCCATGGGGGCGGATTTTGATCATTGGTGTAAAAAGCTTGGAAAAAAACTTTTGTACTTTGACGGAGCTTCAAAAGAAAACCCAAGGGAGGCAGGAGGGGGAGGGGTGCTCCTTAGCCTCGATGGAGAACGGATTTTCACTTATTCCTGGAACTTGGGATTCGAATCGAACAACATGGCGGAAGCTTTGGCCCTCTAGCAAGGCTTAAATCAAGCCCTCCTCCATGGAGCTCAGAAAATAACGGTTGTGGGGGATTCCAGGATGATTATTCACAGCATCAAAACAATGAACTTACCCTCTTCTATCTTCCTTCGTCAAGTTCTACGAAGAATCGCCTTACTCATCCCTCTCTTTCAGGACATCGATTTCTATCATGTCCTTCGAAAGAATAATGAACAAGCGGACAGGGCTGCTAATGAAGCTATATCCCTAGGCAAAGGGGTCCTCAAACTTAATGATGAAATTAAGCTGGTTTCTATTCCGTAAAGTATTGGGCTCAGACCCGAACATGACCGAGCCAATAAACGGGCGTTTGGGTTTTAAGACGCGTGTCTCGCGCTATAGCTACCGGATGGTTCCCGTCTCCGGAAGCGACGTGGTTACTCCCCTCGACGACATCTTCTTTCCCATTACCAAGCATTATTTCAACCATCCGTTTGCATGCCTAACATCAGCAAGGGTGATGTCGTCTCTGCTGCTGCTAATGAAGATTTGTACTACTTTCTGTACCATGGATCAGGAAGCATTACGGAGAAAGATCTCTCCAAATCTCAAAGGCTATCACCTCATCGCCTCCAGGCGTGTGGATTTCCTTTCCTCAGCTCAAATCAGTTTGAAACCCTCTGTTGCCATCGCCATTGGGCTCACCGGAACCGCGTTTAGTTATAATGACACTCTGGCTCATGATTATCAGGGAATGTCCTCCCTCGGCACTGAGAACCATTATTTAATGATCGGTACGATTCTGGGTAATGGAGCTCCTCGACGGTTGATGAAAGGTCCTCCGGCATGCTCCAACTTACGGGTAATCATGCTCCACCTATATCTTGGAATAGACCCCTGTACTATTAATTGTTATCTCCATCGTCTCGATTCAAAAAGGGAAGCTAATCCTTCATCGAAGGCGATTTCTCTGGGGTGGCGAAGGCTTCTGCAGTTCTTCGTAGTGTCTCCCCTGTTTCATCTGGGACGTAAACTGTGTCTGCTAATAGCTATGGCAGATTCTGGAGATTCAGCAGCCTCCTCCCCTGACCCTCTGCTGGAACTGGAAGCTGAGATTAGGGTCCTGTGACGCCGGGTCAGAAGACAGGGAGACTTTATGCACTGAATGGATGAGCAAGGTGGGCGACGTCTGGACAGACTAGATGAAGAGATTGGCAGCACTCGTGAGGAATTTGTGGCAACCCTGGAAGCATTGGAAATGAAGGTCACGGCTGCTATCGAGAACGTGGACCTCAGGCTGCAAAATTTGGAAATTGCTATGGAGAACCTACGAGGTGCTGAAAAACCAGGCCCGAGCAAGAGTCAAACAACTGCCAAATTGTCTGCAGGGGCAAGATATCGTTAATTCCAGGCTTGGTTCTGATACCATTATGTTTTTTATCCTTCTGTTATAGCTTTAAAGTCCTTTTTTTCTAGTCACAGGCATATGTAATTATTGTTTGGAAGACTCCTAGGCTTACTACAGTTCTAGATTTGTATCTCTGTTGGTGGCTCTGCCACTGTTTCTTAATATAAAAACTACCCGTTTTTGTCAAAAAAAAACATAAGAGCTCATAATGTTTTCCATGTATCTTTGCTTAAGAAGTATGTACATGATCCTAATCATATGATTGATTGGAATGTGATATAGGTGGAACCCGAGGGAGAGTTCCAAGTAGAACCTATGCGCATCCTCGACAAGAAAGTCACATTGCTCCGGAATAGAGCCATCAAGTAGGTAAAGATCCAATGGGAGCACCTTAGTCCTGATGAGGCTACATGGGAGCTAGAGGATGCCATGAGGGAGGCATTCCCATTTTTGTTCAGTTTTGAGAACACCGAGGACGGTGTTGTTCTAAGGGGGAGGGGAATGTAATACTCCATTTTTGACCCTTATGAAATTATTGGCTTTTAATGTAAATATTGTATACACACGTTGTATGTTTCCCTAGCGTGGAGCTCAAGGCCAAGGCCTCGCTAGTTTATGCTCAGATTTTATTTAAATTAGACATGCTTTGATATTGTGTTACCCACGTGCTATTAAGCCATGGGATATTGTGAATTGATGTAAATATTTAATATTGAAATAAAATACCAAAACTGGCTATGGGAGCAACGAATGAGAAGGGGCCATGTGTATCCACTAGGGAGTGGTGAGGGGCTAAGGGATTGAACCATAGGCTGCCATATGTCACCTTGAGAACCCATTTGACTTACCTTGCTGACATTTATTTATGTTGTAAGGAAGTGGTTGAGGAATTCAGTCCATGGCTTCAATGGAGCATGGGCAGCCCAGAAATTCGTATGGCAGAGTATGGGCTCTGTTTTCTTGTACCACAAGCTACTCTACCTCATGGGAGTTGCTTCTTCCTCATCCCCATTCCATTGTGAAACTTACCAGCACCATTTCCATCCAAAAAAAATGAATTGCCAGCAGGGAGAAAAACCAGAAATCGCGACCTTGAGAGAACCCATGTTTTGAAGAGCCATAAAAGCCCAGATTTGGCATTTGACAGTGAAATCCAATGGGGGATCCATAGATATGAACCTTGGGGCGAAATTGAGAGTATTAGATACCCTGAAATCCATTGGAAAACCCAGTTTTTATAGCCCAGAAATGAAGTGACGGGATTGAGTTATTAGATAACAGAACTGTGAGAAATCCAAGTGTGAATGACTGAGCAGAGATTTGGTTTGCTTGATAAACCCAATGAAGGTTAGAATCTCAAGGAATTAGCAGCTGGACCTTTCTATGCCCACCCTGAAGAGCACTGGAGGGAAGGGACGCCTGAGGGACTGTGCAGCAAAGAAGGGGACCTTCCTTGTGTTGGGTGCGGTAGGTATTGTGGGTGCCATGACTGCTAAGTTCATTTGAGATGCCTGTAGCTTTGTGGTTGAGCTCACTGGCTTAGCATCCTCCTCATTTGTCATCCATATGCTTGATAAACCCAACGGTGTGTTGGCTTAGCATAGCTGATGACCGAAACCATGGCTATGAGTGAGCCCAGCTAGTTCTTCCTTAGTGGATACACAACCCAGCTCGGGGGTGATCTCTCAGCTGAAAGAATATAGGCTGGACAGAGATCTATGGTTGGGTGGAACGTTGATCTCACATAGCCAGTTGTTTGGACAGCTTCATCTTCAAGATAAGTGTTCTATGTATTATAAATTATTTGCATTTTGTGTTCTGCAATATGTTAAATTGTCCATGTTTAATGAAATGAATTGATTATCTTAATTTGGAATCCATGCATGGTATTGGAACGAGATTGAGTCTCTATATGTTGAATCATCCTCTGCTGTGATATATGTATATATGTTAGGCATTACTATTTGTGTGCTTGCTATTATGTTTAATTCTACTGTGTTTATATTGAGTTGATTTTGCACACAGAAGTTTTTAATTGTTATGAATTTATGAGCAAGGTAATAAAAGAGAAAGAATATTGGGGCTAAGTCTGCCAAAAGCCCCGTATGATTGGTCATGTTCTCTCCCCTGCATTTGGAAGGCGGGAGGGGACATTACATCTTGTATTTAGTTGATAAATCAACCATTCGACCTGTAGGGGTCCTTGAGTGTTGAATTTAAACCAAATAGACAAGCAAGATCTCTGATAGAAACACAATCACAAGATAAACACACTATATATCCTGGGAAACCCTCATGGGGTAGAAAACCCAGTAAAGCTTTCCTCAATAAGATGATCAACCAAAATACAAGATGTGCTCCTTCCTCCTAAGTCTCCTTAGCAGATCTCCTCAACTAGTGCGCACTCTTCCACAAGTGAGTGAATGATCTAATGAGGAGTTCACCTCCTCTATTTATACTTGAATCTCAACTGACTAATAGACCTGTTGGGGCCGACCTCACCTGGAGAAGTCTAATAACCCCTAAAATATAACTACAGGGCCGACCCACACATGGTGGGTCTAATAACCCTAGTTAATACTAACCCTCGGAGGAATAAACATCTCCGGATACATAATAGGGTTACCTCGGAGGGATGAAACATCTCCGGAATAATAAAGTACAAATATAATATTCTTTGAAGTTACAATATTTAACACTCCCCCTTAACGAGAAGGATATTATAACAGCATCTGCAGGAGCATGGAGTCACTACACATGATACATCTATAAATCATTGGAAGCTTTCTTCAATTTGACTTCATTAGTAACTCAAGCAGTTACTATTAACATCAACATCACGATCAGTAGCATCGTCATCACACGATCACACGATCAGCATCATCGTCATCACATGATCAGCAGCATCGTCATCACACGATCAGCAGCATCGTCATCATACGATCAGCAGCATCGTCATCACACGATCAGCAGCATCGTCATCACATGATCAGCAGCACACGATCAGCAGCATCGTCATCACACGATCAGCAGCATCGTCATCACACGATCAGCAGCACACGATCAGCAGCATCGTCATCACACGATCAGCAGCACACGATCAGCAGCATCGTCATCACACAATCATATTTAAGACTATCCCTCCTGGATTTGCTGTCTAAGGATGATTAGTCCAACCACAATCATATTTAAGACTATCCCTCCTGGATTTGCTGTCTAAGGATGATTAGTCCAACCACAATCATATTTAAGACTATCCCTCCTGGATTTGCTGTCTAAGGATGATTAGTCCAATCACAATCATATTTAAGACTATCCCTCCTGGATTTGCTGTCTAAGGATGATTAGTCCAACAATTCATTTAGGACTATCCTTCCTTTCGGAATTACTGGATTTACTGTCCAAGGATGATTTAATCCAACCACAATTCATTTAGGACTATCCTTCCTTTCGGAATTACTGGATTTACTGTCCAAGGATGATTTAATCCAACCACAATTCATTTAGGACTATCCTTCCTTTCGGAATTACTGGATTTACTGTCCAAGGATGATTTAATCCAACCACAATTCATTTAGGACTATCCTTCCTTTCGGAATTACTGGATTTACTGTCCAAGGATGATTTAATCCAACCACAATTCATTTAGGACTATCCTTCCTTTCGGAATTACTGGATTTACTGTCCAAGGATGATTTAATCCACTCACAATTCATTTAGGACTATCCTTCCTTTCGGAATTACTGGATTTACTGTCCAAGGATGATTTAATCCACTCAATTCATTCTCGAAGACCTTACGTCTACGGCTCTCTTTAGGACTGACAGTCCAAGGATGATCCAATCCCCTCAAGTCCATCAAGGACTTCTTTCTCGGAGACCTTGCGTCTACGGCTCTCTTTAGGACTGAAAGTCCAGGGATGATCCAATCCCCTCAAGTCCATCAAGGACTTCATTCTCGGAGACCTTGCGTCTACGGCTCTCTTTAGGACTGAAAGTCCAGGGATGATCCAATCCCCTCAAGTCCATCAAGGACTTCATTCTCGGAGACCTTACGTCTACGGCTCTTTTTAGGACTGAAAGTCCAGGGATGATCCAATCCCCTCAACTGTCCACTGAGGACTTCATTCTCGGAGACCTTACGTCTACGGTTCTCTTTAGGACTGAAAGTCCAGGGATGATCCAATCCCCTCAAGTCCATCAAGGAATTCATTCTCGGAGACCTTACGTCTACGGCTCTCTTTAGGACTGAAAGTCCAGGGATGATCCAATCCCCTCAACTGTCCACTGAGGACTTCATTCTCGGAGACCTTACGTCTACGGTTCTCTTTAGGACTGAAAGTCCAGGGATGATCCAATCCCCTCAACTGTCCACTGAGGACTTCATTCTCGGAGACCTTACGTCTACGGTTCTCTTTAGGACTGAAGTCCAGGGATGATCCAATCCCCTCAACTGTCCACTAAGGACTTCATTCTCGGAGACCTTACGTCTACGGTTCTCTTTAGGACTGAAAGTCCAGGGATGATCCAATCCCCTCAACTGTATTCTTATCCATACAGGTACAATCATGTATCACATCAAACCATGTATACATCTCATCAAAACATGTACATATCACATCGAAACATATGTACATTAAAACATGTATACATCACTTAATCAAAACATGTATACATCACATCAAAACATATGTGCATCAAAACATGTATACATCACTAATCAAAACATGTATACATCACATCAAAACATATGTGCATCAAAACATGTATACATCACTAATCAAAACATGTACACATCACATCACAACATATGTGCATCAAAACATGTATACATCACTAATCAAAACATGTATACATCACATCAAAACATATGTGCATCAAAACATGTATACATCACTAATCAAAACATGTACACATCACATCACAACATGTGTACATCAAAACATGTATACATCACATCAAAACATGTATACATCACTAGTCAAAACATGTACACATCACATCACAACATGTGTACATCAAAACATAAATGATATGTAAGAGTTCTAAATCTAAATAAATGTAGGTAGCTAACAAAACAGAAAGTAAATGATAGTAATACTATACTACTCCCCCTTTCGAGGAAGGTCCTTCTGAACTAAACCAAGCTTGTCTCGAAAGTACTCAAACTTCACTCGAGACAGAGGTTTAGTTAAGATATCAGCAACCTGCTCCTCAGTGCTTATATACTCGAGCTTGATGGCTCCTCTCTGCACCATGTCTCGTATATAGAAGTAACGGATCTCAATGTGTTTTGACTTATCATGGAACACAGGATTTTCAGTCATCTTAATGCAGCTTTGATTGTCACACATAATCACAGTGGGATCCATTTCTAAGTCAAAGATTCCAGATAAGAGTTTCCGAAGCCACACTGCTTCACAGCTGGCAGAGCAAGCAGCTATATATTCTGCTTCAGCGGTACTGAGGGCCACACTAGATTGTTTCTTGCTGAACCAGGAGACCATGGCAGATCCAAGACCATAACATCCACCTGAAGTACTTTTTCTGTCTGAGACACTACCTGCCCAATCAGAATCTGAGAAACCATGCAACTTGAGTTCATTGTCTCCAAGATAGTAAAGGCCAAAGTCCACTGTACCTTTTAGGTACCTCATGATATGCTTTGCAGCTATAAGGTGAACCTTTCTAGGTTCTACTTGAAACTGACTGAGAGTATTTACAGCAAAGCATATATCAGGCCTAGTATTTGTCAAGTACATCAATGATCCAATGATTTGTCTATATAGGGTTATATCCACCATTTCTGACGAATCATTAGCTAACAGTTTTAAGTTGGAGTCCATGGGAGTGGCCATAGCTTTACACTCCAACATATCAAATCTTTTGAGGATCTCCACAGTATACTTACCTTGATTTAGAAAGATCCCTTTTGGCTCTTGCCACACTTCTAGGCCTAAGAAGTAGTGCATTAGTCCGAGATCTTTCATCTCGAATTCTGAAGAAAGCTTCTTCTTGCTTTCAATGATTTGTTTCTCATTTCCTGTTAGAAACAGATCATCTACATATAATAGCAATATAACAGGTTCATCATTCATTACTTTAAGATAGAGGTTGGGGTCAGCTTTACTTTTGGTAAAGCCCATGCTTAATAGGAAACTGTCAATTCTTCCATACCAAGCTCTGGGAGCTTGCTTCAAGCCATATAATGCCTTTTTCAGTTTGCATACATGGGTCCTTCCGTCTTTGACCTCAAAACCTTGAGGTTGTTCTATATATACTTCTTCTTCAATTACACCATTCAGAAAAGCTGTCTTAACATCCATTTGGTGCAATTTCCATTTCATCATGGATGCAAGTGCCATGATAGTTCTAATTGAAGTATACCTAGCAACAGGTGCAAAAGTTTCTTCATAGTCAATTCCCTCCTTCTGAGAGAATCCTCTGGCTACAAATCTTGCCTTGTACTTTTCAATGCTACCATCTGCAGCATGCTTTATCTTAAAAATCCATTTGGAGGAAACCACACTTTTATCTTTTGGTTTGGGAACTATATCCCAAACATCATTTTTCATTATTGACTGATATTCTTCTGTCATTGCTTCTACCCATTCTTTCTTTTGAGCTGCCTCTTCATAGCTGGTAGGTAGTTGATCCACAAGATCACACATCAAAGCCATATAGTTGGTTACTAGTTTTGGTTTCTTCCTTTCTCTAGTGGAACCTTCGGGAGCACCATATCTTTCAGCTCCTTGAATGATATCTCTAGCCCATGCTGGTCTTCTCTTCCTAGATAAATCTGCTACAGGAGGTTCTTGTGGTTCTAGCATGTCATGATCCTCTGGTGTATCCTCTTCAGGGACATGAATAGTCTCTGAGACTCTGGGAGAAGAATCTTCTTCATAAACTTCTTCAAGTTGACACTTCCTGGATTTCTTGAGAGCTGCTTCCTCATCAAAGGTTACATCTCTACTTATTTCTATATGATGAAAACCTGGTATGTAGATTCTGAAGGCTTTGGAAGTTTCACAATAACCAACAAACATTCCCTTCTTTCCTGAGGGATCCAACTTGGTTCTCTTTTCTTTTGGAATGTGGATGTACACAGGACACCCAAATATTTTGAGATGACTTACCTCAGGCTTCTTACCTGTAAACACTTCTTCTGGAGTTTTGAATTCAAGAGCACTGTGAGATAATCTATTTTGCACATAAACTGTTGTCTTGGCTGCTTCAGCCCATAGATACATGGGAAGATCCTGGTCATGTATCATAGTCTTCACAGCTTCCATGATGGTTCTATTTTTCCTTTCTGCAACCCCATTTTGTTGGGGATTGTAGGGAGTGGTTAGTTCTCTCTTGATTCCAGCTTCTCTACAAAATTCTTCAAACTCTTTTGAAGTATATTCTCCACCATTATCTGTTCTGAGAATCTTGATTTTCTTTTCTGTGAGATTCTCTATTAGAGCCTTGAATTCTTTGAACTTTCCAAAGACTTCATTCTTTCCTTTTAGAAAGTAAATCCAAGTTTTCCTTGAATGATCATCAATGAAAGAAAGGTAGTATTCAAAACCACTTAAAGAGGTGGTGGGCATTGGACCACATACATCTGAGTGTATTAACTCCAAGATACTCTTAGTTTTTGTTTCACTCTTTGGAAAGGGGTTCTTGACATTCTTCCCTTTCTTACATCCTTTACAAGAGCCATTATGATCCACCTTCAAGTCTGGTAGTCCTATGACTACCTTGCTTACATAGGGTAAGGCTTTGTAGTTAATGTGAGCCAGTCTTCTATGCCATAGCTCACTGGGACTAGAAGTTTCATGAACAAGGGAAGCTTCTGGATGAACCTTGAGTTTATACAAGCCTCCTTCTTCTTCACCAATGACAATTGCATCCTTAATGGATTTGCCTTTGGACCACATTAACACTTGTCCATCAATGAATGCAACTCTATAGCCTTTCTTGTCCAAAGCTGATATTGAAAGTAAATTCTTCTTCAACCCTGGAACATACAAAACTTCTTTCATTTTCATGGGGGTTCCAGAATCAAGTTTGTAGTTTGCTTCTCCAACTCCCTTAATGGGATACTGATAGTTATCTCCAAGAGATACCTTTAGTGGAGAGGTCTTTTCTTCAAGACTTGATAAAGTCTTCTTTTGTCCTGTCATGTGCTTTGAGGCACCACTATCAATTACCCATGTATCTTCTCCTGGTGTTATAGATCCAGAGAGTGCGGAGAAAAGAACATACTCCTCTGCATCTTCTTCTTCATTTCTTCTAGATCTTCTTTTGGAGAAAGTCCTTTCTTCATCTTCTTCTTCTTTTCTAGATCTTTTCTTGAGAGGCCTTTCTTCTTCAACTTCTTCTTCACTCTCATCTTCTGCAAGATGTGCATGATGTCTTCTGTGTTGAGTACCCTTAATCTTTTTGCTAGGACAATCTTTGGCAATGTGTCCTAATTTGTGACAAATGAAACATTGGTATGAGGAGTAGTCTCTTCCTTGGAAGGGTCCTCTTTTCTTTTGAAATCTCTGTGGAGGATGAGACTCCTTTTGACTATCCTTCTTAAAGTAGGATCGATTCTTTCTTCTCTTGGTATGGGTGGCCAAGGATTGGTCATCTTCCTTGAGCAAAGCCTCTCTGTTGGCAACCCTAGCTTCTTCTTGAACACAATCCTCCCATACTACATCAAACTTCATGCTTTCTTTTCTGGCACACATGGTTTGGATGAAGGATTCCCATGATCTAGTGAGACCATTTAGAGCTGTCATCACAAGTTCATCTTCATCAAGAGTATCACCAATGGCATCTAGTTGCTCTTTGATTAGAGAGACTCTTGAGAAGTAGTCTTGAATGGATTCTCCTTTGTGCATCTTGGTACTCTTCAACTGAGTCCTTAGATTCATCTTTCTGTTGATGTTCTTCCCTTCATACATTCTTCCTAGGGCATCATACATTTCCTTTGGAGTTTTCTTGGAAGACACTTGGGGAATCAAGTGGTCTTTAATTGAATCAGCTATGATTCTCTTTTCCCTAATCATATCCTTCCTGTGTTTTTCCTTGGCTTCATCTTCTTCTGGTTCTGCAACCTCCTCCTTGATATAATGAGCAAGGTCATTCTCTTCAAGAATGAGACCAATTCTGTATTTCCATGCCCGGAAATTCTCTAAGCCTTCTAGCTTGTCTTCAAGCTTAGTATTTGGAGCCATCTTCTCTTGGGGGAGTCCAAGAGACAGAGTAGACTTACTTGGAAAGTTACTTTTCACTTTTCCGGAAACTGAAACAGAATTTTATCGCACTTTTGGTAGAATTAGGGTTTGCAATTCCCGGAGTTCTACTTAACCAAAAAGTTCGATCTATAGCTTAAAAGAATGCTCTTGATAAGGGATATCCAGCCATGCAATCAGAAATAAAAAATTCCAACTTTTTTCTGAAACCAAAATCTGACGTATCGCACTTTTGGTAGAATTAGGGTTTGCAATTCCCGGAGTTCTACCCAACCAAAAAGTTCGATCTAGAGCTTAAAAGAAAGGTATTGAGGAGGGCTATCCAGCCATGCAACCAAAAATCAATAATACCAACTTTGGGCTGAAACCCTAACTTCACCAAAAAGAGAGAGAGAGAGAATCTTACCTTGTGAAAGATGTCCTATTCAGTCTAGCTCTGATACCATGTTGAATTTAAACCAAATAGACAAGCAAGATCTCTGATAGAAACACAATCACAAGATAAACACACTATATATCCTGGGAAACCCTCATGGGGTAGAAAACCCAGTAAAGCTTTCCTCAATAAGATGATCAACCAAAATACAAGATGTGCTCCTTCCTCCTAAGTCTCCTTAGCAGATCTCCTCAACTAGTGCGCACTCTTCCACAAGTGAGTGAATGATCTAATGAGGAGTTCACCTGCTCTATTTATACTTGAATCTCAACTGACTAATAGACCTGTTGGGGCCGACCTCACCTGGAGAAGTCTAATAACCCCTAAAATATAACTACAGGGCCGACCCACACATGGTGGGTCTAATAACCCTAGTTAATACTAACCCTCGGAGGAATAAACATCTCCGGATACATAATAGGGTTACCTCGGAGGGATGAAACATCTCCGGAATAATAAAGTACAAATATAATATTCTTTGAAGTTATAATATTTAACATTGAGGACATAGTTATCTCATTATATTCCTAGGAATATCTCTCCAATTTCATGGTTCTGCAGCCTAAAACATGGTTGGGAGGATACCCTCTCATACTTTGCAAGCCACAGATAGCTCCAACTGATGCTCACATCAGCTGCAGATCTAGAAATATGACCATATCCCATGAGGACTCTTCTAAGAAAATTACATTATACCCCCTGCTCAACCTAGCATAGAATATGAAGAACCTTTATGGATAAGAGAAGAGGAAGGAGACTCGCAAACTATACAACGTGCATTGACAATTGAAAAGGCATTATCATTTACAGATGAGACTGGGGATGATCTAATCCATGTATTTGTTATCCATCCTACTTCATCCTCTTAGTCGAACTCTCATTTCCTAGAAGCTATCATGCAATCCTCTACTCAGGAATTACATGAAGAAGAATTTCCTATAGATACTCTAGCCTCAATTATCTTCCCATGAACTAATTTAACTAGTACATCGGTAGAAATTGAGCTAGGAATGTTTTCGAAAATCAATTCACAATTACTTCCTGAGCAAAAGGAACAATTGCTTTCTCTTATAAGAGATAAGAAGGAATCATTTGCATGGGATCCACTAAAACAAATCACCCTTTTGGGGGCGTTTTTGGATTGAGGCGGTTTTGCTAAACCACCCCCCCCCCAAGTTTTTTTAGGTCTTTAGGGGTGGTTCTTAACCCCCCCCCCCCAAAAAAAAAAAAATTCTTGAGAATTGGAATTTTTGTGGGGGGGTCTTACGAAACCACCCCCAAAAATCCAATTCCCAAGACTTTTTTTTTTGGTGGGGGGTGGTTTAGAAACACCGCCCCTAAAGGTTTTTTTTAAGGAATTTTTTGGAAACCCCCCCCCAAAAAAAAGTCATGAGAATTAGACTTTTGGGGTGGTTGTTTTAAAACTGTTATCCAATTTTGCTACAAGCTATATTGCATCAATAGCCACCCAATAGTTATCAAATCATCATTTTGCATAACAAATCCAAGCAAGAATTCAAATCTATTTGGTTATTCTTCCCTCCAAGGTGAGAAGGTAAACATCATACATTATTCCTTAAAAATACAGATGGGTAATTTATAATCATGGATTAACAAATCAAGAGTGACTACCAAATGTCCCAAAAGACTACTTCCAAACCCCTAAATGTTTTAATAATGTTGGTTCTTAATTTGACAGGATTCCAAGCGTAAAAAAATTAGCGGTTTAGTCGATCATATTAAACTTTAATTCCTAGTCCTTTCGTCAGTAATATCATGTCCAGGTCAATGAGCTTATCACATCCTTACTTCATTTCATCATTTTTGTAGTAATAGGACCACTTCGACATACTCCTCAAGTCACACACTATGGGTCTTCTTAACCTCATCGAGTTACATCTCGAGGGCTAATCATCTTTTCATGAAGGTCTGACCATGTCCTATTGTTAGCTTCATTGCGTTCGTGCTCATTATGTTGATCATCTCCATGCTTCGTTTTACTAAAATTGTCTTCATTTGGACCTTTCGGTGGACTTTCCCAATTAATAATTCTTCATTTACCATCGTCATGGTCACATCAAGTTTGTACTTTTCCATTCTCTTTATCAACATTGTCATGCTGCAAAATAATGTCTTTGGGATCAACTCCTCAAGCTAGTAACATTGATATCTTGTTTTCCATTTTCTACGTCCGTTTGACCCTCTCGTCAGTTTGTCGAATTCTCGACGATAGAAGCCTTCTGTTGTCTCGTTAGTTAAAAATTATCAAATTACATCATTGTCATAACTCTTTCAACACTCTAAACCTTTTTATTATCAAACTTCAAGTCACGTCCTTCACGTAAAGGTTTTTCCCGAATAGATCATTGTGCTTCACTTCTCTAGTAATTCGATAATAGTGCATTCAATATTCGCCATCAATAGACATTGGAAATCATGCCATCAATCTTTTCATAAGTCAATGTTTATAATTAGTCATTAACTACTGATAAGGACCAATCTCAATCTCATTTGTCTTTTATTTTCTATTTGCTTATGTCTACAATTCTTAGCTGAAACAATTATTTCCCTATATAATTAATTTAAGATTCATGTCTTCTCTCTTCCTTGAGATTTATAATAATTGATCATGATTATTTTAGTTTCATTTTGACCATATTTTTGAGTCATATAATACACCCTAAAAGAAAATTTCTTGCGAGTTTCCATATTTGTTGTAAAGTACTCGTTTATGTAATTTAACTTCAGCACTACGAAGTTTTGTTTGACGCTCTCCTTATTAAAGTACGATTGATTTTCTTGTCTATCTTGCATGTATGATTATCCCTTTTGTGGAGTCTAGCAATCAATACACATGTGTGCATGTTTTTCTTTTCTTTTTCAAAAGGCATAGAATTCAAGATGTAGGATATTCACCCAAATATCCTTAATTATGAATTAGAATACCCTATTCAATTCCCCTATCCAACAATGATACGATACTCATATAATTAAAGTATTAAAACTACTTTTAGGATCTAATTCATACTTCTTCCATTTGACAAATACATACCTATCCTCTATATATTAATAAAATTCATAATCATAATTAAATATATATATTACTATACAATTACCATATATATATATATATATATATATATATATATATATATATATAACCTCAAATAAGCAACATAACAGTTTTAATACAATGCATGTTATCATATAAGCCCAGACATTTTATCATATAAGCCCATACCTTTTCAATAATTATAAAGGATTTTATTTATCTTATGCATCCATGGGCCAATAATCCTATCTATGACCTTAATGTGGAACCATGTAGCAATTCATATTTTTGAACAACTTTTATATACAATAAAACCATGAACTTATCTTAAGTTAAGGTATAGATTGCCTAACTTCCTTTTGAGAAAACATGTGTAACTTTTCATGGATACTAGTGGTCTATTAGAAATTATCATCTAAGTTTCATTTTCTTTACTGTTATTCTAAAACCTAAAATTACTTTCTTTTTTTTTACCAAGTTTTAAATCATAACTACATCACCCAGGTTCCTTTCTTCCGTAACTATATTCTTATATTCAATTGATAAATACATATATATACCTTTTCTTGGGCAGGTTAACCATAATTATAACAAAAAGATTCCTTTACTCATAATTCAGATAAATATGTATATATATTTATTTTGGGATAGGTTAACCATAATTTACAACATAAAGATCCTTTTATTCATAACTCAACAAATATATATTTTATATGATTATATTTCCCTTATGAAATCTTGAATTAGTTATCACTAATTGTAATCTATAATTCATGCAAATAAGGTATATGCCATCCTTGATTAATTTTTTTTTTTAATATGAGATTTAACTATGTCATCGACAATATTTCACACGAGCCAGATTTCGCATGTGGATCGACCCATGTATATATATAGATATATAATTATCAAAACTAATTCTTTACATGTCTTGATTCGTTTTCTTTTTTTTTAATCTTCATAAATAGCTTATCGAATTATATCAAGAAAATTTAATGATATTTCTTATCAGAGATTTAGAAACATAATCCTTTTTAACAGGATTCGGTTTGAGAATCAAAACTTAAATACGCGTTGTTTCCGAAGCCTTAGGCATATCAACAACATCGTGATTTCTCGGATCTCATTGAGATGACCATCCATGGCATTCAAGTATCTTATTTTTATTTTATTTTATTATTATGTTTTTCTTTCATATCTCGTTTTCTCTTTATGTAGAATATAAGAATAAATTTCCGATTCTAATTCTCTTGTACACTCTTTCTATCCTTTATGTAACGTGTTATTCCTAAAGTTGAACCCTGACTGCTAAGGTCAAGCTTAAGGAAATCTTAGATAGTAGACATAGGACATTTACACAGTATTTCTTATGAAGTTATGGTGGCAAATGAATGTATGGTTTAGATTGGATATCCAAAATCAAATGACAAGGATAATATGAAGTTTCAATACTTAAACAGAAACAGAAAAATGACTGTGATAATAAATATACAAATGTAAGAGTTCAAGTTTCATTTCATAATAGGGGTATAGTTATATACTGATCAAGAGAATCACAACATGAATTTAAGACCATGCATAGACAGAATAATGATAGTATATACTTCATAAATTGAAATAAGACAGTCTCAAAGATCATAATTTACTTCAAACACAGTTATTTTCTGCAAAAAATAACATAAAAAACCGTATACATGCCTATATATTTTTGTATCAAACTGACCCCTGCCTTAGCCCTCTCAGCTGGAACTCTCTTGAGACTTGTAGGCAAACTTTGATAATGTGGTAAGAGCTTAACTTCATACTTAACGGACAAATATAGAGTTTTACAATCTAAACCAAAACCAAAGATAAAACTATTTGAAATAAGTTTGGTTTATGATGTGGCTTGGATAGAAAACCCCTTTTTGTTTTATTTTCCAGACCTTCTTTTCAAAAAGCAAAAGAGGATCATGTTAACGTGAAGTTTAAAAGGTTTAAAATTAAAAAGGTGTATGAAAATTAATATAATTTAGAACCTTTTAAATTGTTTTAAAGTTTATTTCATGGCTTTGGAATAAGAGTGGTAAAGCAGAGTTTGAGGGGGATGAAATATCATGGCATTTCAAATGCAAAGAAGAGAATATGGGAAAATACCTATATTTCAAATTGATCAGGACAAGGGATTAAGGCAATGAGAACTTAGCTAGACTGACACAAAACTCAGGGCATTAGCGAAATACTGGTGAATTTTTCGAAAAATGCAAGTGGACATTCTGGTGACAACATTTGGCTCTGTCTGGGGATGGCATGCTCCCTGCGAGTTTCCAAGAACAAATAGACCCTGTGCCTTATCCTGAAACCATATCTGACATTTGTACCCTGCTGCCATTCACTGCCAACCAAAGGATACAACCTGTTTTTCCATACAAGCTCTGAAATTACCCTTCCCTGCAACTGAGAATAAGTAGCACCAGTGCTCCATTGGGCTGGAGTCATCTATACGACCAACCTCCGTCACTTAGTCAAGCAAATGATAACCTTGTTCATCTAACTGAAATTGCTCACTTCAAACTATACTTGCTGAAAACAAACCTCACACTATAAATTGAAAGGATTGCTTGAAACATAAAGATTATTTATTTACAACTCCCAGTCTAATCATCTGCTTCTTTAAGTAAAATCATGCTTCCAATGAAGCCATACAAATATCTGACTAAATGGTGAAACTTCTGCTCTGGAAATGATGAATAAAAGAGCCCATGAAATACCAAAATACATTTCAAAAGAACAGCAAAGCCAACACTCGTTTGACAAAAACAATATGATATTTGAACTGCTCAAAGACTCCATATAATCAACAAATGGATCAATGAAGCTATAAAGCATTACCTCTTGCTCCTGTTTCAGCTGAAGATCAAAAGATCTATGTATATCATCTTCCTCATAACGGCTGCCACTTTCAGCTACCTGCAAATCTGAACATGGCTATGGACTGATTTCTTTACTAACCATAGATTGTTTGATATTGTTTGCAAATTCAGGTTGAAGTATGTTGAGTGCATGCCTGCTGATTTTCAAAGATGGTTGCTCAATGTCTTTTACAGATTCAGGATGACTAATTTGCACACAATGTTGTCCCTCATCAAAATCTACTACATAGCTGTCATACACTGGTTGGCTGCTCAAATCAACAAAAGATGATGTAGGGATCTTCTCTTCTTCATTTGAATACTCATCATAGATAGGCATATCTTCATAATGAATCAGTTGATTATGATCTCGATCTAGAGCTTCAATGTCTTCATCATAAAGTGGGGCAGCAAAATGACCTTCAAAAAGATTCGGAATAGCTCATGTATCATAATCATCACTAAGAACATCCAAATTGGTACCAAATGTATTTAAAGTATTACCATTATCAACTTTAATATCAGATTTTTGAAAAACCTCCTACCGTGAAACCAAATTGGGGAAAGATACAGCTGACAACAAATCCTCTTTTTCTTCTTTAACTTGATCCTCCTCCTCATCATATACATGAGAAACTTCATAAATATTTTGAACAACATTTCATCTTGAAAATGACTATAATCTTTTGGAGACTGATTAAAATCAAATTCCTCTTCACCGATCATTTCACTACAAAGCTGATCTTCATCGTAAACATGATGTCCATCATTAAAATCATATACTTCACAACAATTTTCTAATAAAAGCTCATTTGAAAAGTACCTTTTACAATGCTCATGGAATAATGTGTGGAAACTCTTCAACAATGAAATGTTGGAAGAAGGTAATGAGAAATACCATTCACGTGCATCACCATCCAATGAATGCATGAACATCTTCATACGAACATCTTCGTGTTGTATATCTAGCAGATCCATGCACTCATGAAACTTAAGGAGGTGTTCTGCAAGGTTGTCTTCTTTCTCCTCTTTGAAGATAGACAGAAAATATCCCCACTTTGACATAGTGGGTACTGGATGCGGGAAACCAGTAACTTCAGAAAAATCAAGAGGTGCAAGCCTTCGAGTCACCATAGCAGCCATTAGATCATTTGATGGCATTCTGGATCCTCAATTAGTGATCTTCAACTAGTGGATTCACCTCTAGATTCTTTGGAGTCGCCCGGTGAAGAAATTTGCAGTCATATAAATGTCCACTCCTTGTTCACCGTCAAGAAGAAGATCTAATCAATATCAAACCCCGAGGAAGATGACTTTGCTTTCCTCCGTCCCCGGCAACAGTGCCAAAAGATGTTATTCCTAAAGTTGAACCCTGACTGCTAAGGTCAAGCTTAAGGAAATCTTAGATAGTAGACATAGGACATCTACACAGTATTTCTTATGAAGTTCTGGTGGCAAATGAATGTATGGTTTAGGTTGGATATCCAAAATCAAATGACAAGGATAATATGAAGTTTCAATACTTAAACAGAAACAGAAAAATGACTGTGATAATATATATACAAATGTAAGAGTGCAAGTTTCATTTCATAATAGGAGCATAGTTATATACTGGTCAAGAGAATCACAACATGAAATTAAGACCATGCACAGACAGAATAATGATAGTATATACTTCATAAATTGAAATAAGACAGGCCCAAATATCATAATTTACTTAAAAAACAATCAGTTTCTGCAAAAGATAACATAAAAAACTTTATACATGCCTGTACATTTCTGTATTAGACTGACCTCTACCTCAGCCCTCTCGACTGGAACTCTCTTGAGACTTGTAGGCAAACTTTGATAATATGGTAAGAGCTTAACTTCATACTTAACGGACAAATATAGAGTTTTACAATACAAACCAAAACCAAAGATTAAACTATTTGAAATAAGTTTGGTTTATGATGTGGCTTGGATAGAAGGATGACGATAGAAAGAAATACCATCTACAAGCCCGGCTTGGATTCGGCTAAACCTATCCCGCCGAATCACAGTTATGAATTAAGTTCTGAGTTTGGTGATTAATCGTGGTGCTCAACTCGTGAAGTGATTGTGGCATACATACTAGAACAGAGTGTTGAGGAGGATAATAAGCACATAAACTCAAAGGGGTAGCATTGAAGACATCGATCTGCTCTTATGTGTCTTTTAGGCCTGTATAGATGCCATAGTCCAGTTAAGAATGGCAATTTTAATTAAATGATAAATTCCTCAAATTCATGAATTATGTGAGATCCCATCCTGGTTTTTTTTTTTTCCTGTTTTCCTTTAACTCTGGTTAAACTCTATAGTTATGCTAAAACACAGGGTCAGAAATAATTCCTTCCCTCGATTCGACAGAGGTCTCCTTTCTGGGGCGACATGCTCTATTAAGGCCGGCTAACAACCCTCTGCGCACAAGGAGTACCCAGAGATTTCATCGACTATGATGTCGATTCCCTAAGGGATTCTCTGTAGGACTGCTTAATACTTCACGATCTGATCCGTTGTTTTTTTTTTCAACAGGTTCATCGCTGCAACAAGTAGTCGATTGCATAATAAAATTGTTCCACAGAGTTTTATACCCGTTTTCATAATAAATCTCCAAATAATCAATCTATTATAAAGTAACACAAAATACCAACTATTTATTATGACAGAGGGTGATATATATATATCCCACACACAATACAAAAGAAGAGTAATACTCTAGATATAAAACATTTGACCCAAATCGCCATACCAGCATGGCTTATATATATATATATATATATATATAATCGTATCTCTGTGTATGTGCATAGAGGAATAGATTCAAATGTATTCCGTCTGTAGCGAAGAACTATATTTGAGTTTTAAAAATTTAAACTCAAGAAATTTGATCTCTCTTGATTGATAGATCCGGGTTTAAGTTTTAAGTTTTTATTTTATCAATGAACATCTATTTTTTAATTACTTTTCATAATATTTTATTTTATGAACAACATGGTTTTTTTTTAAATATTTTCCATAATTTAATTTTTTATTTTATGAGCTGACATGAATTTTTAAATTATTTTAAATTATTTTGTTAGTAACGTGTGTGATGTTGTAACATTACATCACACGTTACAACATCTCCCCCATACTGCGCTGTAGAGCACCTCGTTTCACTCGATGCAATAAAAAAAAATTGTTTTCGAAATATTTCAAAATATCTACAAACTTTTGCTACAATTTTAATTTTATTTTTTAACTTGGAAAATGATGATCCATTGGGTCCAAGCATTTGAACCATGCTCTGATACCAAATGTAAGGACCTCCATTTTTTAGGCCCTTCATAAAACTAAAATCGAGAATCTAATTACGGAACATAAATGAAACCAATCTTTTATTCAATAGAAAAATGAATTAGTTAAACTTTTTGCCTAGAAAATGCAAAATGAAACAATGAACCGGTCAACCGTAAGTCGATCCCATAGTCGAAGGAGGATTCTTTGTCGTCAAACTGATCTTGCTTGTCATTTTCCGTCATCGTCTTCCATTGGATTCCACAAGTAAAAGTTTGTTTAACCATAGGTGATAAAATCGTTAGCTTCTCCACCCAACCATAGGTTTACGCAATCAGTCGCGTAGCCACCCCTGAGCCTCAGGGTCGTAGATGATACACACTCATAAGGATTTAGACATGAGATCCCCCTCACCAAAACCCTTATCCAAACTCACAATAGAAAGCACAATTAGAATTTCGAAGCCATTACGACAGTCATCCAACAATAGGGTGCCATTCCCCTTTTCCTTCCTTTCCTTTTTCTTAAATAGAAAAGTCCTCTGTGACACATGTCGCCTCATACAAATATTTACCCAACCATGTGTCACTCTCTCATGAGAGTGCACATACTTCCCACATTTTACTCCTAGATGTCCCTTGATGCTAGGATTCCAGTCCGTATTTGAGTGGGTGCATGTGGAGTTGACTAGTTAATGACTCCTAGTCTATCTTTTGCTCCATATTTAATTATTCCCCATTATTTAATTACAAATAATCATTTCATGCACAAATAATCTAATGCAACACTATTTGTCAAATATGTAATTATATTTCATGCACAATTAATCTAATGCAATGCGATATGCCAGATACATAATTATAAATAGTCCAAGTTCATGCAAAAGTACTCTAATGCAATACTATATTCCAAATACATAGGTGTCCATTGATCCATTTCCTTTATTCATGTAGGTACCACGTCATCAGGTCCTTCTGACAACACTTGCTTTCCTTAATTGTCTAGGTACCACATCGACGGGTCATTCCGACAATAATTTCTTATTTTACTATTGTGTTGGAATTTCCTGTAGTGATTTTAGGAACCGTTACCATAAATCATCCGGCTACACTCTATGTGAGACTAATGCCATTGAGGAGTAAGTTCATTCTTAATGCGCGCCTCTCAACCTTGTATGTGACCAATCCGTTATGGTCTCCCCTTTATGACTTCACGCTCCCATGAGTAAAGATGGAAGGGATTTCCAAACTCGTGTGTGGATGCTATCAGGAGTCGACACCATCGTCGTATCCCTGTGTGTGTTTTTCCCATCCTCTACGGCCCCTTTCTTGTTCTACCATGAGTCAGTCGGTAAATCTCCTTACCTGTCACTATACACATACTCAGAGCACACACATCAATAATACTGCTAAAAAAATCATCATATCATAATTCATTTCATTCATTTGCTAATCGTTAATCAAACATAGATAATTGTTCATTGGATTTATATCATAATCACCTGCATAATTCCATTTCCATTTTTTAGCGTAAATACGACATTCATCATAAGGTCTCACATGTGCTAATCAATCAACAATATTTCATCACAAGTATCCATAATCATCATTAAATCAATCATTCATTTGAAACATATTCATTTATCACATACATCACTAATCAATCAATAATTTTATTCTAAATCAACATATATGCAGTCGTTTATCTTGGTTTCTTTAGCTAGGTCACTTATCAATAAGTGTCATCAATATCCATAGTCATAGCGAGTTTGAGGGGCATTACAGTGATGAATAACCTCCTCCTCATCCTCTGAGGAGGTCAATGTGTCATTGCCATCATGCAATACACTAGCCACAATGATCCCGGATGCACGATTGCCAGATGACCTTGCTGGAAGGGTGCCTATGAAAGTAAAAACAAACACCAATTAATAATTGAGTTACATGTATACAATAATTCACTTCTTTATGTAACTCAATAAAAACAAAACTATATGTAAATAGTTCACCTACAACTATGCTCTGGATGTGGGGGTGGTGCCACAATGCCATATCCTCTTGATGAATGCGATCTGCGGAGGAAAGAACCCTATTGTGGATAACGATCTTCATGAAATAATTAAGATAAATCAAATATATGTGATCCTTTGAATACTTTAAAGGCTCTAAGAAAATTCTACCTATAAATGGATTTCCCCACCAATATATGTTCTTAATAGCATAACGTAACATATCATAGCATTTAACGTTACATTATAAAAAATATAAAAATAGAAATAAAAAATACATGTGTGCTCATCAAATCAAATAAAATCAAACATTTTTGATCATAAAATAAAAATTTATGAAAAGTAATTTAAAAAATTCATGTTCTTCTTAAAAAATAAAAATTAAAACTTAAACCCAAATATATCAAGGATGAGAGGGATCATAGTCCTTGAGTTTGAGATTAAAAGACAAATTAAACCTCAAGAAATTGGATCCCTCTCATTTCTTGATAGATTTGGGTTTAAGATGGATCTATGCTAGTTTATTTTCAACTTAAATTTGGATTACATGTACAAAAAAAAACTAATATTACAATTTTTTGGTTAAATGTACTAAAAAATAAAAATTATTTTAATCAATACATATAATTGATTTCTTAGGGTTTTGAACAAATTTCACAAGATTCCTAAAAAATCAACACTTTTCGAAGAACTGATTTTTGAGGGTTTTGAAAAAATTTCACAAAATATTAATTAAAATTACATAAAAACAACACTTTCAATCAATGCATATAAGAAATTAGTTTTGGGGGTTTTGAGTTGCCTACCTCCGGGTGTGGAGGCCATGGTAGAAAGAAGTGATGGCTGGTGGCAAGTTGCAGTCTTCAGTCAAATCAACACAAATTCTCTATACTCCTTGGTCAATATTCTATGCCGCAAATGCATTGAAATAAGTTGAGGTCTAGGGGTTTTTTTCTTAAAACTTGCTATAGTTCAATATATCGACCAAGCTTTATAAATCTCAATCGAGTGTGATAGCTCAATTGAGATTTCAAATTCCACGGGTGCCTACTAAGCCACGACCTTTCGTTTTGGATATTTCATCCTAACAATCTCTCAATCGAGCTTCTAAGCTCAATCGAGCACATGAACTCATGTCCTCAATCGAGGGTTTAATAAATCCTCGATCAATCTCTATAGATTGATCAAGGGTTTGTCAAAACCTCGATCGAGCACTTTATTAAGCCCTCGATTGAGATTTTGAAAGCTCCATCGAGGGCTTAACAATAGCTCAATTGAGAATTTTTTTTCAACATTCTTGTGCCCTCCACTTGCCAAAAAGTGTTACCCATATTCATGGGAACACCCCTCTATTGAAGTTTTCTAAATCTTTATATTTATTATATCGAACATAGCATATAACACATGATGGTATTCTTGTTTTTGTATTTGTATTTGTGTATGAATAGCAAGTGACATATTCAACTAAACTTATTTGTTCAAGTTCTATTGGCCGTGTAATGTCCCCTCCTATCATACCAGCATGATAGAGAGGACGTGATGCTAAAACTGGGCATATAGCCCCATGAACTTTGAAATAAGCATTCAGATAATATAAAAGAACATATGTAAATGTATAATTATAAGAAAACACAGCGGAAGTAATTTCAATAACACATCCATCATACATTCAAGATATTCATCAGATAATAATTGCAAAGTTAACAGAAGAGAATACTTATCTTAACAAAGTAGTCCCAAGCAACCAGCTATGTATCTGCAACGTTCCACCCAACCATAGGCCAGTTGTGCTTATCAACCTCTTGATACAACTGCCACCCCCCGAGCTGGGCATGATTTCTACAAGGAACCAGAGAACAAAAGACTCACACATAGCCAAGCATACACCAAGATGAGCCAAGTCAATCTACAATTCGGTTTATCAGGCTACTAGGAAATGGAAAGGAAGAATTGCTAAGCTAGTGAGCTCAACCACAGAGCTATGGATACCTCTACAAGATCTATTTAGCTTGGCACCCACAATGCCTACACACCCCACTCAAGGAAGTATTCCTTTCACCAATTCACAGTCCCTCAGGCCATACCTTCCAATTCTAGAGTGTCCCAAGTGTGCATAGAAGAGTAGCCAACCCTCTTGATCTTCTTGAGAGGTTACTCCCTTCATTAGGTTTATCAAGCCAATTATGTCCACTACCACTCCAAGTTTCTTACTCACAGGTTCAAATCAAAACAGAGATGCACATAACAGCAAAAGTATAAGTGTTGGGCATGAAGAAATGTTTTTTACAGTGAGATGCCCAAAGATGGGGTTTTCATTAGCTTCAGAAAAACGTGGGAAACCCAAAAACGAAACCGAAAGATGGGGAACAACCCTGGGAAGCCAAAATCCGTTTTCAGAAAAACGTCCATGGACATTCTGGGGAAAAAATGGCCTCCATAACAGTACCAAATCGTGGTCTTCCTCTCCCAGCCACTGTGTAACACAAAAATGAGCTCCCAGCCATGGAAAAATGTAGGAAAATGATGGGGAAAGACCCAGTAGTTCAGACTCCGTGAGAGAGAAAAGACTATGGGTTTAGAAAGGCTTTGGGCACCATTTCATGGGTGTTTTCTTGCCCAAGAAGAAAAAATACGAATTCCCAGGTTGATGGCTTGCCCATACACGAAATTGGCTGCCATACCTCTTCATTCCCAAGGCATTAACTACCTCAACCAATTTTTGGAAGAATTAAATGATTGGTCCATACCCCAAAATGGGTAGTTGGTGGTTTATGGGTTTTCTCATTGACACATGGATTAACACCATTGGATCAAGGGTTTGAATAATTTTCCTCCCTATTCCTTGTAGAATCATACCCCCATATCTTTGTTGCATTGCATAGCTAGTTGTTGGTTTTTCATTAAAATCCGTATTTACATGATGTCTTAATTTACATTGTGCCTATCTAGCACAAGAACCATAGGCATCTATTTTTAATTGTCGATACATAAAACGCTAAATCAATGGTGGGGCCTTGGCCTTGAGCTCCTCACCATGATTAAATAACAATATTTACATCATTTACGATTTAATGCAAAGGGGTCAAAATGGGGACATTACAGGCCAACACTTGTATTTGTTTACAATAGAAGCACATACGATGTAATCAGAGTCATCGGGTTCTTATTGCAATAGCAATGGCCACTTTAACACATATGTTCACTTTTCCTCAACCGCAATGTTAATGAAAATTGTTTTCCTTGATGCAGAATGCAAAAGAAATGAGAGGATAATGTGAACTGCTTATTGACTAGACATTTGTTACATGTTTTAAAGTGCATTTCCAAGTTTGCAATTTTTTTCTATCTTTCCATCATTGTCAGAAAGAAATTGTTCTTTATCTTTTTAATGCAATTTGCAATACCCTCATTTCTCACCCCATCATTGCAACCAAATATGAAATGTAAAGTACTCTCATTGAATAGTTCCGAGCATGGAGCTCAAGGTGAAGGCCCTACAACGAACCTTGTAATGTTTTTTATTTATTTGTCAATCTCTGCAGTAGTTAGAGCATGACAATGTCACATATATGATTTAAATGATACATAATGATCTAATGGAATAAACCTAGGGATTGAATGTGCTGGGCAATGTAAACAAAAAGGGAAACGAGTCCACTAAGGAGAGAGATGAATAACCCTAGTATAAAATATGGGAAAAGGGAACTTCGCCCGAGCTTCTTTGGGATGTCATATATATTTTGTGGATATTATAAATAAATATTAGACTTTTGTATTTTCCTTTTGGAAATAAATGAAAATCAATAAGTAGACTTGCTGAGTTTCCTTATTGAAGTCGTCACTTGCCCATAAGCCGGGGGACATATGCTAAAAGGAGGTGAAATCTTTTAATGAGGTGGATAATGAACCAATGGAGGGTATATATACGAACACATAGACCAATAAGGGGGAGAGAGGAGGGGCAAGGGGAGGCCCCTTCTCCAGGTATTCTTGTTTTAGGTTTTTACTGAGAGTAGGGAGATTTTGATTCCTTCCATTGTATTCGATGAGAGATTAGGTATTGGATGGAAGGGTTTTTGTCTTATCAAAAGAGGAGCAACAAATCCTAGACGATGGATCTAAGTCTATTATTCATGGATTCTCCTTGTAGTTTATTTTATTTTCTATTTCCTAATGTAGAAGTAGGGGGAATGAAAATTATAGGGACAACCTCTCTATAAAGAGAATTGATCCTTATTTAATGATATATTTCTTTCTTTATTTCTATATATATATATATATATTAAATATCTAGTGCCAATTAGAGATTCGACCTATCTATAAGGAGAGTCGATCCCCATCAAATCAATGATATCTCACAGTTTCCTATTGTTTTCATAACTCCACCTTACTTAAAGGAGCATGACATCCATGTGGAGAATTCGTCTCCAATGATGCCACTTTATATTGTTGATATATATATATATATATAATCTCTTCTTTATTGAAGGAGGGTAGCCTATCTTAGGAGAGTCGATGCCTAACCAAATATTTATTCATTTGACATCACTGCATTGTTTGGAAGAGGAATGATGTCTCGATAGAGAACCAACTCTTCTCATGGGTATTTGTTTATCTTTTAAAATCTTGGTGTTTGTTTAGTTGGAGAGCACCGAGCTCTGATCACACCTTGGTGTTCAATATGGATTGTTCATTATTTCTTAGATGTAATCAAAGACTTCCTCATGTGATGACCAGTTCCAATGTATTGATGTGTGTGGTATTGTTGAGAGAGCGCTCTGAGTTCTACTCTCTCCGTTGTATCCATTACTAATTAAAGGTAATGGATGACTACCTCTTGTGAGGAACAATTCCAATGTGTTGGTCTGTGAGGTATTGTTGAGAGAGAGATCCAAGCTCTACCCTTTAAAGTGTTGTATTCATTAATACTTAGACGTAATGGAGGAATGCCTCTTGTGAGGACTAGTTCCAATGTATTGATGTGTGTGGTATTGTTGAGAGATAGCTTCGAATTCCTCTTGTGAATATTGCAATATCCATTGCTTGCTATAGTTTAAGAGAGCTACCCACGACATGCCAGCCCTTGCATGATATTCTTCAAGTAGTCATATGATTTCCAGGTATAAATTCAAATTGCGATAAGTTAAAGCATAGGGTTGTCCCCTCACTAGCCCATCCAACCTATCAAATTATAAATAAAATACCACTAAAAATTCCGATAGGGAATTCTGTTCCAAAAATCCTTTCATATCTATGTGAATAATTTCACTCTAGGGGCCTCCTTTAGTAATTGTCTCATTCTAAATTTACACATCATTTCGTTCTTAGTTCTTTTACATACTAACATGTGATCATATATACACCCCTTACAATCTAACCTATATAATTATAGACATCCCCTTTTAAAAATTTCTTTTGGTAAACATGCAACTCCACTTGACACCACACCTCATTCCTAAGTTTCGTACAAATTAATATTTAAATCTATGTATATATCTTTGTAAATTAATATGTATGTTTATATGTAGGGATTCTCTTCCTCTTCTAAGGACCCCCATTATATATATAAGTAAATACATGGATACTTACTTAAGGATGTTCCTATTTAAAAATCCCCATTACCCTTTCTTATTTATCTTAAGGAACATATTAAGGAACATATGTTATATGGCTAAACGTCTAATATATATAGTTCAATATTTAGTTGTCTATGCAGACATGGTTATTACTAAAATTAACTCCTCTTATTATGATCATAATCTTATTATAATGTTTATAGTCATAACAATTTACTCAAATACATATATCTAATTTCTCACATTCTATCAATTAAGAATTACATTAAGAGTAAGGATTACTATTTACAACATTTTATAATTACCTATGCACATATATAGGATTTCTTTCCAACAACACATTAATACACATATAACCTTCATCTCATTCATCACCTATATATATATATGACTTCCTTAACAACACACAACATATAAATGACATTTGGTTCAAATGATTGTAATCACATATACCTATTTTAATCTCCACTTAAGAAAAAAACATATATATATAATATATCTATGACATATATATATATATATATAAAAGAAATAAATCTTTTGAGTTCTACTATATGTGTAAACAATAGTCATTTGTCACAAGCCCAGCGCGAGTCCAGAAATTTATATAGCGAGTAATTTTAAACATTATGCCATGCATCAAAAGTAACTTTTCAACTTTTCAATCGACTGACTGTCCATCTTTCCATTTTTAAATATATGTATACATCCATTCTTTCATGCTAAATAATTACAAATACGAAATGCTTATTTACTTTAAAATCGAAAACTAACTATCTGATCTGTCCAAAGAAACTGACGGTTAACTAAAAGATGTATTATGATACAATATCCATCAGTTAGACGTGAGTGGATCACTTCCCTTTAGAGTTGTATTAATATAAGTAATCCTACAAGCTCTATCAACGTGTGTAAAGCTCTCATATACTCTGTTTATCCACGTGTGTATAGTTCCTATACTACAGGGACGTATTGTGGATTAAAAAAATGCAACCCCATTTATTCGATTTGTGCAAGGATCGAAGTATACCACTATGCGACTTGTGCAGAGTTCGAAGATGCAACTCCAATTCCATAACTACAGGGTTCGTTGTACGACTCCGTTCAATATAGGAAATTGTCACGTCCCCTTTCATCATTCCAAACCATGGAAGGAAACATGATCAATTTTACTGGGCTTATTGATTATCTCAGCCCTATTCTTAAGCCATCAATTTCATAAATAAATTAAACTTCATGTGTGCAGTTTCAAACTAAAGCAAACACAATAGAATTTAAACATATTATCACACACAAACTGGAATGCATCACCATATCTATCCTAAGCAAATCATGAATCTAACGCAGAGAATCAATCCCCTTCTTCATGCCATGCGCAGGCTTTATATCAACCATACTAAGACATGCATTCATCATACAATTAACAGTCATTAGCTAACACATTACAGAACACAGAATGAGCATGATTTAACCTCAAAAAGCACTTATCTTTGTGATGAAGTTGTCCAACAACTAGCTATGTGAGAGCAACGTTCCACCCAACCATAGGTCTCTGTCCAACTTGTATTCTTTCAGCTGAGAGACCAAGCCCGAGCTAGGTTGTGTATCCAATAAGGAGGAACTATACAGGCTCACTCACAACCATGGTTTCACTCAACAGCTATGCTAAGCCAACACGCAGTGGTTTTATCAAGCCACACCTAACACAAGGAAGGTCCCCTTCTCTACTGCACAGTCCCTCAGGCGTCCCTTCTCTCCAGTGCTCTTCGAGATGGGCATAGAAAGGTCCAAGCTGCTAAATCCTTGGGATTCCAGCCTTCACTGGATTTATCAAGCAAACCCAACCTCTATTCAATCATTCACACTTTGTTTTCTCACAATTCTATCATCAAATAACTCAATTCCGTCACTGGTTTTCTGGGCTATAAAAACTGAGTTTTCCAATGGATTTCGGGGTATATAATACTCTCAATTTCACCCCAAGGTTCATATCTATGGATCCCCCATTGGATTTTACTGTCAAATACAAATTCTAGACGTTTATGGCTCTTCAAAACGTGGGTTCTTTCAAAGTTGCGATCTCTGGTTTTTCTCACTGTTGGGCATTTGTAATGGATGAAAACTGAAGCTGGGGTGTTCAATAATGGAATGGGAGTGAGGAATAAGCAACTCCCAAGAGGTAGGGTGACTTGTGGTACAAAAAAACAGAGCTCATACTCTTCCATACGAATTTCTGGGCTTCCCATGCTCCATTGAAGCCATGGACTGAATTCTTCAACAACTTCCTTACAACAGAATTAAATGTCACCAAGGAAAGTCAAATGGGTTCATAAGATGACATTTGGCAGCATATGGTTCAATCCCACAACCCCCTCACCATTCCCTAGTGGATACACATGGCCCCTTCTCATTAGTTGCTTCCATAGCCAGTTTTGGTATTTTATTGCATGAAGTTTATTTACATCATTTTTACAATGCTCCATAGCTTAATAGCACATGCGTAACATAATATCTAATACTTTCCTTTTTAAATAAAAATCCGAGCATCCATTAGTGGGGCCTTGGCCTTGAGCTCCACTCTAGGAAAACATACATCGCATGTATACAATTATTTACATTAAAAGCCAATATATCCTAAGGTTCAAAATGGGGTATTACAATCCCCTCCCCCTTAGAATAACACCGTCCTCGGTGTTCCAATATTTAGGAATACATATACAATTTACACGTCCAAAATTTTCAAAACATTTTGTAGGTCTGCCCTGCATTATATCCTTTACTTTGAACTTTCAGGACCAAGTCCTTTTGCCTCCATGAGCTGCTCCTACTGCTTCTAATATTCCAGCTCATCCACAAGTCTGAAAAATTTATGGCTGCTACCCTCTTGTTGTTTCCTTGTTGGAAAGTTGCGGAGGCAATGATGTTCTCCACATTTCCAACATTTCATTGGCTGCTTCATCTTTACCTGCTCAATCTCCTTTGAGTCTTCATGCCTGGAACGTTTCTTAATGGACCGATTGGACAAATGCCTCATCATTGGTCCACTTTCCTTTCCCTTACTGATTGCTCCCATAATGCTTTTTACCTCCCTTTGTAGACAAATGGAGTCCTACAAAACCTTATGGTTCATTTCATTCTGTTGTTTCTGTATCTTGAGCATCTCACCAAGATTTTCTTAGGTCTTGGAGATTGTTTGAAGAAGACTTTCAGCCAATTCCAACAGCCTATGGTCTGCTATCATGGTCTTTGTGCACAGCTGGTTCTCACTTTACATACAAGCAACATTTGCTTTGCAACAGCTGCGACAAATCAGTTTCACTTTTCCACCTGTGAAATTCATCATTATAATTTCTGTTAGGCCAAGCATAATATAAACATTAAAATCAGTCAATTAATTTCCAATTGACATGTGTAGTCTATGCTTTATCCATGAGGCTTTCATACTTTTCATGCTTTCCCAACAGGTACATGAGCTCATTCATGTCCATTCTTTCATAGGGAATTAACTACTTCAGCATTCACAATTTATTTCAAGCAAATAAACACACTCTACTTTCAGCCATACATGCATTCAACAATTTTATGTTTTTATAAGTGCATCAATAAAAAGGAAAGAGAGAGCAGTCAGAGTTTTCTCCTCTTCGTCGTGTTCCATTCTAGAACCCACACCACCACTATGGTTTTCATGCTCCTAATCTCTTTCACTTCAACGTGAATGCTTGACCTTCCCTTCTTGGCTATGACACTTAGTGTCTATGGTCTACCTCGGATCTCTCAGCCATGGAACCTTTCCACATGGTGATCCACAACACCCTTGGCTGCTAGGACCCCCACAAGTCCACTAGCACCATCATTCATTTATGTGCAAGCTGAGCTTTTTAGGATAGTCACATGTCCACATGCATCCTTAAGATGCTTTCATAGTCCTTGCTTCTAATAATATCTACACTCAAACATCGAATCAATTCACATGTTTAGTTTATTTTTGTAGGTTTTATCTCTAAACAAGAGTTTAGGAAATCATGACCAAATCATGTACACATGTATATTCATATTAAATAAGCAAGAAGTTGCAAGATAACCAAATACTTATCTGCATTGGATGTCTTCACTTTATTCCACAGGATCCTTCTTTGCTTTACAAGCCTTGGATTTCCTATGGATACAATAATGAATGTTGGGCTAGCGTGCAGGCTACTCCTCAACCATTCGTATAGGTAATGCTAAGTCAGTATGCCGACTGATTTTATCAGACATCCCATCTAGCAATAAGCTAAGCCAGTACTCCGACTGGGTATTATCAAGTATTTGAGGAATGTTTGGCCAACACATTGGCTACCTCATAACGTTCAAGTAATTAGTTCCCAACCAGTACATTTTCACGCCGACTGGGTTTACCAAGCATTTGTAGCGCCCAACTAGTTACTCTCTAGATTTACCAAGCATTTATAGCGCCCAATCAGTTACTCTCTGGATTTACCAAGCATTTATAGTTCTTTCAGGGTCCTTGCTTTCCAGCAATGACCAAGGTTTCCAACAAGAAACAATAGTGTATAAGCTTAGCTATTAGAAGACTTCTACTTGAAATCTTCATTATTCCAAATAAGAATTAAATGAAAATGAATACTTATATGTATTGGACATTTCCTATTTGTTCCACAGGTCTTGCTTTTAATTTACAACTGGGATGTTTGGCCAGCACACAGGCTTCTCCACAATCTCAAATAATTAATTCCCTACCAGTACACCTTCACGCCAACTGGATTTATCTGCAAGCATTTGGTGGTGCCCAACCTGTCCCATATCTGGTTGCCCCTCTCCATTGCTGAGACAGCACATCCATCTGGGTCATCAGCCAATGGAAGGAAACTGTGCCACCGACCATTATAGGTCAAGGCTCTACTACTCTGCCTAAGGCTTGCATCAGCCTTTCACACGTATCACATCCCTTCATATGCATAACAATTCTTCACCCACACAAGGATGGCACTCTCTCTCTTGTGCAAACCAGCGGTTCCCTTTAGGAAGTCTTTAGGTGACTTTCTTAACTGCAGGATATCATGGCCCCATGATACCCACTCACACTACACAAAGGTTACCACTGCTCATACAGTCCCCTGGAGTACCCTTTTCTTCAATTTTCCCTTTAATGTGCAGCACCAATTTACATATGTATAAGCTGACAACACAAGATGGATAAGCAAGTTCATCAGTATTGCTGCTCTAAAACTGTAAACATATTTCATAACATTCACTATCCAACATTGAAACACCAGGAATGTGTCCATTCCCTTAGGGTGTAGTCAATATTGGCATCCCTAACATAACTCAGCACCAGAAAGGTGTGCACTCTGTTAAATTTTGAGCATTAATTCAAGATACTCTAGGATCTTTGCTGAGAAAATAACATGTACAGTATATCAATGCATATCAATCATAGCAAGCATGTCAATCATCACAAGAAGCAAACATAAGAGACAATAGACACACAGAGTTTCTGTGGGGAAAACCCTAAAGTTAAAAACCCCACAAATTCCTCAAAGATAAATAGAGCAATAGTATAACCAAAGTACACAAAGATAGACTCCTCTTAGCAGCTGATCCTCCTCACATGTGTGCCACTTTTCGAGTGAAGGAAGAGTGTTTTCTGAGTGATCCAAATAGAGATCGAGAGATCTCTATTTATACTTGTCCTGACTGCCCAATAACCTTATGGGGCCGACTTGTCTAGCTTAGACAATAACCCAATATTAACTTAATCAAGGCCAACCCCACACATGGTGGTCTAATAACCCATCGGCAAGTTACGATACTTGCGACACTTGTAAATACAAATGACAACACTTCTGTATAGAGGAATAATAACATCTCTATAGGAGTAAAATATACATAGATGAAATACATGGGTGAAATACATTCCGAAGTTACATATACATCAACACTCCCTCTTAACTATGAAGGTATTTCTCGACATAGATCTGCTAGCACAAGTCTTCTTCTCTGGATCATCATCAGCGAATCATCATCCTCGAATCATCGTCATCGTCACTGCTGTTGCTATCTCAATCAATCTCTGAATCTACTCGTCATAGGAAGTTCTACAGAGCCATTCATTTTTCATACTAGATGTAGGCCCACCACCTGCAGGTCTTCATCATCACTGGCCATACTGTGGAATCCTCAGGAGTTATTACGTGTGTCACAAAACCTGGCGGTAGCATCCCAGGCTGTTACGAGTACACACAGCTCTACCTGTCGGATCTCCCAGGAGCACATTACATGTGACCCATCACAAAACCTCGCTGAAGCATCCCAGGCTGTTACGAGCACACAGCTCTACCTATCGGATCTCCTAGGAGCACATTACATTTGATCTCACCACAAAACCTGGCTGAAGCATCCCAGGCTATTACGAGCACACAGCTCTACCCGTCGGATCTCCCAGGAGCACATTACATGTGGTCCACCACAAAACATGGTTGAAGCATCTAAGGCCTTTTTCATCCTGTCCAGATCTCCTAGGTCCACTTACATGCCATCGAATAATGCCTCGAAAGAGCATCTGAGGCCTTTTTCATCCTGTCCAGATCTCCCAGGTCTACTTACATGTCCTCCTAGAGCAATGCCTTGAAAGATCATCTAAGGCCTTTTTCATCCTGTCCAGATCTCCCAGGTCTACCTGCATGCTCATCTGCACACATATGACTCCCTGTCATGTGTCTCAAAACCTAGTGGCTGCTCCACATACACTTCCTAATCAACTACACCATTCAAGAAAGCAGTCTTGACATCCATCTGGTGTATCTTCCATTTCATCACTACAACCAAAGCAAGTACTGATCTGGGAAGTGTATCTGGATACATGAGCAAAAGTTTATTCATAATCTATTCCGTCTTTCTGAGAGAAGCCACGAGCTACAAATCTTGCCTTGTATTTCTCTATGCTGCCATATGTAGCATGCTTGATCTTGTAGATCCATTTGGAAGTCACAACAGAATTTCCTTTACGTATTGGGACAACATCCCAAACATCATTCTTCATTATTGATTGGTATTTCTCGACCATGGCATCCTTCCATTCTTTCTTTTCCGCTGTTTCTTCAAAACTGGAAGGTTCTTTGTTCATGATATCATAGAGTAAAGCAACATAGCTGGTATGTGATCTTGTTCTCTTCTTTGCTATATGTTCTTCTTCTAGAATGCCATATCTTTCTACATCTTGAATGAGCTCTCTAGCCCATGCAGGTTTCCTCTTGTGAAAGTCCTTCTCACGAGGTGGATCTACAGGTTCTTGCGGATCTTCAATTTCACGATCAACATTTGGAATTGCTTCAGTCATGGTAGTGTCTTGAAATCTAGTTTCCTCAGGCTCTTCATAATCTTCAACAGGTGTCTTCCTTGATTTGATGAATGTTGAGTTTTCATCAAATGTTACATCCTTGTTGACATCAATCTTCTTGAACCCCGAAAAGTATATTCTGTAAGCCTTCGAGCTTTCACTATAACCCACAAAGATACCCTTCTTTCCTGAAGGATCTAGCTTGGTCCTCTTTTCCTTTGGGACATGAGTGTATACTGGACAACCAAATATTATGAGATGGTTGACTTCAGGTTTCTTACCAGAGAAGACTTCTTCCGGTGTTTTGTTGTCTAATATCTTGTGGGGTGTTCTGTTCTACACATATACATCTGTCCTAGCTGCTTATGCCCATAGATCCATAGGTAGATCCTGGTCATGCAGCAGTGCCCTTGCTGCTTCCATGATTGTTCGATTATTTCTTTCTGCAACTCCATTCTGTTGTGGATTGTAAGGAGCAGTCAACTCCCTCTTAATCCCTAAATCACTACATAGCTTCTTGAAGTCAGCTGAAGTGAATTATCCACCATTGTCGGATCTGAATGTTTTGATCTTCTTATCAGTTTGGTTCTCCATCAAGGTTTTGAATTCATTGAAATTATCAAACACTTCATCTTTGTTCTTCAAGAAGTAAACCCAAGTCTTCCTAGAAAAGTCATCAATGAAAGAGATATAGTAAACATACCCACTCAGAGATCTGGATGACATCGGACCACATACATCGGAGTGGATAATTTCCAAGATATCTTTTGCCTTGCTTTCACTACTTGGAAATGCCTTCTTTATGTTCTTTCCTTTTTCACATCCTTTGCAAACACCTTGATGTTTGGTCTTGATTTCAGGAAGACCCTCTACAGCCTTGCTTGTAATTAGAAGTTCCCTATAGTTCATATGAGCAAGTCTTCTATGCCAAAGTTCACTTGGCTCCATGGATTCATGCACCATGGCATGTTCAGGTTGTCCCTTTAGTTTATACAATCCTCCCTCTTGCTCTCCAATCACTATTGCATCATCTATGGTCTTTTCCTTTGGCCACATTAGAACTTGGCCATCCACAAATGCAACCCTCGTACCTTTTGAATCCAATGCGGATATGGAGAGTAGGTTCTTCTTGAGCCCAAAGAACTTCTTTCATCTTCAAAGACTTTCTAGAATCTAGGTTGTAGGAGGCTTCCCCACTTCCTTTGATAAGGTATTGATAATTATCTCCAAGTTTCACCTTATGGGGTGATTCATGTTCAGATAGATTTACAAAAGATTCTTTAAAACCAGTCATGTGTTTGGAAGCCCCACTATCAATAAGCCAATCATTACAACCATGAGAAATAGTACCTGTGAGAGCAAAGATTAGAACATACTCTTCTTCGCTTGATGAGTCATCACTTTCTGCTCTAGCCTTCTTCTTGGGAGGTTCATCATCCTCGACAACATGAGCATGGTAAGTTCTTTTGCTTCCCTTCTTCTTCTTGTTGAAGTTGTTGTTGTCCTTCTTGTTCTTGGGACAATTTATGGCAATATGTCCCTTTTCATTACAGGTGAAGCATATTCTCCTTTCTTTATGGTGATGTGAATATTTCTTGAAGTGAGATGGCTCTATCTTGGACTTCCCTTTCTTGGTGTGAGCTATGAGAGTTTGATCTTCATTCCCCATCTTTTCTTCTCGTCCCACAAGCCTTGCTTCTTCTTGTGAACATTCTTCCCGTAGTCTGCTGAAGGATAACAACTTCTTTCTTGCACAGATTCATTGAATAAAGGAGTCCCATGACCAAGGTAGGCCATTCAGAGTGGTCATGACAACTTCACCATTCTCCACCATTTCATCCACTACTTCTAGTTGTTCCTTGATCTGAGAGACCCTAGAAAAATAAGATTGAATGGATTCTCCATTCTGAAGTTTTACCCCTTTCAATTGGTTCCGCAGAGTCATCTTCCGATTTATGTTCTTCCCTTCAAATAGCTTGGAGAGGGAGTCAAACATCTCTTTGGGTGTCTTCAGAGATGACACATCGGGGATGAGATGGTCCTTGATAGAATCAGCAATGATTCTCTTTGCCTTGACCAAGTTCTTCTTATGGAGGGCTTTAGCCTCTTCTCCCTCTAGGACAGGGACCTCTTCCCTTATATATGAGTCCAACTCATTCTCTTTCAGGATTAACCCAATCCTATACTTCTAGGCTCAGAAGTTATCAACCGCTTCAAGCTTGTCCTCAAGCTTGGTGTGGTGAGACATATTTAAAGAGTACTTCAAATGGAAATAGAAAAGATTTAGGTCTTACCACTTGATTTGCTGAAAACTGGATCTGGTCCCAGATTAGGGTTTGTCAGAGAAACCCTAAAAATTCAAAATGTGAATTTAAACTTTCTAAAAGGATAGAACGATGCACCTTGATGAGCTGATTTGCTTGGTGTATTCAGAATTTGAAATCTACAAAGCTTCACCCTTCAGAACTACCTTTTAGTCTTCCTGGGTTCACTAGGGAGGACCCTGAATTAGGGTTTGAGTTTCCTGGAGATTTACCCAGCCAAAAATCTCGATCCAAAGCTCTAAACTTCAATGTTTCCAAGGAGCTTCCAGCTATGTCTTTAGATTTTAAAAATTCCTATTTTTGTGGAAGCCCTAATTTTTAGGGCCAAAAGTGAAAGTGCTCAGAATTGAATTCTGATTGGACAGATAGATTCACCTTGCTGAGGAGAGTCAATCTATCATATTACTTTTCCAAAATCTGTGAAGAGAAACCCAATAAACAAGAAACCCTGGTTTCCATCACTGCACAATGTCTTCTTCTCGGGTTAGCTCTGATACCATGTTAAATTTTGAGCATTAATTCAAGATACTCTAGGATCTTTGCTGAGAGAATAACATGTACAATATATCAATGCATATCAATCATAGCAAGCATGTCAATCATCATAAGAAGCAAACATAAGAGACAATAGACACACAGAGTTTCCGTGGGGAAAACCCTAAGGTGAAAAACCCCACAACTTCCTCAAAGATAGATAGAGCAATAGTACAACCAAATTACACAGAGATAGACTCCTCTTAGCAGCTGATCCTCCTCCTCACATGTGCGCCACTTTCCGAGTGAAGGAAGACTGAGTTCTGAGTGATCCAAATAGAGATCGGGAGATCTCTATTTATACTTGTCCTGACTGCCCAATAACCTTATGGGGCCAACTTGTCTAGCTTAGTACAATAACCCAATATTAACTTAATCAGGGCTGACCCCACACATGGTGGTCTAATAACCCATCGACAAGTTACGATACTTGCAACACTTGTCAATACAAATGATGACACTTCCGTATAGAGGAATAATAACATCTCTATATGAGTACAATATACATAGGTGAAATACATTCCAAAGTTACATATACATCAACACACTCCTCACTGGTGTGAACTATGTAGGTCCTAATCATACTTCAAGCAGTCTGAATAATATAAACAAATGGAATATGCTTTGCGTAGTAATTCTAACAATTAGAGATGCCCATATACATATATATATATACATATATATCAGTCTGGGTTTACAGAACACTTATCCATTTTGCAGATGTAATTTCTATTCACTAATGAGGAATGGGGGCTCATTCTCTGAGTTGACAGTCCCTCGGTTTTCCATCCCAACTCCTTTTATATTCCATAACCCTCATATGTCCTCCTGACATAGTATTCACCATCTCACTGATGTTGTTCACCAATCATGCAATGCGGATGAGACATTAATAATGTCTAATGGCATTTCACCCGAAACCCATTTCCAAATTATGGAATCCTTTCCCATGAAGTTTGGCTTCCGCAGGCCCTCTCTCTTGGTCTTACTGCAATGTGTCTTCCTGGAACACTTATTAAATAGCCAAGCAGTCAACAACATTTAACATTAAAATTCAAACCTGATTGTTTCATAACCAATCAATGGCACTAATAATTAAATTCAATATGAATTTATAGCTCTGTCTCCTACAGAAATTGATTTGTTTCAACCATAAGGTCAGCCTCATATTGTTTGGCTCCTATAAGTGACACCACTCTTCACATCATGGTCTTACGCCCACTACCATACATGAGCATCCACTTACAGCATGTCCTCCTGACACATTTTTTTATAAGCCAAATAGTCATTAGTCATTTATTAGCAAAATTCCAAATTTGAGATTTACAAATCTGAATTGACAATCTGTTCTGCACATAAACTATTTCACAGCCATGAGATCCTTCTCATGAGGTTTGGCTCTTTCACATGGTAGATTCCATCCTTCATCATGGTCTTACCCTCATTTCCATGCCTTGAACAATCTACCTATAATCAGAAACTTCAACCAGCCAAACACTTGTAAGTCTCCATGCATATAATATTTCATGCTGCAACAGTCACTGAAGCATTTTCAGAATTACAACATTCCATAATTCAAACACTTCGAGCTGTTCAAATATCAAAACTCATTTACTTCAGGTGCATCATTATCATACTGAAATTTCAAGGTACAGTCACATCATTCATGCAATTTAAATGAAACTTTTAGATACTCATCATTTCTCAGTCCTACAATTTATACAACTCTGCCCTTCCACATAGTATTCCGATAGCCCATCGATCATGACTGCCCTCTTCATGCACTCACTATTCTGCATTCATAGCAGCTCTTGAAATGATCTCATAATTTTTGACAATTCATCATTTCATCTATTATCTATATGTGTTGGATGTTTATAACCTTCTTGAGGTTTTCAACATAGACCCAGGTACTTCGCGGTTCAAGGAACCAACAAAACCGCTTTTCACCGGCCCTTTCAGCAATAGGCTGCACGCAGCCTGAGGTCTCACTCGAGGTGAAGCTGAGGGGGTGGTTGTAGAATTAGGTTTCCACAACCTGGTGATGCGCGAGTGAACATAACTGATGGTCAGCGCAATGATGATTTAACTATGGGCAACAACTGCGCGAAGTCTCTACTTCATGTCGGTTACTTCAGCAAGCGGAGGCGCTTGCGCAACTAGCGCATCCAAGGACTGCGCGGTATCGAGTACTTCCAGCACGTCAACGATAGGCTATTGACAGCTTATCTCGCAGCACTTGTTATGGGTCAGTGCGTCGTCTGGACGACGCGGCGGTTTCGAGACTTGATCAATTCTAGTCAGTTATGCTTAACATTCTTTATTCATTCAACCACACTTAGGTTATTTATCTTCATAGTGCATGCAAAAGAATGGAATATGCAATACGGCACGCTCCAACACTGCACTTAGATTCGGTGCTTAACTATGTTATTATCCAACAGACTCATTCATTCACAGAGTTAGACGAGTCGAATACTTAACATTCATCCGTTCATGCATTACTTAACATATTATTTCCATCATTCTTGCGGAAAATACATATAAAAGCAATTCGTGATAGGTGATCAGGTCCCAAGTTCAATCGTCCTGGCTTTACAATGATCTCGAAATCAAACTCCTAAAATAGTAGAAACCACCGACAGATATTTCCCCCCAACACAGGCTTGTTCACCAAGTATTTCAGTACAGAAGGATTTGTGAACATCTTGAAGTGGCCTCCTAAGAGGTAATGCCAGAATTTCTGCAAAGCATAGACCATCGCCAACCCTTCCTGCTCTGTGGTTGTATAGTTCTTCTCCACAATAGACAGCTTCCTACTTGCGAAGGATATCGGGCGGTTGATGTCACCTGTTCCTCGCTGGACCAAAATGGCACCTAGTGCGACCGACGACGCATCAACGTGCACGTGAAATTCCTTTGTCCAATCTGGGAATGCGAGTATGGGTGCTGGGACCATCTTCGCTTTCAATATGTCCAGGATTTTCTGACAGTCCTCGTTCCACTCAAACTTAGCATCCTTATTTAATAACTTCTCCATGGTTTCCGTAATAGCTACATATCCTCTGATGAATTTCCTGTAGTAGCATGTATGTCCCAACGTCGCTTGCATTTGCTTGACTCTCGTCGATGGTGGGAGGTCGACAATGATGGAAATCTTCGCTGGATCTACCAACATTCCTTCTCTGCAGACAATGTGTCCTAACAAGATTCCGAATGGAGCGCAAAAGATGCATTTCTTGAGGTTCAGGTAAATTTGGTGCTGTTGACATCGCTCCAGCATTAGCCTTAAGTTCGCAACATGATCCTTGACTAATCCGTATACTGTCTAGTCATTCATATAGAGGTTAAGGAAATTATGAATATAGTCTTTGAACACCGCAACCACTAATCTGGAAAAAATCGTTGGAGAATTCTTCAACCCAAACGGCATCACCGTGTACTGAAAACATCCCCACTCCATGACGAATGTAGTCTTGTGTCGACCTTCTTTTGCCATATTGGTCTGGTGGTAGCCAGAATATTCGTTCGTAAATGAATATATCTCTTGACCTCCTACTCCTTCGAGCACCTCATCCGTAAATGGGGTCGGGAACGGATCATGTAGGAAGGCATCGTTCAGCTTCCTCAAGTCAACGCATATTCGTACTTCGCCGGTTTTCTTGTCCTGGACGACCATTGGGCTGATCCATTCTGATTCATCCACAATTTCTATAATGTTGGCCTCGAGCATTCTTTCAATTTCAGATTGCATATGTTCCTTGTATCTTGTATTCAATCGATACGGCCGCTGCTTGACGGGCTTCACAGCGGGTTTCAGGGGGATCTTGATTTCCCCTAAGTCTTCGAAAATCCCTTCATCTTTGAAAATTTCGTAGGAAACAGATCCTAAAACTCATGCCGCAAGTCAGTCATCTTTACAATGGTCGACTCGTCCTAGTAGTCGTCAATGCTTGCGAACATTGGGTTCTCCTCTGATCCAATGGTCACCTTCTTGATTTTCAATGGTTGCTGAAATTTGTCTAATGATATTTCTGGTGCCTCAACACTGCGATTGCCTTCTAATTCTGGCACATGTATAGCCCTTGGATCATCCTCATCGTCGGGCTCTCTCATGATGTTGTAACGCTCCATCAACATCTCTGGTGTCGCAGTCCATTGAAGTGCCATCGGTTGTGTTGTCGGTACTGCCTCAAATATATTTCCATGGATCACCTGTAGCACAATGTGGATGAAGGGGTTGTCATCTAAGAAAGAAAATGATTGGATGAAGCCAATGGTAAGTTGTTCCCAAGAATTCGTTCTACGTCCCAGTTCAACTGCGACATACCAACTCCGTAGTACTTCATCCAATGTGTGTATGAATGCATGTACCCACTCCTACTTTGCTCTCGATCCCCATTGGTGTTGACAAGCGTTCAGATGCTCCTTCGGGTTGCCTCGTCCGTCATATCTCATTCTGTCATACCCCGCAGCTTCACCAAACTGAACCTCCATGATCCATCGACACAGTGGCCAAGTTGTGATGTTTGATTTGTGCGCTGCCCACCATCGTGCAGGAGTAGGCTTTAAGGCTTCCTCCAGGGCCAGTAGACGTTGCATTTCTGCCACTTTCTCCTCAAACTCCGTGAGAAACTTGCTCAATTTGGGAAATCCTTCATATGTAAGTAATGTGTATTCCTCCGTGGTTACCCGTCGCAGTGACTGTGTTACCCGTGCACATCTTCTAAATGATACTTCATGTAACTGGTTCTGCCAATTCTCAAGTACCTTGTCTGAATCTGATGATGTTGAACTGGCGCTGCACCACCCTAGTTCTCCATTCGTGGTGGGATTAACATAATCCTAAGATATGTTATACAAACTGTCCCACCCCTCCACAAACGCGTCTCTGGTTGGTTCCACATAGCGCAACCCTTCAACAGGATCCAATGGTGCGATGACTCTCATCTCACGATTCTCGAATGACATTGTCCTCTTCTTAAAATTGATAATCGCTTGGTTTTCCATGGCCCAGTCTATCCCCAGCAGTACCAGATAGGGACTGGTGTTATCGAAATCGGCATACTTCCTGAGCCCCTCAATTTCGACTGGGATTTGACATACCCGACCAAGAGGAGTGACCTTACTCTGATTTGCCAGTCACAGCTGTATTGGTGACCAGGTCATTTGCAGCTTTCCCATTGTCTCCCACGTCTGCTTAGTCAGAATATTCACATCCAAACCCAAATACAGAATGATGGAGTCGACATCAAATGCTCCAATTTGTGTCAACATCCGCATCTCCCTTCCTGTCTTTTTCTTATGTATGCAATTAACCTTATGTTCCTAACGTGCATCTTCCCGTCGATGCAGTAGACCAGCTATTTCTTCAAGTGCGTCTGTATCCTTCACCAACTCCAAGCAGCTCTCCAAGAAGGCCTTTAGAGTGCTTTCCTTCCTCTACGACTTCGTCGAGTCGAATGTCGGTGGCATATCGTAGATTTATTTCAGAAGAGGTAGTTGCCTCCTATTCCTCATTGCCTTCTGTGCCTCCAAGAAGACGTTCCTTTCGGCTTATGCATCAAAGGTGACCTGCTTCCGCTGTGTTTGTGTTGGTCGAACATTAGTGTGTGACCTGTCGCCTCCTATCACTACTCCTCCTCATGTTACTATTCCAACCGTCGCATGGCTACTTCTAGCCTCCATCAATATCATCTACATTGCGGATGATGCGTTTTGATTGTTTTGGTTCTGGTTCTGGGGCGGATTCTTAGTCTACCATTTTGCAATGAGCTGAGGGAAGTCCTCTACACCATGATCTACAACACTGCAACAACTACACTGCGGTGCTGGGTTTGGGCAATCCCTCTGGTAGTGCCCCTGCTTTCCACAATTGTAACAGATGATCGACCCTCTTCCCCGACCAGAAGCTCCTCCACGTCCCATACCGGTGCATCGGCCTTCACAAAATCCTCCTCTAAAGCCTCTGCGTGGTTGACCATATGGTTGATACTGTGGCTGCCCGTACTGCTGTTGCTGATATTGTGGCTGGCCATACAATGGTGGCGGATGCCGCGGGTTCCCATTCTGCGGCTGCGTGTATTTCCCTTGATCATATTGTTGCAGTTGGTTGAAGTACTGTTACGATTGGTTGTACTGCGGTTTCTACTACACCGCTGGTTGCCATTCTCCCTTCATAAAATATGTGTCAGTTGTCCGATCCTGCAGCAGGTCATAGGCCCTACAGTCCTTCTTATCATGGCCAGCCGATCGACAAAATTTATAATACAAATTCATTGGTTTTGACACCATCTTTTGTAGGTATACGCATTCCTTCGTTCGATGTCCTCTGGTCTGGTAGATAGGACACCACAGCATTCCTCCCCGACAAAGAGGGTTCGGTGCTCCCGACTGTAAATACTCACAGAACTCTGGGCAATTCTCTTTATGATGTCCTTCAGCTTTACACCTGGTACACCATATGTCTCTACGGGTTTCCTTCCGCTTCTTGATGTCCTCCATCTGAAGTGTTAAGGTAGCCAGTTACGCCTATATTCTATCCATTCCTATTCCTGCTTCACCAATCGGTGAAGCCTCCAACCTCATCGCAATTTCTAGTGCTTCTGCCTATGTCGCTACTTTTTGCTACATCAAGGGTCCATGGATATGCGGTACCAGTCCCGTGATGAACCATTCTTTGTGTTGTACATCATTTATCGGAAAGCTCACTTTTGCTATCAACATCTTGTACCGCTGATCGAATTCCCACACTGGTTCGTTCAGGAATTGCTTAATCTCCTTAAGCTCCATAACATTTTGCGATTCAGATTTTGGCTTTTTAAATTCATCAATCAACGTTGTTTTGACTTGCTTCAATGTATTGGCCATTGCTCCTGTCGGAATCCTTGTAAACTTCATGAACCAGTCTGACGCCCGGCCCCTAAGGGGCATCCCTATCTGTCCCATCTTTATGGCATCGTCCTAGACCTACTTTACAGTCTAGACTGCTTCACATATGAACCAATACTGTTCAATGTCTTCATTCTCGTTCCCCTGAAAGGTAGGCATCTTCGCTTCATCCGTCATCCTTATGTTCCTACTATTATTATTTACTGAAGTGCTACACTTACCGTTGCACGTAGGGAAACTCTCTGAGTAGTTTGTGTTTCGTCGTATCAAGTTTGGAGTAGTGTGCGAGGTTGAAGGTATGTTGTGACTTAGGATCTATCCTCCTTCTACTGCTAGGGTAGCTTGGTCAATGTCTCCTTCGCAGTAAGGTCACTTCCTCCCTTGTGATCTTGTTTTGTAGCCCTCCATTTCGGTCCTCTCATGAGACTCTCTCTCGGTCCTCCTCTTCTTCTCGAGATGTCGGAATATCACTCCACTCCTCAAGGTACCACACTCTTCGTAAGCATCCCTTAGATGCTCGTTGTCGCTTATGTCCATCTACCCCACATCCTTCCTTCATATCTCCATTCAAGCGATACCCTCAACCTCCACACACCGATTTTTCTACTCGTTAGATGACATCCTCAATATTCCTTTTTCGCAGACAAGGATCTTAATCCACAAATTTAATAGTGACATGAACCTCCCCCTCGGTCCCTTGAAGAAGTTCCTCTCTACGTCACTATACGACTTGATAGTGTCTATTGCGAACTTAGTCACGTATCCCTCAAGGATACTATCCACCCAAAAATCAACAACCCGTGATACCATGTTATCGACTTGCTCCAGCTGTCGGATCCACTCTGGGGTCCAACAATCAGGTTCAGTCTTCTGGCAATGATTCTTTCGGAATGTCAACTGTGCTAACCACTTGTGCAATAGCACTGGGAATTCACAAAAGAATATCTCGTGGAAATCTGAATAAATATATTTATGCAGCCAACTGGTTGCTATCTGTTTAGGGTCTCGCTTCTCGCTTTCTGCGAATTCCTCTGCCTTCTTATCAAACCAGTCTTGAATCTCTGGTTTCCTCGGATGCCACAGCATATCCTCTTCTTTTCTTCCTCAAGGTCCCAGAAACAGAACCATTTTTTGACGCAGCGACTATCGACAGGGGTTCATTTCGCATTGTCGTCAACAACCTACCAACCCAAACTCCTTTACACACCGGCCCGGAAAGGAATAACCCTTTCTAACAGCACTTGTGGAGCAAGTGTAGTCTCACCCGAGATGGATAAGGGGTCTGCAAGAACCAAGTTTCTGGAGTGGAGTTGAGGATATGATTTCAACGCACATTACCCTTGTAGAAACCATAGATTATTACTTCCGCAACATATTATCACTTCATCATTCGCACATTAAGTCATTCACAGATTTCAACAGATAAAAACTATTCGCAACAACATGTTCAATCTACTCATTCGCATAAACATAAATCCTTAAACCCATAGCATAATCACATCAATTAAACCTACAACATATTCACATTCATCATCACATAAAGATAGAGATAGAAATTGCACCATAATCGTACATCCTCATGCATTCATTAAACCCTACGGAATGAACTTCGCAGAAACAATCAATACTCCATGTGGATACAAAACAGATTGAAAAGATCGACCTTCTTATCAAAACCTCGATGCCCTTAGGCTTACAATCCTATTTTATTTGTATGATTCTATTCGGTTACAAAACGGTCCACATGACCAATTCTAACTAAATTAACTATTCTTGTGCTTCCGCGAACTGCGTGAATGGTCCTTCTTTCGCAGATTAACCCTTTCGCACCTGTCGGCTTCCGCACTTCTTGCGGAATTATCATGTGCCAACAGGCCCCCAACACAAACTTGTGGCTCGTCCCCGAGCCACCCTAGCAGGACACTGCTGGTCTGCACTCATCCATCACTGTACTATCCTTCTGAAAACTGTTCTTGCCATCTGGAACTCGTTGTTGTCTACTTCTCAACCTTGTACATCGATCTTTGGCTCGTTTTCATATACTTCTTGAACTCATCCTCCAGTCTCTTGGAACCTTGATCATCTACCTCTCGGGCATCTGCTGCCCCGCTCCGTGTTTTTCCATAATGAGGAAAAGTTCATTGGCGTTGCCATGGTGGGAAACAAGCCGACATCTCTGACACATCTATTTCACACCCTGCACTGTTGTCTACCGGGGCCAGGGGGCCTCCGCCCCAGGATTTCTGGTGGTCATCCCTGGATTTCTGGTGGTCATCGGGACCACGAATGTTCTAACTACCAGCACACACTTAGACATATCGGTTGAGACCTCATCTTTGTTCTTCCCGAGTGTCTACATTGCTTTCTTCTATGGCTGTTCATGCACAATCGTCGTTCTGGCCCTCAGGGCGCCTCGTGTGCTACGACACGAAATAAAATGGTTCATTTCCATGGCTTCCTTGGAATTCCTAACTCAGCTCTCTCCCTGATCCACTCGCAACATGATGTTCTCTCGACTGATAGATATTTCCTTGCTCAACTAGCCTCCCACATTTGTATTATGCTTTTTTGTTGTGTCCTGGATGTCTGACTCTGAAATCATTTGCAAATCCCTCCGTGTAATCTGCTAATTCTATCATCATGCCTTTCCGCCTTCTTCTAGTGAGGCTGATCCGTAGCACTCATGCTCGGAATGGACTCCTCACGTGTCAATCGTGCAAACATCGATAGTAACCATGTTGGTCATGCTTCCAACCCCTGTGTGCCAATCATGCGAAGCATCGGTCATGCTGCAACCTACTGTCAAACGTGCGAGCATCGTCCATGCTTCCTTCTTTCATCATTCATTCATTTTTTTTTTTTTTCATTCTGTAGATCAATCGCTCTGTGTCGGGTCATGGCGATAGGGCTTCAGCCTATTCCCATGGACCAACTTTGGTAACAATACTCCATCTAAACTCTGTAATTGGACCGCGCCTGCGTCGATGACAAAATTTATGATGTATGGTCCTAACTAGTGCATTTGCAGCGTACCCAAGTGTTTCGTAAACTTACTATCATACAACAGAACTGTATCCTTATTCTGAACGTACTTGGATATGACATGGCGGTCATGCCATTCCTTCTGTCGGCCTTTTTCCACTTTCTGATGGAACCCTGCAATGAATCGATCTTCGTCGAGCTGTATCAGTTGTGCCAAGCATTCCTCCACTATGCCGTCATCACTCATCCCTATTGTTGTTATGATGCGCAAACTCAGTACAATGTATTCCATTGGCATAACTACTTCCTGGCCATAAACGAACTTAAATGGAGTCTGGCCAGTCAGTCGTTTGCATGTGGTGTGATATGCCCAAAGGACCGTTGGAATTTTTAAGTCCCAGTCGTCGTGGTTCGCATTGCACACCTTGGTGAGTGCGTGCTCCAATACCTTGTTAAATGCCTCAATTGCCCGGCTCGCCTGAGGGTGGTAAGGAGTACTCTTCTTGTGCTGGATCTGAAACTCTTCCGTCATTGCTGCAATCGTCTGGTTAACAAAGTGCGTCCCTTGGTCACTTAACAACACCTTTGGGAACCCAAACCTCATGACCACATTGTCAAAGAGAAACCATGCTGCAGTCGCAGTGGAACAATCTCTTATTGGTGTTGCTTCCGCCCAACACGTCAACTAATCTGTCGCAATGATGATGTAGCGCCACCCTGTTCTCTTCCCGGGTGGGTTGATGGGTCCCACAAAATCAACTGCGCATTTGTCGAATTCCTGTAGTGTCACTTGTGGTATGAGTGGCATTTCGTCCCATCGTGACAGCTTCCCGGTTCGTTGACAAACGTCGCAGCTCTTAGCATAGTTGGCAACATCTCCATGCAAGGTTGGCCACCACAGCCCTACGCGAAGGATTTTCCTAGCAGTTGCTCTCCCACCATAATGTCCCCCAGCTATTCCATCACAGGCTTCCGACAGAATCCTCTCCTGTTCATGCGGAAGGACATATCGTCGAAGAATCTCATCTGGGCCGATTTTGTATAATTCTCCTACAATTAACTTGAAGTCTGCAGCTCTGACAACTAGCTGCTTCTTCTGATTGGTAGTGAATTCCGCCGATTCCTCCCCTGTTGCTAAAAATTAAATGATTTACTCATATTGGTTATCGACCATGCCTACTCTAAATAAATAAGCATCTGGTACCGCTCTCAATCGTCCTGGATTTACGATGATCTTGAAATCAAACTCCTAAAATTGTAGCAACCTGCGACAAATCTTTCCCCCCAACACAGGCTTGTTCACCAAGTATTTCAGTGCATGATGATCTGTGAACATCTTGAAGTGGCTTCCTAAGAGGTAATGCTAGAATTTCTACAAAGCATAGACCATCGCCAACACTTCCCACTCTGTGGTTGTATAGTTCTTCTCCACAGTAGACAAATTCCTACTTGTGAAGGCTATCGGGTGGCCGATGTCACCTGTTCTTGGCTGGGCCAAAATGGCACCTAGTGTGAACGACGACACATCAACATGCACATGAAATTCCTTTGTCCAATATGGGAATGCAAGTATGGGTGCTGCGACCATATTCGCTTTCAGTATGTCTAGGCTTTTCTGACATTCCTTGTTCCACTCAAACTTAGCATCCTTATTTAATAACTTCTCCATGGGTGCCGTAATAGCTGCATATTCTATGATGAATTTCCTATAGTAGACTGTATGTCCCAACATTGCTCGCATTAGCTTGAATGTCGCCGGTGTTGGGAGGTCGACAATGATGGTAATCTTCGTCGGATCTACCAACATTCCTTCTCTACAGACAATGTGTCCTAACAAGATTCTGAATGGAGCGCAAAAGATGCATTTCTTAAGGTTCAAGGAAATTTGGTGCTGTCGACATCGCTCCAGCATTAGAGTTAAGTTCTCAACATGATCCTTTACTACTCCATATACTGTTCAGTCATCCATATAGACGGCAAGGAACTTATTGATATAGTATTTGAACGCCACAACCACTAATCTAGAAAAAATCGTTGGAGCATTCTTCAACCCAAACGGCATCACCATGTACCGAAAACATCCACACTCCATGACAAATGTAGTCGTGTGTCGATCTTCTTTTGTAATCTTGATATGGTGGTAGCCAGAAAATCCGTCCATAAATGAATATATCTCCTGACCTCCTACTCCTTCGAGCACCTCATCCGTAAATGGGGTCGGGAACAGATCATGTAGGCAGACATCGTTTAGCTTCCTCAACTCGACGCATATTTGTACTTCACTGGTTTTCTTGTCCTAGACGACCATTGGGCTGATCCATTCTGATTCTTCCACAAGTTCTATAATGCCGGCCTCGAGCATTCGTTCAATTTCAACTTGCACACGTTCCTTGTATCTTGGATTCAATCGATACGGCCGCTGCTTGACGAGCTTCGCATCGGGTTCCAGGGGGATCTTCATTTCCCCTAAGTCTCTGGAAATTCCCTTCATCTTTGAAAATTTCGTAGGAAACAGATGCTGAAACTCATGCTGCAAGTCAGTCATCTTCGCAATGGTCGACTCGTCCCAATAGTTGCCAATGCTTACGATCTTTGGTTTCTCCTCCAATCTAATGGTCACCTTCTTGATCTTCAATGGTTGCTGAAATTTGTCCGACGATATTTCTGGTGCCTCAACACTACGACTGCCTTCTAATTTTGGCACATGTATAGGCCTTGGATCATCCTCATCGTCACGATCTCTGGTAATGTTGTAACACTCCATCAACATCTCTGGTGTCACAGTCCATTGAAGTGCCATCGGTTGTTTTGTCGGTACTACCTCAACTATCTTTCCACGGATCACCTGTAACGCAGTGTGGATGAAGGGCTTGTCATCTGAGAAAGAAAATGATTGGCTGAAGCTAATGGTAAGCTATTCCCAAGAAGTCGTCCCGCGTTGCAGTTCTGCTGCGACATACCAACTTCGTGGTACTTTATCCAACGTGTGTATGAATGCATGTACCCACTCTTGCTTTGATCTCGATCCCCATTGGTGTTGAAAAGCGTTCAGATGCTCCTTTGGGTCGCCTCGTCCATCATATCTCGTTCTATCATACCCCGCAGCTTCACCGAATTGAACCTCCATGAGGCATCGACAGAGTGGCCAAGTTGTGATGTTTGATTTGTGCACTTCCCACAATCGCGCAAGAGTATCCTTCAAGGCTTCCTCCAGGGCCAGTAGACGTTGTGGTTCTGCCACTTTCTCCTCAAACTCCATGAGAAACTTGCTCAAGTTGGGAAATCCTTCATATGTAGGTAACGCGTATTCCTCCATGGCTACCCGTCGCAGTGACTGTGTTACCTGTGCACATCTTCTAAATGATACTTCAAGTAACCGGTTTTGTCAATTCTCAAGTGCCTTTTATGAATCTGATGATGTTGAACTGGCGCTGAGCCACCCTAGTTCTCCATCCACAATGGGATTAACATAATCCTCAGATATATTATACAAACTGTCCCACCCTTCCACGAACTCGTCTCTGGCTGGTGCCACATAGCACAACTCTTCCGCAGGATCTAGTGGTGCGATGACTCTCATCTCACGATTCTCGAATGATATTGTCCTCTTCTTAAAAATTATAATTGCTTGGTTTTCCTTGGCCCAGTCTATACCTAGCAGTACTAGATAGGGACTGGTGTTATCCACGATTTCGATGACATCAAAATCGGCATACATCTTGAGCCACTCAATTTTGACTAGGATTTGACATACCCGACCAAGCGGAGTGACCTTACTCTGATTTTCCAGTCGCAGCTATAGTGGTGACCAGGCCATTTGCAGCTTTCCCATTGTCTCCCACGTCTGCTTAGTCAGAATATTCACATCCGAACCCAAATCTAGAATGATGGAGTCGACATGAAATGCACCAATTTGTGTCGACATCCGCATCTCCCTTCCTGTCTTTTTCTTATGTATGTGATTAACCTTCTGTTCCTGACGTTCACCTTCCTGTCGATGCAGTAGAACAATTATTTCTTCCAGTGCATCTGTATCCTTCGCCAACTCCAAGCAACTCTCCAAGAAGGCCTTTAGAGTGTTTTCCTTCCTCCATGACTTCATTGAGTCAAACGTCAGTGGCATGTCATAGATTTCTTTCTGAAGAGGTAGCTGCCTCCTTTTCCTCATTGCCTTCTATGCCTGCAAGAAGACGTTCCTTTCGGCTTATGCATCAAAGGTGACCTTCTTCCGTTGTGTTTTTGTTGGTCGAACATTAGTGTGTCACCTGTCGCCTCCTATCACTGCTCCTCCTTGTGTTACTATTCCAACCATCACATGGCTACTTCTATCCTCCGTCGATATCATCTGCACTGTGGATGGTGTGTTCTGATTGTTTTGGTTCTAGTTCTGGGGCGGATTCTTAGTCTACCATTTCGCAATGAGCTGAGGGCAGTCCTCTATGCTGTGATCTACAGCACTGCAATAACTACACTATGGTGTTGGTTTTGGGAAATCCCTCTGGTAGTGCCCCTGCTATCCACAATTGTACCAGATGATCGGCCCTCTTACCCATCCAGTAGCTCCTCCACATCCCATACCAGCGCCTCGGCCTCCATGGAATTCTCCTCTGAAATCTTCGCGTGGTGGCCCATAGGGTTGATACTGTGGCTGCCCGTACTATTCTTGCTAATATTGTGGCTAACCATACGGTGGTGGCGGATACTGCGGGTGCCCATATTGCCCCTGATCGTATTGTTGCGGTTGGTTGAACTGCGGTTGCAGATGGTTGTACTACGGTTGCTGCTGCACCACCGGTTTCCATTCTCCCTTCATAAAATATGTGTCAGTTGTCCGATCCTGTAACAGGTCATAGGCCCTACAGTCCTTCTCATCATGGCCAACCAATCAACAGAATTTACAAATAAAATTCGTTGGTTTTGACACCATCTTTTGTAGGTATACGCATTCCTCCGGTCGATGCCCTCAGGTCTGGAAGATAGGACACCATGGCATTCCTCCCTCACGAAGAGGGTTTGGTGCTCCCGACTGTAAATACTCGCAGAACTCTGAGAAATTGTCTTTATGATGTCCTTCAGCTTTACACCTGGTACACCATATGTCGCTATGGGTTTCCTTCCCCTTCTTGATGTCCTCTATTTGAAGTGTTAAGGTAGCGAGTTTTTCCTGTATTCTATCCATTCCTATTCCTGCTTCACCAACTGATGAAGCCTCCAACCTCATCACAATTTCTAGTGCTTCCGCATGTGTCGCTACTTTTTGCTGCATCAAGGGTCCACGGATATGCGGTACTAGTCCCGTGATGAACCATTCTTTGTGTTGTAGCTCATCTATCGGAAATCTCACTTTTGCTATCAACATCTTGTACCATTGATCGAATTCCCACACTGGTTCGTTCAGGAATTGCTTAATCTCCTTAAGCTCCATAACATACTGCGATTCATATTTTGGATTTTTAAATTCATCAATCAACGTTGTTTTGACCTGCTCCAATGTCTTGGCCATTGTTCCTGTGGGAATCCTTGTAAACTTCAAGAACTAGTTTAACGCTCAGTCCCTAAGGGTCGTCTCTATCTGTCCCATCTTTATGGTGTCGTCTTGGACCTGCTTTACAGTCCAAACTGATTCGCATATGAACCAATACTATTTAGGGTCTTCATTCCTGTTCCCCTGAAAGGTAGGCATCTTCGCTTCATCCGTCATCCTGACGTTCCTACTATTTATTCTTTACTGAAGTGCTACTCTTACCGTTGCATGTAGGGAAACTCTGTGAGTAGTTTTTGTTTCTTCGTATCAAGTTTGGAGTAGTGTGCGTGGTTGAAGGTATGTTGTGACTTACAATCTGTCCTCCTTCTGCTTCTAGGGTATCCTGGTCAATGTCTCCTTCGCAATAAGGTCGCTTCCTCCCTTGTGGTCCTTTTTCGTAGCTCTCCGTTTCGGTCCTCTCAGGAGACTCTCTCTCAGTCCTCCTCCTCTTCTCGAGATGCTGGAATATTGCTCCACTCCTCAAGGTACCATAGTCTTCATAAGCTTCCCTTAGATACTCGTCGTCGCTTATGCCCATCTACCCCACATCCTTCCTTCAGATCCACATTCATGCGATACCCTCAACCTCCGCACACCAATTTTTCTACTCGTCAGATGACATCCTCAATATTCCTTTTTTGCAGACACGCATATTAATCCACAAATTTAATAGTGACAAGAACCTCCACCTCGGTCCCTTGAAGAAGTTCCTCTCTGCGTCACTATACTAGTTGATAGTGTCTACTGCGAACTCAGTCATGTATCCCTTGAGGATACTATCCACCCAAAAATCAACAGCCCGCGATACCATGTTATCGACTTGCTCCAGCTGTCAGATCAACTCTGGGGTCCAACAATCAGGTTCAGTCTTCTGGCAATGATTCTTTCGGAACGTCAACTGTGCTAACCACTTGTGCAACAACACTGGGAATTCCCAGAAGAATATCTCGTGGATATCTGAATAAATATATTTATGCAGCCAACTGGTTGTTGTCTGTCTGGGATCCCGCTTCTCGCTTTCTAGGAATTCCTCCACCTTCTTATCAAACCAGTCTTGGATCTCCGGTTTCATCGGATGCCACATCATATCCTCTTCTTTTCTTACTCAAGGTCTTGGCAATAGAACCATTTCTTGACATAGCTGCTATCGACAGGGGTTCAGTTCGCACTGTCGTCAACAACCTAACAACCTAGACTCCCTTACACACCGGCCTAGAAAGGTATAACCCTTTCCAGCAACACTTGCGGAGCAAGTGTAGTCTCACCCGAGATGGATAAGGGGCCTGCAGGAACCAAGTTTCCGGAGTAGAGTTGAGGATATGCTTTCAATGCACATTACCCTTGTAGAAACCAGATATTATTACTTCTGCAGCATATTATCACTTCATCATTCGCACATTAAGTCATTTGCAGATTTCAACAGATAACAACTACTCACAACAACATGTTCAATCTACTCATTCACATCAATAGTAATCCTTAAACCCATAGCATAATCACATCAATTAAAACTACAGCATATTCACATTCATCATCACATAAAGATAGAGACGGAACTTGCACCATAATCGCACATCCTCATGCATTCATTAAACCCTACGGAATGAACTTCGCAGAAACAATCAATACTCCATGCGGATGCAAAATAGATTGAAAAGATTGAACTTCTTATCAAAACCTAGATTCCTTTAGGCTTACAATCCTATTCTATTTATATGCTTCTATTCGGTTACAAAACGATCCACATGACCAATTCTAACTAGATTAATTATTCTTGTGATTCCGCGAATGATCCTTCTTTCACGGATTGACCCTTTCGCACCTATCGGCTTTCGCACTTCCTGTGAATTTATCCCATTCCAACAGGACCCCAAGACAAAGTCGTGGCTCACCCCCGAGCCACCTCAGCTGGACACTACTGGTATGCACTCATCCCTCATTGTTCTATACTTCTGAAAATTGTTCTTGCTGTCTGGAACTCATTGTTGTGTAATTCTCAACCTCGTACATCGATCTCTGGCTAGCTGTCATGTAATTCTTGAACTCATCCTCCAATCTCTTGGAACCTTGATCCCCTTTCTGAAAGTGATTGGATTTGACATGGCGGTCAGGCCACGCCTTCTATCGGTCCTTTTCCACTTTCTGATGGAACCCTGCAATGAATCAATCTTCGTCGAGCCGTATCAGTTATGCCAAACGTTCCTCCACTACACCGTCATCACTCATCCCTGTTGTTGTTGCAATGTGCAAGCTTGGTACAATGTATTCCATTGGCATAACTGCTTCCTGGCCATAAACAAACTTAAATGGAGTCTGGACAGTTAGTTGTTTGCATGTGGTGCGATACGCCCAAAGGACTGTTGGAATTTTTGAGTCCCAATCGTTGCAGTTCGCATTGCACACCTTGGTGAGTGCATGCTCCAATACCTTGTTAAACGCCTCAACTACCCCGTTCGCCTGAGGGTGGTAAGGAGTACTCTTCTTGTGCTAGATATGAAACTCTTCTGTCATTGCTGTAATCGTTTGGTTAACAAAGTGCATCCCTTGGTCACTTAACAAAACCTTTGGGCACCCAAACCTCGTGACCACATTGTCGAAGAGAAACTGTGCTACAGTCGCAGTGGAACAATCTCTTATTGGTGCTGCTTCCGCTCAACGCATCAAGTAATCTGTCACAATGATGATGTAGCATGACCCTGTTCTCTTACCAGGTGGTTTGATGGGTCCCACAAAATCAACTGCCCATTTGTCGAATTCCTATAGCGTCACTTATGGTATGAGTGGTATTTCGTCCCGTCATGACGGCTTCCCGGTTCGTTGACAAATGTCGCAGCTCTTGGCATAGTCGGCAACATCTCCATGCAATGTTGGCCACCATAGCCCTACGCGAAGGATTTTCCTAGCGGTTTCTCTCCTGCCATAATGTCCCCCAACTATTCCATCATGGGCTTCCGACAGAATCCTCTCTTTTTTCATGCGGAAGGACATATCGTCACAGAATCTCATCTGGGCCCATTTTGTATAATTCTCCTGCAATTAACTGGAAGTCTGCAGCTATGACAACTAGCTACTTCTTTTGATTGGTAGTGAATTCTACCGGTGCTTCCCCTGTTGCTAAAAATTGAATGATTTGCTCATAGTGGTTATCGACCATGCCAACTCTGAATAATTGAGCTGGTAATCCTTCGTCGATGCTCCTTGGTTCCTCCCCTGACTCTATCCATGAAAGGTGATCGGGTCCCGCATTCAATCGTCCTTGATTTATGATGATCTCGAAATCAAACTCTTGAAATAGTAGCAACCAGCGATAGATCTTCCCCCCCAACATAGGCTTGTTCACCAAGTATTTCAGTGCGAAATGATCTGTGAACATCTTGAAGTGGCCTCCTAATAGGTAATGCCAGAATTTCTGCAAAGCATAGATCATCGCCAACCCTTCCCGAACTGTGGTTGTACAGTTCTTCTCCATAGTAGATAGCTTCCTACTTGCGAAAGCTATCCAGTGGTCGATGTCACATGTTCCTGGCTGAGCCAAAATGGCACCTAGTGCGACCGATGATGCATCAACGTGCACGTGAAATTCCTTTGTTCAATATGGGAATGCGAGTATGGGTGCTGCGACCATCTTCGCTTTCATTATGTCCAGGATTTTCTGGCATTCCTTGTTCCACTCAAACTTAGCATCCTTCTTTTATAACTTCTCCATGGTTGTCGTAATAGCTGCATATCCTCTGATGAATTTCCTGTAGTATCCCGTATGTCCCAACGTTGCTCGCATTTGCTTGACTGTCGTTGGTGGTGGGAGGTCGACAATGATGCCAATATTCACCGAATCTACCAACATTCCTTCTCTACAGATAATGTGTCCTAACAAGATTTCGAATGGAGCGCAAAAGATGCATTTCTTGAGGTTCCGGGAAATTTGGTGTTGTCGACATCGCTCCAGCATTACCCTTAAGTTCACAACATGATCCTTGACTAATCTGCATATTGTCCAGTCATCCATATAGACGGCAAGGAACTTATGAATACAGTCTTTGAACGCTGCAACCACTAATCTAGAAAAAATTGCTGGAGCATTCTTCAACCCAAACGACATCACCGTGTACTAAAAAAATCCCCACTCCGTGACGAATGTAGTCTTGTGTTGATCTTCTTTCGCAATCTTGATCTGGTGGTAGCCAAAAAATCCGTCCGTAAACGAATATTTCTCCTAACCTCCTACTCCTTTGAGCACCTCATCCATAAATGGGGTCAGGAACGGATCATGTAGGCAGGCATCATTTAGCTTCTTCAAGTCAACGCATATTCTTACTTCGTTGGTTTTCTTGTCCTGGACGATCATTGGGCTGATCCATTCTGATTCTTCCACAAGTTCTATAATGATGGCCTTAAGCATTCTTTCAATTTCATCTTACACACGTTCCTTGTATCTTGGATTCAATCGATACGGCTGCTACTTGACAGGATTTGCATCGGGTTTTAGGGGGATCTTCAATTCCCCCAAGTCTCTGGAAATTCCCTTCATCTCTGAAAATTTCGCAGGAAACAGATCCTGAAACTCATGCCACAAGTCAGTCATCTTCGCAATGGTCGACTCGTCCCACTAGTCTCCAATGCTTGCAAACTTTGGGTTCTCCTCCGATCCAATGTTCACCTTCTTGATCTTCAATGGTTGTTGAAATTTGTCCGACGATATTTCTGGTGCCTCAACACTGTGACTGCCTTCTAATTCTGGCACATGTATAGCCCTTGGATCATCCTCATCGTCGGGCTCTCCCGTGACGTTGTAACACTCCATCAACATCTCTGGTGTCGCAGTCCATTCACTAGTACAAAATGAGAGATAAGTGACGAAGCGACCAAAAAAATTGGTCACCACAGCTTTTTCGAGAGGTAAATAACCAAAATTGAGAAATTTTAAGTGAACTGACTAAAAATGACCAAGATAAATGACCAATTTGGTCATGGGATAAGAACTAAACTAAAAATGACCAATATAAATGACCAATTTGGTCACGAGATAAGAACTAAACTAAAAATGACCACATAACAATTGGTCATTTTTAGTTGTGTCATTCCGACAATGGAAAATTATAATTTTGATAATGAATTTGTACAATTTACTAAATTTTAACACTGCAGATGGATTCGGAGACCCCCTTCTAGGGGGTCTCCGAATCCATCTGCAGTGTTAAAATTAACATTGTAGATAGATTCATAGACATGAGCTAGTGTCGAAATATGATGCCATAGGCAAACCGACTGAATTTTTTTGCAAGATCATTTCATCTATACCGTCACATTCCATTCGATGTGCTTATCATGTCCATATCTTATTTCACCATAGTTATCTCTTTGACGAATCCGCCAAGTTGCATCATCATAGCGTGGTTGAGTCGAGTCTTAGATATTTGTTGTATTTTCCTCATGGAATTATCATGTCTTCAATTTGGTGTCATTGTGTTTGGCTCATCATATTGGTCACATTCATATTTTGTTTGAACAAAACCATCATCGTTTGGCCCTTTCGGCAACCTGTTAAAGTTTTGGCAAGTTCATGTATTTTTCATCATGTTAGCTAAAAGTTGTCAATTTTACAACCTCCATTAATTATCCATGTTCATCCATTTATCATGGTTCTCCTTGTGCCTGAGTTTGGAAAGTTCTCAAGTTCCCCTTAGGTCTCTCCCTTGCAAAAAATCGCCAATATTCTCCATTTTGAAAAGAAAAAAAAATCCTCCTTTTTTGTAAAATTATTTTTAAAAGGACTTACCATGATTCTAATATATAATATTATTATAATACGTTATTAAATATTATATAAATATATATTATTATATATTATATTAAAAACTGATTAAATAGATTTTCTTTTATGTTTGTGAAGTTTTAGAAGGGTTATTGAAATCAGAACATATTGGGCGATCTATGTTTTTTTTCATACCACTCTTCTCCTTACATAATGAAGGCTTATGTTGCAAGGAGATCAAACTTCCAACCCAGAGAATATCATCGTGGCGATGAAGGCATTTAGATTCTTTCGACAGTTTTTTCAGCATCATTTAGCCAAATTTGGAGAAAACCCAAGTTTTTTACTAGGGTTTTTAACTCAAGGAGCGTTGAGCAAGGTAAAAAACCAAATCTTTCTAAGCACAAAAAATGTTGATTAATTTATGTGGTTCAAACTTGGATTTTGAACTATTTTAGGTTCCTCAATTGTTTTTTTACTTATAAATAGGGCTTAGTTCTGCATGTCTGAATCATAGATTCTTTGTATTTTATCATGCGATGGAAATGTGCGAATGCTAAGTTATTCAATTGTCTTTGTACAATACAAGGAATGTCCATGGCGTCCTATTGATTATTTTGTGATTTTTTGACATGTTTATTTTTTAAACTTTTACCCTCTAAAGATCTTGCGATATGTTGTTGTTTCTGACAGATTTGTGTTTACAAAGCCATGGCCTTCTAGCGTTGCAGGAGGCTATCAAGGCTTATATTATGGGGTTATTTAAGGATACATAATTGTGCTATTGATGCTAAAAGGGTTCCTGTCACACCCAAGGATATCCAACTGGCCAAAAAGATTTGCGGGGAAGGGGATTTGTAGTGGATTTTGTAAAGATTGTAGATATTTTTTTTTTTTAAATTTTCAGGTAGTAAATTGTTGTCTTTCTCATGTGTTTTGGAGATCTACTGTGATTTAGTTGTTATTTGGGCTACAAAAGTGTGGAATTTTGAAAATTTGGAGTACTTGATATAACTGAATTGAGTTGAAACCCTAGCTTTGGAAGATATTGGGCTGTAATTTTTGGTGTTTGATATTTGATGCTTGTATAATAGGGTTTAATTTGTGTCTTTAACATTCCATACATCGTTTCTGCATTGAATCCAGAACATTCCATGTCTTTCGAGGCATATTAGGTGAACATATGGCAGTTGTACTACTTATACATGGACAAGCACTTTGCAAAGAACAATATTGACATCAGACCATATTGGTGGATTCTCAAACTTGGGAGTTATTGTCATTTCAAGTTGAGTTTGAACCCGTCGTTACAATTAGAATGAAAATCCCTCGACCACGCCTAGAATTTGACATACCAAAGGATGTATTTTTTATTCTAGTCTGTATTTGACAGGTATAGATAATTATAAAACGTAGATTATGACAGTTGAGGAAATTTTCAAAACGTAAGATTTACGGGTAAATGTATACCTTAAACGTCAAATTTTATTATATATATATACACACTCTAATTTATCTATTTTTTTATCAATTTTAATTATAATTATCAATATTTTGTCCTCAATTTTATTTAAGGTTTATTGTATTCAATGAATTTGTCACTTAATGTTGTAATGATATTTAACATAATATAAAAAACTTATGCCATATGTATTATGGAATTATATATATAAGCAATATGTATTATGGTATCATATAGAGATAGTTTTTTTACATTTTAATAAAATTATGTATAATAATAATAATAAAAACGTTTTATAAATGTATGTAAACGAAAAGTGAAGGGTGCTAAAAAAATTTGACCGTCATAAAAAAATCACTTTACAGGTAACTTGAAATTGAAATTCTAGGCCTGCCACTGACCCGTCTATTTGTTGTTATCCATTCTCGAACTGCCCTGAATGAAAAGAAGAGAACAATCCCGCCTAAAATGAGATTAAATTAAATGTTGAATTATTAATATATATAATATCATTTTTAGTATTCCTGAAAAGGGGGATTATGCCTGGGACCTTATAAAAGGATATTTATCAAAAGGATAATGACGACAATGCGCCTTCGACAAGATAAATGCTGAGTGAGGCTGTTGTCTAGGATTTGTGAGAGGATAAAGATAAAAGATCAGGAACATTTGCAACGATTGGAGATGTGGAAGAAGGAGGTTGATCTAAACTTGCCAGAAATATTAATGGAAATAAAATATCTTTTGGTTCATTCAATAATGAAAACTGGAGCTAGAAGCGTTATCTGCTATGGAGGTGCAGAACTTGAAGATGAAAGATTCTAGCTATCAGAAATTCTTGAGTGCCCTTCTTCAAGCACTTCAGAATAAGACTGACCGGGAAAACAAACAATCAGTGCCACTGTATTAACGCACAAATTTACCTAGGCATATTTGTGGGTCAGAGGATGTTATTCTGGGAGAATTCAGTGATTTTCTATTCAAAATCAGGGCTAGAGTTTGTATTGTTACTTGTTTGGGATGAATCAATAGGAGGCGGGAGAATCTAGGCATAAGGGGTATTAAGTCAATGCCTAGGACCAGATTTGACTCTTTCCAACCATTAATCTTCATATATAGAAGCAACAACTGAAATTTCCCTAAAGAGGCCAGGAATATGCAAAGCATTAGTTTAAAGGCCTTTATTGAAGAGCCTATTTTTAAGTCAGGTGCAATCATGTGATGGGTGTCTCTGGAATCACTTCTAGTGGGGCATGAATATTGGGTTTAATCAATAAAAGAGGCAGCCTCCATTGAAGACCTTTATTCATGAAAATAATGAATGTTGAGTGCTATCACAGAGCATTGTATCAGCATCAATGGACAAGATCATGATGAGCTCGTAATCTGAAAGCAAGACTGGATTCTTGCTTTTAGATTCTGGTTAATCTGAAATCAAGATCATGAGGCTTGATGTGAAGCTGAACACGGTCTATATGGAGCAAGGGCATTATGAGCATGCATAGGAGGACGAGGGTTCGTGTCTCCAAGAAGCGCAACGATGAGGGCTCAATTGCATTCTATGATGTTGTTGTTCTCATCATAGTAAGCAATCATGTTTTCTAATTTAATGAATACAAAAATGTGTGTGTATTTGATTTTTTTTCAGGTTCTTTTTAATGTTTATCTGTGACTGACCATGTTTCACATTTTTTCCCATTACTATATGAACAGAGATGAAGGCATGCAAATCGGAAACAACTACTTCCGGGTATAAGGCGTGCAAACTGGAAAAATGCAGCTATGTCATCATTTGTCCTGTCTAGTGACAGTATGCATATTGGTGTTCTTGCTGCTATAGCTCCTGATGCTTCAAACCATAGCCCATTTATTGTTTTCTACAATCCAAGGTTACTTGTGTTTCCTTCTGCGGAATTGGGTGTGCGTAGGTAAATTAAGTTGTTTTGTTTGTTATTTTTTGACATTATGACGACAATATTGAAAAAATGTATGATGCCAACGATAATAGTATAATAAGGGGCACATTAAAAAAATCAAATCCATACCAGAAAGTGAGTCAAAACCTTTCCCAAGCAGAGAAATGGTAGGGCCAGGACCAACTAAGAAAAACTCTGTCGGGACTCAGATCTTACTGTCTGAAAAGACCAGCCCAACCTGGTAACACTGGCACAGGACCTTGCCTGATTGCTTCAGGGTTGATCTTGCCATTACAAACCCATAAAGCTGGTGATTGGAAAAGTTGCAGGACCTTATTTGGCTGCTCCAGGATTGATCCAGGACCAATCTAGTTAAATCCAGTGCAAGACCTCATAGAAATTTTCAAAACCAAATAAGATTTTTCAGGACCTTACTTTTAAAGGGACAGCCTTGAAAGGCCATCCTTTCCTTACATAAGGTTAATAGGGATCTAATAATCATAACAACTCCTCTACCTCCATGGGCTTCCCCCTTCATGGGATTGTGCCAAATACATAAAACACTTATCTCGACGATAATACATTAGATCACATGGAAACTCCGTAAGACCAACAACTAGCCCTTTTAATAAAATACGATGGGACCTTAGAAAATACACAAATCCAGAAATTAAGCAACAAAGCCAATGAAATAATTTTTTTGGTGGTTTAATTCTATAACAGTAGCACCTTCATTCTGCACAAGTCAGCTATGATAGCTATAATTTTGTAATGTTTGTCCTTTTGGCCCTGCAGAAATAACATCAGTGATGTTTCTTCTGCAATGGTTTCCTAAATTCATAAGGTTGCATACCGTTAAAAAATGCCAGAAAATTCAAATAATGGTACTGGTACTATCTGCAATAAATCAGAAACCATTCTACCAACTAATTGCTGAAACACTGAGGAATGATGTCAACATGATCTCTTCCAAAATATCCAACACTGCAAAGGCAAACACTTCAATCCAACCGATTACCAAAGGTGCATATCATTGTCATAGTAGTTTGAAATTTGAGCATGGTGAGATGATTCCTCAAATAATAACCAAGTGCCCTGCAGATGGAAGTCAACATCCATAAAGTATTGAGACACTGTAAATGCAATAAGAGTAAAGTTACTGCCATCCACTTACTTGAAAGCAGGTGCACATATCCATTTTCTAGTCATATTAAAGTTAAATATCATAATGAATATTTAAAAGGTTGAACACACATGATCATCAATGCCAGAGCTCTTTCTTCAATTTCTTCTTGTCGGATTATGTGATCCTTTCCTATTGTCATCTAACCTATGTTGGACACTTACTGTCTGCTATGATGTACTAGCAACTTGTATGTCACCTGTACAAGGTCTTCCAACAACCCCTATAGAGATTTTGGTTTCTCTCAAAGATGGGTCAGCTCCTCTTCCACCAAAAACCTCTGTATTCCTGCTAACACAAACATAATCAATGCATTGATTGTACTGAAGTACTTGCAATAGGTATGTTACCTTGGATAAACAAACAAGCCCTGTGGGTATTTGCAAATATTTTAATTGTTTTTCACCTCACCTAATATAGCTATTCCCACCTCCAGATACTATAGGTTTTGGCGTATGGTTCCCTACAATTAGTCACCATTTGCAGCGGCTCATCTCTTTTCTGTACCTTTTCCTAAGTGACCAAGATACAATTACAGACTAATACTGATATATCAGTTTTTAGAAATGTTTTGGATAGGAGACATCTGGATATGTCATTATAAAAATACATAAAAAATCATAAGAAAACTAAATACTATATTGAAAAAAGTAGCCTAATTGCTGGGAAAAAAGGGTCAATGTGTTGAAAAAAATAGTCCATTTTGATGAGCTAAGCTTAAAAAGGTTAGCTTTTTAATGTAAGAAAATAGTCCCCTTTTTGCATCCAACATCCCCACACTATCAATGTTTGATAGTATCTATGAACATCACCTTCCATATTTAACCTTTACCATGAAGGTTACTTTGAATTTTTGCTTGTCAAATTGGAATGATTTCCTTGGATGAAATGAACTAAGGACATTCTTATGTGAGGGAAAATCTAAGGTCTACAGAGGGGCTTTTCATGTATGAGTGAAAATCAAGGATTACACAAACATTGAGTTTTCTCTTTCCCCCCTTGAACTGAACATGTTGTGGTATGAAATTGTATTTCTCTCATTTCATTTTCCCCTAAGCAATCTTTGGTGTATCTCAACATGTCTCTATTTTCCTGGTTTATTTGCTCTTTCAACTTTGTAAAACCAATTTTAGATTACATTGTCAAGCAGCAAGTGTGCACCTATGAGTATTAGTAGCTCAAAAATTCTCTCTTCTATTGAAACATATGTTATTTAAATTTCCAATTAGTGTATCATGAAGTATATCTTAACATGGTTTTTTCCCTCTTCCTCTCCTGGTAAAAAAAGGGTGTGCCTGAAATGTCACAAGTGCTCATTATGTTTTTCTTGTAGGTCAACATTGTATTTGCTTGGTGACCTTTTCAGCTTCACTTACATTTTAGAAATTGGAGTTTGGGGTGTTTTGATTTAGATAAACATTACCATGATATTTCAGTTATATCTTGGAAATTTGGATCAATTTGAAAGTTTCTTGGACATCCTCAGTAGCATATACAGAGAGAGAACTCACTAATCATAAATTAATGCCACCCCATAGCTACCTTACAAAATATTGTTCCACTTGTGATATTCTCCCAGAGATGCTTTTGGAGGTATTTGCTATGCCTATGATGTTATGTTTTGTTGTGCCTATTTTAGTTTATATTTTATGGGAGTCGTCTCACTCATACCCATAATTGCCTTCACGATTTGCTTTGGAGCTTTATGACAATCATCCATGAAAATTGCATAATATAGTGTTAATTTAACAGAGTTATCAGTGAATATTTTATTATATCATTGTTCAAATGTAGAACAGTTTGCAGCTCCTTAGAACACACGATATGGTTTGTGAGTGTCTCTGGAACAAACTCAGCTTCTGTGCCTCACCATTATTTTGAAGATCAGGCCAATAACAGTATCAATGGTATCCTTTTGAAAGACAACATTCCAAACACATTTGGTTGATCTGCAATTGAAGAAGATGCATACATATTGTTGGTGAATTTCCATTTTAGATGTGACGTACATATGGAGGGTTGTTTTGTCTTGGTGAATTTCCATTTTGGTGAATTTCCATTTTAGATGTGATGTACATGAGGAATGCTTGACTGCATATGATGTAAGAGATACTTTAACTTGGTGCAAAGGTTGCCCCTCCATCCTCTCTGAATAGATTTGTTTAATATTAAAGCATCACTCATTACCCAAGTAGTGATTCATCATTGTTTCCATATTTACATTTGGAAGTTATGAGCAGGGGCAAGCAGGTTACGCATACGGATACCAGTGATGCTGCAAACAACCCATGGCTAGTTCTAGGAAAAACGGCTTCATAAAATTGTTTTTCATGTGGAGGAGTTGATTTCACGCTGTAGACATTGTTTTTAACAAAATCATTTTCTTTACAGACGTCATTGTTGTATATGATTTTTAGACACCATCTGGAGTTGATGCATAGGTTTCCGTTTTGGCTTAATTTCTGGATTTTTTGTTGGTTTGAATTTATAATTCAGGGACATTTATAAGATGTCCTTGTAGCCAGAGTGGATGAATTTTAGAAAGGTTTCCTTTTACTTTAGTTAATAGAGTGAATTTGAAAAGAACAAGGAATAAAGACATCTTCAAATCATCACCATCCATAAAAAAATAAAATGATACAGTCAGTTTGGGCATTGAACAAAGTCAGCTAAGGTGTCAAACAAAGTAAGGAGCATGGGCTAGGGCTTCAAACCAGCATAAGAAACGTGAGCTTGGGCTTTGAGCAATTGTTTTTGTTTTTTTTCTAGTGCTTGATAACAAGAAGAAATTATGGCCACTCTTTAAAGCATCTATGAAAGACTTTTGGATATGTTAGAGAGACTATTCATCTTGGGGATGATCCATAAGTTTATTTAGTTTTCAAGGAAGCTTCAAAGCATTTCTTTGTTGAAAATTCATTCACCTAGTTTTGGACAGAGGGGTTCCTCATGTATTCTCTGGCTTCCTTGGTCAGTAGCTAGAATGTTTTATTTAGGTGGCTAGCGATTTTGTTGGTTGTGGTATCATGTTGGGGACTACTCTAAGCATGAACTGCATCATGGAAATATTATTGTTTCTGTTCGAAACTTGGTCCATATGGTTGGCTAATAATGAGATTCCCTTGGAAGGTATTTATAAAACCACAAAAGGGTTTTTTAATATAGCAATGTGGATTACAAAAGTGGAGCTGAGAGGCATAACTAAGCATTTGTTGAATGCCCAAAATGACGCTAGGTGGAAAAAAGGGAAAAATGATTACACCATTTCTTCCAACTAACAACCAAATGAAAGGAACACAAAGTGACAAAAGTGACAATTGATGATGGGTTCTAGCCTTAGTCTACTCTATTAGATTGGTCTAGAGAGACATGTTTTCAAATGGTTTTAGATGGAGACCATCAATTTCAATAACACATCGGAGAAAGATGCCTGGGCCTAGTACAAAAGAAGTGGATCTTGTGATGCTTTGCTTCTTGAAAATGGAACTAGGACTATTTGATACAAAGTTGGAAGGCCCTATCTTCAAATCAATAGTGGAGGGTGGAAAAGAGAGTTATCATTTTTCATTTTTAATGTAAAATGCCCCTGGATAGAGACATCTATAAATGGAATGTAGATAATTGGGACTCTCATGGGTGGAAATGGAGTCCTATTAGGGGTGATTGGGAATAGCTTTATATGTGGTTTTTGGCTTCTAAAGAAGCGGCCTAAGGTGTGTTATTGAATGGGACTTGGATGATTGTAGGTCTACTACTATTGCTTATGTCTAGTTTAGAAGGATTGTTTCTCATTAGTATATGGATCACAAGCCCACATGAAGATGAAATCAAAGTACAGTAAGATCAGTAAGATCATTCAAGAAAATACTATTAACAAATCATTTCCTTGGGGCTACTTTGATGGGCCTTGTTAAGGAATCCAGGGTAAGTGTTGTGTTGGGGCTATCTTTCATATAAGTAAACATCATCATTGCACTTTGAAATATTGAGTTGGACTAGGAACCAACAAATTATAGAGAATAGTTTTGTGCTTTTTGGATATTGATAAAAACAACTAAAGGAAAAGGTATCAAAACCCTACAAATATTTAGGGACTCCAAAATTTTGATGGACTAGGAAAATGGAAAATGCAACATCACAAATTTGACTCTACAACCCATCATGGATAGGGTTCTAGATGTAAAAAATTATTTTGATTCTGTTAAGTCAGTAAATTTTTCTCCATTTTTGATTTATTTTCTCCAGTTTTGGTTTGTGTTTGAATCTACTTCAGTTAAATTTTCTCCATTTTTGATTTATTTTCTCCAGTTTTGGTTTGTGTTTGAATCTACTTCAGTTAAATTTTTGATTTTAAGTTTTAGTTTTAGTCATCCTAGAAACTTCATGGGTGATTGAATAAGTTTGGAACCCAGTCTTTTCAGATTTTATTTGATTTTGGTGATTTTTTATATTGTAAAGGGGGTCAATGAGAGTCATATTTTCAAAAGTAGAATCATTAATGTATTAGAGAACAGTTAAACTTATTTCTTAAACTAAATAACTGCCAAAACCTCCGACAAATTAGCAAAAAGTTAAAAAAACTGCTAAATTTTGGCTTAAAAGTTATTCTTGTAGTGCTATACAAAAGTTTAACAAAGAGCGCGCTACAGGAATATCGTGGCCTGTGTTTTTTTCAATTTTCGAACCGATTTCAATCATGATGCAAAATGGGAGTGTCTAATCGCCTTGTGTGAGTGTTTTAACATGTGTTTGCAGCAGTTTGAGCATGATTTTTGTTGGTTGCTACTCACGAAGTAAAATAAGCTTATCATTGCATGGTATGCGGGATCAGTTGCACAGAAACCAGCAAATCCCGGTTTAGCTGTCAAATTACTCTTGTTACACGCATCATTGCAGAAGAGTAGTGTTTGTGAAGGAGAGCTCATTGCTAATCGGCGGGTTGTGTTGCTGTGGAGAGGAGACAGGTGTGTTTTATCGCCAGCGAAAATTAGGGCTTCTGAATTCATTCACCAGCAGTTAAAGAAACGATATGAGGACACTTGTGCTCATAAGAGGAGACCGTAGACACCCCAAAACGAAGCTGTAAGCCACGACAGATGAGCAATTGACAGGTATTCCGTTATAAACCCTTATAGCTGGAAAATTTGGGTCTTTTTCGCAGCACGATTTTCTGGAGAAATTGGTTGTTGAAGAGGATAGAATAGATCATAAAATAAGAAATTCACCACAGAAATAGCTATCTGAAGCCCGGTATGAGGAATGTGCATGAACTGGTTTCTCTCATGACCTAATGTCTTTAAACATCAGAATATACAGGAAATAGCATCGAAAAGACTCACAGATCTATCTGTAATGCTCAGTTTTTACACAGAAGGCGTTTTGTTAGTTTATGCAAGTGGTTTAAACATTGCTAAAAATTGTTATGACCTGTAAAATCACTTGCTCGGAGAACATTGAATTGAAGGTCTGTCCAAGAGTGTATAGCATAGTTCAAAGGAGCTCAAAGCATCAGAAAACAGTTTATAAAATATATTTTGAAGCCTGAAATCAGACTGTTCCTGTTTCCTGAAAAGAAGAATATGGGGAAAAGTGGCAAAAGTGGTAAGGTCAACAGGGCTGATCCCACAGACTTAAAATGGATTCAGAAGCTTCCTGACTGTGCAGAGTTGTTTCACCAGGCAAGCTGGTTGAAATTTTTCAAAAGGATAGATGGTTTTGATGCTCAGGTGTCCTGCAATTTTGCTAAGGGACTTAAAAATGAGATGATTATAATGGATACTTTGAGATTCAAGCTGACTGTAGAATTAATAGTAGAAGCTACTGAGATTAGTAATGAGGGTGAGCACTGGTTTAAGAAGTCACCTTTCGAGTTTGATCCCCAAAGGTACTTATTGCCTAATGTGACTCCTGACTGGAACAAGGGTATTATCATTCATAATTTCAGGAAAGAATGGATTGAGCCCATAAGGATACTTCAAAGTTATGTGACTTGTGAAGGAAGATATTCATTAGTGTTCAAATATCATCTCAGGTTCCTTCAACACATGGCAGGGGTTTCTAAAATGAATCTGCCCTTCTTTTTCTTTAAAAGCCTGCAGAAAATGTCAAGCAAAATAAAACAACATGATGATCACACTTCTCAATCACTTTTTCACCATGGTCTCATTAAACTAATCATCACTACAGTGTTGCAGCATGAGGGAAAGACTTGGGACTTCTTTTTGTTCTGGTCAGGGGTTCATCCTAAAGGAGAAGATCAACAACCAAAAAGACAAACTGACAAGGGGAAGGTAATGATGCAAAAGTTAGGCCATTCAGTCAAAACTGCAAGCAAGCATGACATTAAAGCTAAGAAGGTGACTAAACAGGTAGCAGAAAAGAAACAGGATGACAATCAGCTCCAAGAAATTCCAGAGTACACTAAAAAGCAGTTTACACTATTTGAGGACAAAAAGGAACTGCCTGAAAAGAATCTATCACCTGTAGCTGATCCTCAGGATGAAAGGAAAGTTGATATCAAAATAGTTCCTGTAGCTAAAGAAGAAATCCATATTCAGCCAAGAAGCCCCATCACAATCCTTTCGGATGATGAAGGATATATGTTAGAAGAGGAGCAGTCTATTCCTGAGATTGAAGTTAAAACTGGAATCAAAGAAGATCAAGTTTTAGATGACAAAACTACAAAGCTTAAGAAGAAAATCAAAAAACTGGAAGTGATAGAATTAGCATCTGTTCAGTATCAAGGGAAGAAATTAAGGATGATGGGAGAGGCAGCTACTCTCTGGAGACCTAAAACTAGGTCGAAAAATAAACTAAGGTTAAACATGAAAAAGCTGTTAAATCCAAAATTGAAGACTGATAAGGTGACTATCTCTGATGAAGAGTCCATGGAGGATGATAAATCAAAGATAGATAAACTGCAGCCAGGTAAAAAAGAAGATATTAAGTCAGGGAAAGTAGCAGATGAAGAAAACTCTAAGTCCATCATTGAAGACATTTCTGAGAAAATGTTGACAGAGGAGAGTAAGTCAGTGCAGGTAGCAGATGAAGAAAACCCAAACCACATCATTGCAGATACTTCTGAGAAACTGTTGACAGAGGAAGCAGAAATATTTAAGAAGTTTGACATGTTTTGGAGACCTAATGAAGAGCACGTTGCTGCAATAGAGAAATTGATTAATTCTGGCAAAGAAAATTTAAAGAAGACTGTCAAACAGTATAAGCATCAAATGAATTACATGCAGGAAGTTAATGATGGTTTAATGATGGCAAATAGAATATTAAGAGAGGATCTTCAGGATGTTCATGACAATTTTCAGGAATTAGTGGTGGATGCCAAGGAAGCACTCAGAAGAAAAAGGGCTTCTGACAGGCACTGTTGAGAGCTGGAAAAAACAGCTGAAAATCTACAACAGGAAAATGAACACCTTCAGAAAAAGATAGCTGAGCTGGAGAAGAAGCATAAAAGAATAAAGAGAAGATCCTCAAGCCCAGATGGTATATCTCTTCTTGTGGAGGAAGCGAAGGGGATATGAGGCAGTTACTAGTTAGGAGTTATTTTAGACAAACTTTTTGTTTTAGTTAAAGAATTTGCTATTTTTAGCAAACTTGTAATTTTGTAAAAATGTAAATTTTACTTTACCTAATCTAGTGATTCGATGGAGAGCTAGGAGGGAAAAACCCTAACTGATTTTGAGAAGAAAACTATTTAGAGAGGTAAGAAAAACATTGTAAGGGTTCTGATTTTGGAGAGCATTAGGAGGTCTGCTAAGCTGCTTATACTTCCAGACTTGTTCAGTGATAGGTACTGTAAACTCTCATATGCATTTTTTGATGAAACTATGAATATATGACTCATTACCCTACATTTGATCTGTGTTGGCTTCATTTTGAACTTATTTAGTTTCATGAATGATAAATTCATTTCTGGTTTATGTGTAATTTTCCAGTGATGCTTGTCCTTTATGTGTGAATGTCATTTCAGTCTTTTGTTGGGATATTGTGATATATATACATCTTTATTGATTTATGTGTATGATTTAGTTGTTGCTTATCTACTGAATGTATTCCCTTTATGCTTTTGAAGTCAATGACCAAAAACATATGAAACATAACCCTAAACCCTAGTTTGAATTGATTTTTACTTTGAGATTGTGTTGGCTTGTTACCTTAGCCTTAGTAACAATTTCTGACACAAACATCTTTGGCGCCGTTGCCGGGGACGAAGCTGAAGCATATCTTCCCTGGGATACTCATCATTTTTCTGGTTTAAGAGGTGGACTTGAACCAGCATTTTTTGAAGGCTATTTTCACCAGAAAATTGTCACAGTGGCTTCTAACAGAATTGGAACCAGGAGCAGACCTACATCTCCATTACAGCTGGGTGTGACAGACCCTGAAAAGATTATAAAAACAACAAGAAAGCTCAGCAGGTCTCAATCTTTACCAGCCTCTTGTGACTCTCACCAGTTGGATGAACCATTAGACCCAGCTGAAACTTTACCTTGTGTAAAACCTATCATCTCTGATAGTACTTTCCAGGTTTTCACTAATCCTCGAATCTTCTTGAAAGCTAAAACCTCTTCTCCTGATAAAATACCCATCTTTCAGCTGAAAGTAGGAAGAAATCCTTTTCAAAAAAGTTCTAGTCAAATTTCTTCCTCCTCAAAACCTCAGTCTAAACCTCAGTCCACAATGGCAGCCCAAAATCCACCTATGGATATGATGGACAGAATGGTAGCAGCTAGGTATGCACCATTAGTACTACCTCAGCCTTTACATGCCTTGCCTACACATGATTACCAAAAGTATATGCCTCGATTCAATGGACAAGGTGAAATAACTGCAGAAGAACATTGGGAAGCTTTTGAGAGTTATGCAGATAATCAGAACATTGAAATTAAAGATGTATGGATGAGGGTATTTGTACAAAGTCTTGATGGGGATGTGAGAAAATGGTTCAGAGGACTGCCTGCTAATTCCATCACCATAATTGAAGAACTAAAAGATCTTTTTCTGAGACAGTGGGGAGACACCAAGGACCACACTTATTACATAATTGAGTTTGGAGCTTTGAGAAGAAAGAAGGATGAGACTATTTCTGATTTTTCCAAAAGATTTAACAAGATGTATACTAGGATTCCTGCAGAAATCAAACCCACTGAAACATCAGCCAAATTGACCTATGCAAATGCTTTTGATCATGAATTCTCTTTATTACTTAGAGAGAGAAGACCTATCACCTTGATGAACATGCAAGAGGCAGCATTAGAAGTAGAGTCAAATTTGCTGGCTTCTAATAGGCTCAAGAAAGAAACACCTCAGCAGCAGTATGAAAGAAAGGGAAAGAAGGAAGTTGTTTCTACAAGTGCTGCACCTCAGTCTGCTGAAGCTAAAATAGATGAAATGGCTAAGCTTGTAAAGATTCTCACTGCCAAGCTGAATAAACTAGAACTTGAAAAGAACTCTGCTAAACCTGCCCCAGAAGCTGATCGAAATCCAAATAACCAAAATCAGTTCAGGAGGCAATTTGCTCCTAGATTCATGCCAAGAGATCGCAGAAATAATGATATTCAGCGAGAAAGAAGGGAGAATGAGGATCAAAAAATACCCCCACCTTTTCAAAATAATTTGGTGGATGAAGAAGAAATTGATCAACAGTTATTGTTTGAAGAAACTGAAACAGATCAGGATCTGAATCACTTTGGAGATGGTTTATCTGGAAGTTTTGTAACAGAAGAAGATTTTCTGAATGTTGAGTACTATGATGCAGACTTGTATGAAGTTGAAGATGAATTGGAGTTTGAAAAAACTGCTATAAATGCTGCTGCTAGTCAGAATGGAATTAAAAAGACTCTTAATCTCAGATCTGGCCTGAAATAAGTAGTCCAAGCTCCTAAGAAGAAAGCTGTTGTTCTTGCTCCAGTTATTCCTGATAAACCAGTTGCTGATCCTGTAGCAGAAAAGAAGCAACCTGCAGAAAAGTCCAAGAAGAATACAGAAATTGAAGAGGTAAATAAATCAGGTCAAAATTTTAGTTTGGAAAATGAGTTAGGTAAACTAAAAATTCCTGTACCATTTTCTGAGCTTATCAAAAATCCATCATACAAGAATACAGTTTTGAAAGTGATGAATATGCCCAATAATCAGCCAGTTTCAGATACAGTGAATCTGCAGGAAGAAAGCCCTAGAATCTTTATTGGATCAGCTTTGGCTGAAAAGACTGAAAACGAAGCTGGTGCTTCTCCTCCCTTCTATATAACTTTGACTGTGCATGAGCAGATGATTCATAATTTCCTGCTAGATTCAGGAGCATCCCATAATTTGATGCCAAAAGCTGTGATGGAAGCCCTGGGCCTTAATGTCACAAAACCTTATCATGATCTATATGCCTTTGATTCTCGAGCTGTAAAGTGTCTAGGAGTGATAAAAGACATGGTTGTCAACCTTACTCAGTTGCCAATGAAAAGTGTAATAATGGATGTTGTGGTAGCTGACATCACACCAAAATTTGGCTTGCTTCTGTCTAGGTCATGGGCTAAGAAGGTTGGGGGAACATTACAGATGGACCTCTCTTATGCCACTATTCCTGTTTTTGGTGGAGAAAATAGGAGACTTTACAGAGAACTACAGCTTGCTTATATTGTCACAGATGATAAGAACCCCACTAATCACCCAGTTTACTCTGTGGATAAAGACCTTGGCTCATGCATGTTACAGTTTCGTGAAGAAGATAATTCTGCTGGTTTGTTACATGTGGAAAAAGATCAGCCAATAAAACATAGCATAGAGGAAAAAGATGCAGTGTGGCAGTTATATTTTGATGGATCTTCATGCAAAGAGGGTGCTGGAGCTGGAGTTTTACTTATTTCCCCTGGCGGTGAAACAGTGAAACTTATGTATAAATTGGAGTTTGTTACAACTAACAACACTGCTGAGTATGAGGCTTTTCTATTGGGATTGAAAGCTGCTAAAGATTTGGGAATTCAGCAAATTTCTGCATTTGGCGACTCCGAACTAGTTGTTCAACAGGTGAAGAACAAATATCAAGTAAAGCAGGGTTTGCTGAAAGTATATCGAAATGAGGTATGGGATATGATTGAAAACTACTTTATAGCATTTAATATCACTCATATTCCCAGGAATCATAATGAAACTACAGATTCTTTAGCCCTGGCTGCCACATATTTTAGGATCCCTAAAATTACTCAGCTAAAGTATCCTATAGAAGTGAGGTATAGACCTTGTGTTCCTGACAATATAAAACATTGGAGGGTTTTTGAAGATGACATTGAAATAAAAAAATTTCTTGAGCTTGTAAATGAGTTTTCAAATATTCAGATTGATCAAGAAGAAGATGGAAAAGATGAACAGTTAGATGAGTTTGTTGCAGAAGATATAGCAGGGCATAAAATCATTGAATTAAAAAGTAATTTCATTCCGAAAGGCTTAGTACCTTTGGAAAGAATATTCAGCAAGGATGATACACCTTCAAAGCCAGTAATTCAATCTTCAGAAGACAACGTAGAGGACTACAATATTGGTTCAGCAGAACATCCCATAATGGTAAAACTTTCCAAAAACCTAACAGCAGAGCAAAGAAGTAGATATATTAAGCTGTTGAAAAATTATATAGATGCATTTGCCTGGTCTTACAAGGAACTAAAAACTTATGATACAGCAGTTATTCAGCACAAGGTTCCTTTGAAACCTAATGTCAAACCTTTCAGGCAGAAATTGAGAAGAATCAATCCAGCCTTATTTCCTGTAATTGAAAAAGAATTAAAGAAATTGTTGGATGCAAAGATAATAGTGCCTCTTAGGTATTCTTCTTGGGTGGCTAATTTGGTTCCTGTCAGAAAGAAAAATGGGGAGATTCACTTATGTATTGACTTCAGAAATCTGAATTGATCATCATTAAAAGACAACTATCCTCTCCCCAAAATTGAACAGGTTTTGCAACAGGTAGTTGGAGATCAAAGGATTTCTATGCTAGATGGTTTCTCAGGGTATAATCAGATTGCTATGCACCCTGATGATAAAGAAAAAACAGCTTTTACAACCCCCTGGGGGACATTTATGTATGACAAGATGCCTTTCGGTTTGATGAATGCTAGAGCAACCTTTCAAAGAGCCATGGATATTGCATTCGTGGGTGAAAAAGATAAGTTTGTGGTTATCTATCTGGATGATATTACAGTCTTCTCAAAATCTGATGATGAACACTTGAAGCAGTTGGAGCAAACCTTCATAAAATGCAGAAAATTCGGCTTATCTTTGAACCCCAAAAAATCACATTTTGCTGTGCAAGAAGGTAAATTACTTGGCCACTTGGTGTCAGCTGATGGTATTAGGATTGACCCTGAGAGAGTCAAAGCAATACTGAAGATTAGTTTGCCCAGGAGTAAAAAGGATGTGCAATCATTTATTGGCAAAATCAATTTTCTGCGGTGGTTTATTCCTAATTTTGCTGAAACCATTAAGCAAATTACAGCCATGTTAAATAAAGACCAAGAGGTCAGGTGGATTGTTGAAGCAAAGGAAGCTTTTGAGAAAATCAAGGTGTCTCTAACTGAAGCACCTGTTCTGGTAAGCCCTAATTTTGCCAAAGAATTCTTTACCTTTTCTTTTGCTTCAGAGGATACTATTGCTGCTGTCCTACTTCAGAAGAATAGTGAGGGATTGGAACAACCAATTGCCTTTTTCAGTAAAACACTTAGAGATTCAGAGTTGAAATACAGTATCTTGGAAAAACAAGCCTATGCTCTGGTGAAGGCTTTAAATTTTTTTAGAATATATATTTTACATTCCAATGTTATTTCATTTGTTCCAAATGCTGCAGTGAAAGATGTTTTGACACAGCCTGATAGTGAAGGAAAAAGGGGAAAGTGGATTGCCAAAATTATGGAATATGAAGTGGAAATCAGACCTACTAAACTGGTTAAAGGACAAGGATTGGCCAAACTGCTGGCTGACTCAAATTGTCAAGCCTTAGGATTACATGTTATGACAGAAGAATCAGCACCTGAAGAAAAGCAAGCATCCCTGGAAAAAGAAAGAATCATGGACTCTTATTCATCTTCAGAGTGGTATGCTGATATTGTTCATTTTTTGTTATTTTTGCAATGCCCAGAACACCTGGATAGGAAGGCTGCCAGATCTCTGAAATTAAAAGCTACTAAATACTGTTTGATAGAAGATCAATTGTTTTGGAAAGACCCCGGAGGAATCTTGTTAAGGTGTTTAGATCATGCTGAAATAGAAGAAGTAATTTCAGAATCCCATGAAGGAGCTTGTGGAGGACATAAATACTGGAAAAAAACAGCCTATAAAATTTTGAGAGCTGGATATTATTGGCCCTCCCTCTTTCATGATGTTTACCAGCAGGTAAGAGCTTGCATACCTTGTCAGAAATTTGCAGGTAAACAGAAGTTATTATCTTTACCTTTGAAGCCTATTGCAGTCAATGCCCCTTTTCAGCAATGGGGTCTGGATTTTATTGGAGAAATAAACCCAGCATCTTCGGGTCAGCATCATTGGATCTTGACTGCCACAGATTTCTTTACAAAATGGGTGGAAGCTATTACTGATAATGCCAAAGCATTCAAATCCAAGGCAATGGTGGCCTTTTGTGAGAAAAATGGTATTATTCTAAAACACTCAACTCCCTATTACCCTCAGGGAAATGGTCAGGCTGAATCATCTAACAAAAATATCATTCAATGCATCAAGAAGTTGCTAAAACACAATAAAAGATCTTGGGATTCAATGTTGAAATATGCATTGTGGGCAGATAGGATTACTGTAAAGCAAGCCATTGGTACTTCTCCCTTTCAGCTAGTGTATGGAACAGAAGCAGTATTTCCAGTGCAATTGGGAATTCCAGTAATGAAGTTCCTTCAGAATTCTCAAGAGGAACCAGATGATTTACAAAGAAGAATCTTCGAAATGATTGAGGTACAGCAAAATAGAGAGAAGGTAGATAAAGAAGCACAGCTGTACAGAGCTAAAATGAAAACCAGGTTTGACAGAAATATTAAAGAACATATTTTTTCAGAAGGTGAGTTGGTTTTAAGATGGGATGCAAGAAATGAACAGAAGGGTAAGCATGGCAAATTTGATAATCTATGGTTTGGCCCTTTGCTAATATCTAAATTTTTGGAAAATAATACATTCATCTTGCAGTCCTTGGAAGGGGAGGAGTTGCTCAGCCCTGTCAATGGGAGATTCCTCAAACATTTCTACAGTTAGTGAGGGTCATTGTCACTTTTCATTATATATACCGGTGTGAGTGAGATTAAATAAAGACTCCATAGCCCAATGGAAGACAGAAGGCACTAGTCTACAAGTTCTTGAAGCCTCACAGGGAGGACTTCATCCCGCAGCTGGAGCCAGATGTTAAGTCAGTAAATTTTTCTCCATTTTTGATTTATTTTCTCCAGTTTTGGTTTGTGTTTGAATCTACTTCAGTTAAATTTTCTCCATTTTTGATTTATTTTCTCCAGTTTTGGTTTGTGTTTGAATCTACTTCAGTTAAATTTTTGATTTTAAGTTTTAGTTTTAGTCATCCTAGAAACTTCATGGGTGATTGAATAAGTTTGGAACCCAGTCTTTTCAGATTTTATTTGATTTTGGTGATTTTTTATATTGTAAAGGGGGTCAATGAGAGTCATATTTTCAAAAGTAGAATCATTAATGTATTAGAGAACAGTTAAACTTATTTCTTAAACTAAATAACTGCCAAAACCTCCGACAAATTAGCAAAAAGTTAAAAAACTGCTAAATTTTGGCTTAAAAGTTATTCTTGTAGCGCTATACAAAAGTTTAACAAAGAGTGCGCTACAGGAATATCGTGGCCTGTGTTTTTTTCAATTTTCGAACCGATTTCAATCATGATGCAGAATGGGAGTGTCTAATCGCCTTGTGTGAGTGTTTTAACACGTGTTTGCAGCAGTTTGAGCATGATTTTTGTTGGTTGCTACTCACGAAGTAAAATAAGCTTATCATTGCATGGTATGCGGGATCAGTTGCACAGAAACCAGCAAATCCTGGTTTAGCTGTCAAATTACTCTTGTTACACGCATCATTGCAGAAGAGTAGTGTTTGTGAAGGAGAGCTCACTGCTAATCGGCGGGTTGTGTTGCTGTGGAGAGGAGACAGGTGTGTTTTATCGCCAGCGAAAATTAGGGCTTCTGAATTCATTCACCAGCAGTTAAAGAAACGATATGAGGACACTTGTGCTCATAAGAGGAGACTGTATACACTCCAAAACGAAGCTGTAAGCCACGACAGATGAGCAATTGACAGGTATTCCGTTATAAACCCTTATAGCTGGAAAATTTGGGTCTTTTTCGCTGCACGATTTTCTGGAGAAATTGGTTGTTGAAGAGGATAGAATAGATCATAAAATAAGAAATTCCCACAGAAATAGCTATCTGGAGCCCGGTATGAGGAATGTGCATGAACTGGTTTCTCTCATGACCTAATGTCTTTAAACATCAGAATATACCGGAAATAGCATCGAAAAGACTCACAGATCTATCTGTAATGCTCAGTTTTTACACAGAAGGCGTTTTGTTAGTTTATGCAAGTAGTTTAAACATTGCTAAAAATTGTTATGACCTGTAAAATCACTTGCTCGGAGAACATTGAATTGAAGGTCTATCCAGGAGTGTATAGCATAGTTCAAAGGAGCTCAAAGCATCAGAAAACAGTTTATAAAATATATTTTGAAGCCTGAAATCAGACTGTTCCTGTTTCCTGAAAAGAAGAATATGGGGAAAAGTGGCAAAAGTGGTAAGGTCAACAGGGCTGAGCCCACAGACTTAACATGGATTCAAAAGCTTCCTGACTGTGCAGAGCTGTTTCAGCAGGCAGGCTGGTTGAAATTTTTCAAAAGGATAGATGGTTTTGATGCTCAGGTGTCCTGCAATTTTGCTAAGGGACTTAAAAATGAGATGATTATAATGGATACTTTGAGATTCAAGCTGACTGTAGAATTAATAGTAGAAGCTACTGAGATTAGTAATGAGGGTGAGCACTGGTTTAAGAAGTCACCTTTCGAGTTTGATCCCCAAAGGTACTTATTGCCTAATGTGACTCCTGACTGGAACAAGGGTATTATCATTCATAATTTCAGGAAAGAATGGATTGAGCCCATAAGGATACTTCAGAGTTATGTGACTTGTGAAGGAAGATATTCATTAGTGTTCAAATATCATCTCAGGTTCCTTCAACACATGGCAGGGGTTTCTAAAATGAATCTGCCCTTCTTTTTCTTTAAAAGCCTGCAGAAAATGTCAAGCAAAATAAAACAACATGATGATCACACTTCTCAATCACTTTTTCACCATGGTCTCATTAAACTAATCATCACTACAGTGTTGCAGCATGAGGGAAAGACTTGGGACTTCTTTTTGTTCTGGTCAGGGGTTCATCCTAAAGGAGAAGATCAACAACCAAAAAGACAAACTGACAAGGGGAAGGTAATGATGCAAAAGTTAGGCCATTCAGTCAAACCTGCAAGCAAGCATGACATTAAAGCTAAGAAGGTGACTAAACAGGTAGCAGAAAAGAAACAGGATGACAATCAGCTCCAAGAAATTCCAGAGTACACTAAAAAGCAGTTTACACTATTTGAGGACAAAAAGGAACTACCTGAAAAGAATCTATCACCTGTAGCTGATCCTTAGGATGAAAGGAAAGTTGATATCAAAATAGTTCCTGTAGCTAAAGAAGAAATCCATATTCAGCCAAGAAGCCCCATCACAATCCTTTCGGATGATGAAGGATATATGTTAGAAGAGGAGCAGTCTATTCCTGAGATTGAAGTTAAAACTGGAATCAAAGAAGATCAAGTTTTAGATGAAAAAACTACAAAGCTTAAGAAGAAAATCAAAAAACTGGAAGTGATAGAATTAACATCTGTTCAGTATCAAGGGAAGAAATTAAGGATGATGGGAGAGGCAGCTACTCTCTGGAGACCTAAAACTAGGTCGAAAAATAAACTAAGGTTAAACATGAAAAAACTGTTAAATCCAAAATTGAAGACTGATAAGGTGACTATCTCTGATGAAGAGTCCATGGAGGATGATAAATCAAAGATAGATAAACTGCAGCCAGGTAAAAAAGAAGATATTAAGTCAGGGAAAGTAGCAGATGAAGAAAACTCTAAGTCCATCATTGAAGACATTTCTGAGAAAATGTTGACAGAGGAGAGTAAGTCAGTGCAGGTAGCAGATGAAGAAAACCCAAACCACATCATTGCAGATACTTCTGAGAAACTGTTGACAGAGGAAGCAGAAATATTTAAGAAGTTTGACATGTTTTGGAGACCTAATGAAGAGCACGATGCTGCAATAGAGAAATTGGTTAATTCTGACAAAGAAAATTTAAAGAAGACTGTCAAACAGTATAAGCATCAAATGAATTACATGCAGGAAGTTAATGATGGTTTAATGATGGCAAATAGAAGATTAAGAGAGGATCTTCAGGATGTTCATGACAATTTTCAGGAATTAGTGGTGGATGCCAAGGAAGCACTCAGAAGAAAAAGGGCTTCTGACAGGCACTGTTCAGAGCTGGAAAAAACAGTTGAAAATCTACAACAGGAAAATGAACACCTTCAGAAAAAGATAGCTGAGCTGGAGAAGAAGCATAAAAGAATAAAGAGAAGATCCTCAAGCCCAGATGGTATATCTCTTCTTGTGGAGGCAGCGAAGGGGATATGAGGCAGTTACTAGTTAGGAGTTATTTTAGACAAACTTTTTGTTTTAGTTAAATAATTTGCTATTTTTAGCAAACTTGTAATTTTGTAAAAATGTAAATTTTACTTTACCTAATCTAGTGATTCGATGGAGAGCTAGGAGGGAAAAACCCTAACTGTTTTTGAGAAGAAAACTATTTAGAGAGGAAAGAAAACCATTGTAAGGGTTCTGATTTTGGAGAGCATTAGGAGGTCTGCTAAGCTGCTTATACTTCCAGACTTGTTCAGTGATAGGTACTGTAAACTCTCATATGCATTTTTTGATGAAACTATGAATATATGACTCATTACCCTACATTTGATCTGTGTTGGCTTCATTTTGAACTTATTTAGTTTCATGAATGATAAATTCATTTCTGGTTTATGTGTAATTTTCCAGTGATGCTTGTCCTTTATGTGTGAATGTCATTTCAGTCTTTTGTTGGGATATTGTGATATATATACATCTTTATTGATTTATGTGTATGATTTAGTTGTTGCTTATCTACTGAATGTATTCCCTTTATGCTTTTAAGATCAATGACCAAAAACATATGAAACAAAACCCTAAACCCTAGTTTGAATTGATTTTTACTTTGAGATTGTGTTGGCTTGTTACCTTAGCCTTAGTAACAATTTCTGACACAAACAGATTCAATCTCTTTTACTCATATTTATAGGGTGTTCAACATAGAGGAAGACACTCTTTCTAAAGTAACTGTTAATGTGCAGGAAGGTTTCTTGTTGATTTAAGAATACAAGGAGGGAATCCTCTCCTCGGAAGATACTTGTCTATCTTTTGATTTCTTCATGGCATTTTTTGTTTCAGAGGTAAAAAGAGCAAACTTTAATCTTGGTTTTTTGTTTGTTTGTTGGGATCTATTTCATTATGAGGGGTTTTTAAAGATAAAGACAAGAGGTCACCTGGACCCTTTATAATTTTTGGAAGATTGTATTAAGTAGTTAAGGGGGAATATTTCATACTTTTTGTTAACTCCGCATGTGAGCATAAAGGTCAAAACAATGTATATTTTGATTTCAAACTTGAAATAAAAAATATAACGTTTTTTTATTGGAAAAAAAGATTCATAAAATTGAAAATTGAAAATTAATCCTCATTAACTTTATATGGGATTACTTATTTATATTAATTAGGATTTATTTTTCTTCTAATTATTGAAATTTTCTATAACTTAAATCCATATAATAGTTTTTAAAAATTAATAACATGTGAAATCACAATATAACACACACACACACATAGATTTGTATTGATATATAAATATTGTGACCAAATTGTTCAATGAAAAGATATAGAGAGTCTAATACTTTGTAGTTTTGTGATCCAAATTCTCCTGTTTGGTAAAACGATATTTATAGCCTAGCCAACATATCTACTTTCGATTACTTCCAAAAATGCCTATATCTATATATCCTAACAAATTGTCCACAAAAAAATTCCCTAGAAATACATTAAAACCTGATAACATTAAGTGCAATCATGCTCTATTTGGGTTTCCTCAAAAGATATTTCTTCAATTTACAGGATCCCAAGTCCATGCTTGTAATGTCCCTGACCCTTAACTAAAGTTAAAGGTGCTAATATTAAGGCTAAGTTAAGTTTAAGCACATCATATTGAGACCAAATATAGTTATCCAACACTTCAAATAATCAAACTCTTGATTCTAGAGTCAAATTATTTATTAAAGTTGCAATATTTAATTAATTACGTAATTAAGATAATTATGGCATTTGAGGGTTTAAATATATTAGGGTTTCACTACAAGATTTGAACCCAAAATTCGATGAGGAAATCCGATGACCTCTGACGAAAAGCATATACAAAACTTTGAACAATATAGGTATTTTTTTTATGCTCCAATGGTTAGTGTCAGTCATGTTTGAGTCTGGAAACCCTCCCACAACGTCAATGCATGCGTCTAGTAGGACCATGCCAAATTTTAGGACAAGCTAGCAAATATTTAAAAAATTTCAACGTTGGCCCCATGTAGCACATTAATTAATCTATAGGTATGTTTTTTGATGCTCCAATGGTTAGTGTCAGTCATGTTTGATTCTGTTAACCCTCCCACACTATCAATGCATGCGTCTAGTCTAACCATGCTAAATTTTAGTACAAGCCAACACATATTTAAAAAAATTCAACATTGGCCCCATGTACCACATTAATTAATCTATATGTATGTTTTTTGATTCTCCAATGGTTGGTGTCAGTCATGTGAATCTAGAAACCCTCCCACACCATCAATGCATGCGTCTAGTCTAACCATGCCAAATTTCATTCCAAGCCAACACATATTTAAAAAAATTCAATGTTGGCCCCATGTAGCACATTAATTAATCTATAGGTATGGGTTTTTATGCTCCAATGGTTGATGTCATTCATGTTTGAGTCTGGAAACCCTTCCACAACGTCAATGCATGTGTCTAGTCCAACCATGCTAAATTTCATTCCAAGCCAGCACATATTTAAAAAAATTCAACGTTGGCCCCATGCATCACATTATTTACTCTATAGGTATGGTTTTTGATGCTCCAATGGTTAGTGTCAGTCATGTTTGAGTCTGAAAACCCTCCCACAACGTCAACGCATGCGTCTAGTCTAACCATGCCAAATTTCAGTCCAAGCCAGCACATACTTAAAAAATTTCAACATTGGCCCCATGCATCACATTATTTACTCTATAGGTATGGTTTTTGATGTTGCAATGGTTTGTGTCAGTCATGTTTGAGTCCAGAAACCCTTCCACAATGTCAATGCATGCGCCTAGTCTAACCATGCCAAATTTCAATCCAAGCCAACACATATTTAAAAAATTTCAACGTTGGCCCCATGTACCACATTAATTAATCTATAGGTATGGTTTTTTATGCTCCAATGGTTGGTGTCAGTCATGTTTGAGTCCGGAAACCCTTCCACAATGTCAATGCATGCATCTAGTCTAACCATGCCAAATTTCATTCCAATCCAGCACATATTTAAAAAAATTCAACATTGGCCCCATGCATCACATTATTTACTCTATAGGTATGGTTTTTGATGCTCCAATGGTTAGTGCTAGTCATGTTTGAGTCTGCAAACCCTCCCACAATGTCAATGCATGTGTCTAGTCTAAACATGCCAAATTTCAGTCCAAGCCAGCACATATTTAAAAAATTTCAATGTTGGCCCCATGCATCACATTATTTACTCTATAGGTATGGTTTTTGATGTTGCAATGGTTCGTGTCAGTCATGTTTGAGTCTCGAAACCCTTCCACAATGTCAATTCATGTGTCTAGTCTAACCATGCCAAATTTTAGTCCAATCCAGCACATATTTAAAAAAATTTAACGTTGGCCCCATGCATCACATTATTTACTCTATAGGTATGGTTTTTGATGTTGCAATGGTTCGTGTCAGTCATGTTTGAGTCTGGAAACCCTTCCATAATGTCAATGCATGCGTCTAGCCTAACCATGCCAAATTTCAGTCCAAGCCAACACATATTTAAAAAAAATCAACATTGGCCCCATGTAGCACATTAATTAATCTATAGGTATGGTTTTTGATGCTCCAATGGTTGGTGTCAGTCATGTTTGAGTCCGGAAACCCTTCCACAATGTCGATGCATGCGTCTAGTCTAACCATGCCAAATTTCAGTCCAAGCCAGCACATATTTAAAAAAATTCAACGTTGGCCCCATGTACCACATTAATTAATCTATAGGTATGGTTTTTGATGCTCCAATGGTTGGTGTCAGTCATGTTTGAGTCCAGAAACACTTCCACAATGTCAATGCATGTGTCTAGTCTAACCATGCCAAATTTCAGTCCAAGCTAGCACATATTTAAAAAAATTCAACGTTGGCCCCATGTACCACATTAATTAATCTATAGGTATGGTTTTTGATGCTCCAATGGTTGGTGTCAGTCATGTTTGAGTCCGAAAACCCTTCCACGGTGTTAATGCATGCGTCTAGTCTAACCATGCCAAATTTCAGTACAAGCTAGCACATATTTAAAAAAATTCAATGATGGCCCCATGAAAAAACTTTTGATGAGAAACAACTTGGGAAAATAGATTATCCTCGAAGATAGAAATGAAGAAATGATGATGATGATGATGATGATGAGCATGACGATGACGATGATGATGATGATGATGATAATGATGATGACGATGATGAAGATGATGATGATGAATATGAAGATGATGAATCCGACAACCTCGCCATACCACTGACGACAAGAGGCGTCAGATATCTGACTTCTGACTTCAAAAGAATCTGACGAGCTCGCTAAATAGGGCCAACCACATGAATCATATTTCCTTAATTATAAGCTTTTCTTTGTTTCGAGAATCATTTAATATTCTCTACTAAACAGGGCCAACCTCGTGAAGGTGGAAGCTCTTATGGCCCCTCCCCCCCTCACATCACTCTCAATTCCCCATAACCCGACAAAAATATCTATGTACAAAAAAATTAAATGTGTTTTCTATCATACTATATAACAAGCAATGTTTCTAATTATAACATACAGGAAAATGGAAAAAAACACTAAGAAACAGTTAATTTATTATACGTACCGGCAATAAAATTCAATATTTCTATCACAATATTAAATCAAAATATATAGAGTAGATATATTACTGCATACCTCGTACACTTCAATGGACTTCATCATCTTCTAATCTGAGTCATTATCTGTATCATCCGATGATCCAGATTCAACATTGTAAGGATTGGCCATATCATCATCGTCGTCGATGTCAATTACGATCATCATGTCATCTTCGATATCATCTTCATGGACATTGTCTGATACATCATCTGATTCAAGAAATTATTCGACATCTTCTACTAGAACATGATCATCTAACTCATGTTGATCATGATCATCTTCAACAACGTCTTCTTCTTCGAGAATGTCTTCATTACCTTCATCTACGTTATACTTTACCGACCTTCCCCTTGGATCGTGTCTCACATCAAATGACCAACCCACTCTACCTGGAACCTCAAAGTAAAATACATGTTCACATTGGGTTGGAAGAACATAGGGCTCCGTTCCTGGCTCAAACAACCTTGTATTTACCATGTAAATCCATTATCATGTTCAATAATTATTTTATCGGGATCACGTTGATTCAATCGACACCTGTACCATTTGAAAACGAACATAAATACCTTGAACGAGTTAAAGTCACACTGAAGAATGTCTTCCAGATACCCATAGTATCAATTTTCAGAGAGTTCTGGATGTTAGTCACTTCTAGAAGAAACACTGGTCACCTCAAAGACTGCAGATATCCCACTCAGTATGATGTTTTCTTCATTTCATCCAACTTTTTGATGCGATATCTACATCCATTGCACCACATAGCCTTATGGTGTTTTACCTACAACAAGCCATACAGGAAAATATTACATAATGATCCAATATTTATGATTAACTAATGCATGTTTATAATGCCATATAGGGAAAAAAATCAGCGTGACGTACAACGACAATATTTTTTACAAAAAAATAAATAATGTGGTTGATTAATATGCTTACCTGCTTATCTTTTAAACCTCTTGCCAAATCGATTTCCCTTTGTGTTAGATTGGTGTCTCAATTGCGATGAGCATCTTTAACCAATGAAGCCACACCTTCCCATGATATTCCATGACCAGATTGCTCACATTGTTCGATCCATATCTTCATCTAGTCAAGATTGTTTGCGATGTATAAATGAATTGCATCCCACTCTCGACCAAATGTTTGATGACAATAAAATTAAAATTCAATACAAATGTATATTACACTCTAAATTGATGTAAATTACTGAATATAAAAAGAGAATATGTATGATATATATACATAAAAACCACTAGTCAAATGTGTTATATTACCTTTGACCTTCCTTGATCTACCTTTCCCCTTCAGGTACTCCCATTTGAAATATTTATTGGAGTCCGGATGACAAATGCAACATAAATTGAGCTTTGATGCTAACATAGGAAGATATTCACTAATATACAACATGTTTTGGTATACCATATATCCCTCCATCATAGAACCCTTAGCATATGCTCGTTATTTGACCAAACCCTTCATAAATTTCAAGTGCCTCTCAACCATCCACATGGACCTTTAGTGTGCAGGTCCACACAGTTCAATCTCCTCAACTTGGTGTATGAGGTAGTGTTCCTGTGCATTGAAAAATGCCGAAGGTAGATGCTTCTGCATTTCACACATGAGATGACGAATTTCTCTCCTCCAATACTTTATGTCTTCTTTATGGAATTCTTTAGATGACAACCATCTGCAAGTGACATGACAACCCAATCAAGAGATTAAAGGAAAAAAACATTATATTATGTAACATGAATTAGAGAACGAAAATCAAATATAAGTTCTATGTTGAGTTAAACAAACACTAAGCGCATGGAAAAAATCACCACTTACCTCATATATTTCCCGAGAATATATATAATTTGCTTGACATTGTTGTCGAAGTTGTCCGGGATAGACAGAGGTAGAACATACTATAACAATAATATACAAATCGTTTCATTTTATCAACAAAGAGTAGACAAACAAAAATACCAACCATATCCACTGGAATAGGAAAAAAAAAATTAAATGCATACCATAATAATTACCTTCATGAAGACATACCAATTGTGCATTTTCACCCCCGCGAAATCACCTTTCTTTGTTATGATATTCTTCATGTTCGCATAAAATCCGGTGGAAAATTTAATTTTTCGAATGACTTCTTTTACAACATTACTTTGCTGGTCCGTTAACATCCATGGAAGTGAGTTTATATTAATTTGCTCTCCGTTGCTATGAAATTGAATGACATCTTTCATTGCATGGTTGTTATCTTGAATGCTTTGCAGATTTTGACAATTTTTTCTTTATCAATCCTTCCATCCAATATTCTCCATAATGTTTCATTCACATTCTTTCCGATATGCATTATATCAAATAGATGAGCAATTTGTAGGCTCTCATAGTAGAGAAACCTACTAAATTTTCTAGGATAACTTTTCATTCCTCGTGGAAGCCCATTAATGCCTTCATGATCACATGAACGACAATCATGAAATTACATAAATCAATGTCAATTACAGAAAATAACACACAATAAAAAAATACAGTATAACATTTCATATACGATGATTTGACATACATACCTTGACGATTTCTATTATATTGCAACTTCCATAGGTGAGGTGTCATTCTCTGTGGTTTAAATGCAGTCTCTTGCTTGCCATTGAACAAATGTTTTCAGTAGTTCGATACCTGTGATTCTTAGAGAGGAAGTGCCTATACTCATCAAACACCCCCTTTCTGAAGCTTTTTGAAAGACGAGATTTGATCTTAGGACCACAAACTGGACATGCAAATTTCTCTTTTGTCTGAAGACCTACATAAATAGATGGAATATCTATGTACTCAATTATAATTATATACCAAAATGATTGGATTATTTAGAAAAACATGCGTGCGTAGTATATTAACTAGTAGTTCATAAAATTAAATGCAAATAAAGTGGAACTTATAATTACATACCACAAAAATGGGTTAACCCTAGGGCATCATGTATTGTCCATACAAGCATTGCATGGAATTGAAATTTCCTTTGTCGTATTGGTCTAGATACGTCATACATAGTGATGCCATTCCATAACTTCAGTAGCTCATCAATAAGAGCTTCGATATATACATTCATATCTTTGACTTGGTACTTACCTGATTGATTTGAACATATAAAAAATATAATTATGAGACGTACCATTTAGATATATATTAAACCATATTGCACAATAGAAAAACATTAAATATATATATGACATTATGTGACAAAAATACGACAAATGAGATACCACTACATTAAAAAAAAAAATGCAGAGTTCGTACCTGGAACAATCATCGACAACATTATGTGCTCCCTCTTTATTGTCAACCATGGAGGAATGTTGTTGTTGATAACAAAAATAGGCCACACCAAGTAAACGGATCTCATTTCTGCAAATGGATTGACACCTTTTGCTGCCAAAGAAATCCTAAGATTACTAAGTTCTTCTTTAAAGTGAGGCCATTTTTCCTCCATATCTCTAAATGCAGACCCATCTGCAGGCATCCGAATAATGTCATCTTGACTTCTGTTCCATGCATGGTAATCCATAAACTGCGCTATGATTTTGAACCTAAACAGTCGTTGCAAACGTGGAATAATGGGAATATAACGTAGAACCTTGCGATGCACGTTTTTTGTTATTTGATCTGTTCGATATCTACTGATATGACATTCAGGACATTTTGTTGCAAATTCATGTTGATTCTAATATAGAACATTGTCATCAAGGCATGAATGAATTGCTTCATACTGCATTCCAATTTCTTTCATGATGGCAGATAAATCTCGATATGTGCGAGGTAAAATATTTGACAGTGGTAACAAATATTCACCTATCATGCTACAACAAATTAAAATAAAAATCTAGTTAATATAATATAGAAATAATATTAATGAAATGCATTTCATCCGTAATAATTTGACTTATATGAATTAGCAATAAAATACACGATCATATATATTTTGTGATGGAATATATTACATACCTTAACATCCGTGTGACTGATATGTTTGAAAGACCATTCATAACCTTCAAGTTCATTATCAACAATATAGCAGAGAGAAGATTTGTCTTGGAGCCCTCATAAAGGGGTTCATATTTCTTATCAAGAAGAGGTATATCATGAATATCATCAAAATGTTCATCATTTTCATGATCATCATCATCCATTATAACATTAAATGAATCATGGATCAAAGTATTTGTAACATCATCGTCAACTATGTTATCAGTATGATCATCTTCTTCAATGTGATCATTAACTTGTTCTCCATTAATATTCATAGCTCCATGTTCTTCCAGTACTTGTTCTAGAAGCACTTCCTCAAGACGATATGCCGTAGGATGTCTTTCCTTTATAATTACATGAAACCATCAATAGATAAAAGTTAATATAAGAAATTCAAACACAAAATGTAAACATTTATGTGATGCATTTAAAATGTCACAAATTTTGTACTGTTGGGATGAAAAGAACAATGACCAATTGTACTATTGGTCAAATAGGTGCATCCAAACTATCCAAGAGACATAATAATTAACCCAATTACTGAGCAAAGCTACTCAAATATAACTCAAAATTTCTCATACTGTCCACTAAGGTAAGATAAACGATGTTATGGTTTCTATAGAGAAAATATAAGAGAAATTACAACATGCCAATATAGTCGTTATTTCTATTATCATGTTGGAAAGTGTCACAAATCTAGAGAGCTAAGTGCTTTCCCCGGTGAGTGGGTTAGTCTCACTAACGAACAAATAAATGAGTTATTCTACTATACCCTAGATTCAACATGCACAAAAGAAAAAATTATTATAATAAATATTAAATATTAAAATAATATGTATTGTCCATGTTAGTCCCCATCTATTGAAACCACAATCAATAGATATAAGTTAATGTAAGAAATATTAAAATAATACATACATTTATAAAAGAAATCAAAATAAAAACATATATAATGCAAAACTTACAAATGGATGATATTCATGTCCCCCCTCAGCGTGCCCATGCTCCCTACAATGTTTTGTGGCTGTTGTGATCAAAATTATTCTCCTCTTAAAGCCCCTGCATTGACTACATGGACAATAGTATTTCCCATCACCCCTTCTTTCAACTCCTTCCCACAATCTAGCAAGCAATTGTTGATTTTGTTCGTCTGGATCAGTAATATTTCTAGTTGACATTTTCTCGTAAAGAGATTATTGATATTAGGAAATGAAGCTCCACACTTCACTCACTTTAATCACAAAAACAATGGAAATAATGAAAAACAGTCCGTGGAAAAACAACCCACCGAATAAAAAAACTTCCGCAAATCGTCGCTTGTATAGAAAACATGTCGGAATGTTTCGATATTTATAGTTTTTAAAAGTCTTCATTCCGTTGGAGATCCGACACCCTAAACTTAGTCACCGTTAGAGAGTAGATATTGGCTATCCGACGAGATAAGGCATCATAAGTAGTCGGATATCCGACATCATCGGGTATCACTTGTCATCGGATATCCGACATCCTTGGGCTTAATAGGAGGTCGGATACCCGACATCTTGGCTTAATATTCGGTCGGATATCCGACAATGTTGGTAACTATTCCAGAGACCTCGTCGGATATCCAACGGCGCCTGTTCTCAATTTAAAAATTAATCATCAAATTTGTAATTTTTAAGGTGAAATTCGACGACACAGTACTTTTCGTCGGAGGTCGTCGGATTTTGGGTTCAAATCTTGTAGTGTGAGGAGGCATGTTTTTTTTATCGAAAGCAAGAGGATCAGACTAGTTGGACTGAGTGCTCAGGTTTTGGGCTTGGGGGTCCAAGAAGCAATTCTTGGAGCTCAGTGGTTGGCTAGACTATCCTAGTTGGTAGGGAGGAAGATCAAGTTTGGGTGGTTGAGTTTCCTACAGGTGGGATATCCTATAGGTAATTTATTGTTATTGTAAATAAAATTATCTTGCAAGAATCATTCGACAAATTCTTATAATATGAACATGTTATTGTTTTAAAATTCTGAAATTGTGTTAGTTTATTTCACCTGCATGAAACTTTAGTTAAGTATGAAACTCCATATATAACCAACATAAATCTCCTTGCTTTCTACATGCACAGTGAACATATTAACCTAGATGCACATAGTAGCATACCAAGCCAAATTAAACCGTCAAACTATAGTTATGTAAACTGAATTATTTTATTTAATATTTAGTAAACCGAGACCTGGGAGGTCCCTACACCTGGTGTCAGAGCCATGGTTCCAAATATGGAACCAGAGGGCTCACTACACTTTATATATATATATCATTACACGATGAAAACCAGAAGGAAATAACAAGCAGTGGAACCTTAAGTCCATCGTTCACCAACTAGATGAACAACTATAGCTTTATTAAACTGCTGGATGGCTACTACTATCATTAATTGCAAATAATGTATATATATATATATATATATATATATATAACCAAAAAAATGCATATAATAAATAAATAAAAACTTTTATATATAGATATATAATAAAAATTCAGAGTACTGGTCAATTTATTAAGCTTTTCTGCAGAGTCTGAACATTTTTGTGTTCGACTTTGCGTCCAATACAAACTGAAATTGTAATAGCATTTGTTCTGATCTAAATTAATAATATCCTTTCTTGAGTAATGGATTATGCTAAGTAAGCCTTATGGGTATATATATATATATATATATATATAATTTAAGTGGGGCGGCGGGTTGAGCAGGCAGCCATGGCACGCAGAGCTCGCACCAGTCGACCTGACCACTGCCATCCTCAAACCCAATACACAAGCATCCAGAAGAGTACATGAAGAATCAACCTTGTGACCTCTTGTGCAACAGCGCAAAGTCTTTACCATTACACCCGCTAGTTTGGAGCCACCATCGGAAAGGGGTGGGTCTGGCCGCAGGTATGCCTTTGCAACCTGTGGAAAGGGAAGAGAAAATTAATGAGAAGGAAGCAAGGAAGTGGTTTGAGGACATGGCAGAGAACTACTCACGTCCAAGAGAGGTGGAGGCCCTCCTTCACTAATAGAAAAATTCATGGGAGGATCTTCCTAGAGTGGGATGCGTAGAAGGCATGGCCGTGTAGGCTAATTCCCATGCCAGTCGACATGGGGAAATAAGAGAAGGGAGGAAATAAGAGGGTTTGTGTGAGCCAGAGGCCATCCCTGTTAAAATTTTAGATAATGCAGAATTAAATGTAAGGCATGCAAAATCCATGGAGGATACCAATGCTGAGAGCCCAAGATAGCATTGTTTACGCTCTAAGCAGCTGTCCAAGAGCTCACGAGTCGACAGCTGTGCTCAACGCATTAGAACGATCCCATATACCAACTATTCATTCCACTACAGGTCTATACTAAACTAACATCTCTCAAGCACTCATACCAAGCTCCAAGTGTATCAAGAGACCATCCGCTAAGTACTCTATGCATCGCAGAATCCCTTGGGCGTTGAGCCACGGTCTTGTGCAAATGGAGAGGCCACCAATCTGTGCGAGCGAGAGAGAGCCCACCAATTTGAGCAAGCGAGAGAGAAACCATCGACTTGTGCGAGAAAGCAAGAGAGATAGAATGGGTATGTGCAAGAGAGGGTCGCGGCCTGCATAGAGGGAGGGGACCTAGCGGGCCTGTACAAGAATGAGAGCTCATGAGTCGGGAGAAGGGGTAACTAGCGGCGAGGGAGCTTCCCTTTGCAACTCTACAAAAGAGTTAAGGTGAGAAAGCCCATTGCATGCAACCAAACTATGCACGGGGAAGATGGAGGTAGAAAATCTCACAGAGGCCAACCCTCGCTGGCAGCCATGGTCTTCCCGGTCACCATCCCTAGAAAATAAAAATACAGCTCTCACAAATGGTCAAAACTATTTTTTTTTTTAGAGAAAAACATAACTAAACCTATACACTAGTTGGAGTAGAAACTTACCTAAGCTGTGATCGACATTTTTGACCCATTAGTCATGCTCTAGTTGAAAAGCGGAGCACATCCAAGTCGAAGGAGGAAATGGTGGATAGAAGAGGCTTTTCCTTTTAGGGTTTATTTTCTTTCATGGCTATGGACAACTTGGGGAGGCCGCGTGGCGATTATTTAGGTTAAGGTAACTGGTATAGTTTAGGAAATATTTTATTTTTATTTTTTTAAAAATTTATTTTAAACATTAAATAAAATATAAATTCCTATATTATATATATATATATATACAAGAATTTATATAAATATATAACTATATATAAGAATTTAGGGAATTTATATATAAATAAATTCTTATAAAATAATAATAATAATAATAAATAAATTTTAAAATTGATATTCCAATGGTGAAATGGTTATATTTAATTATTTAAATTAATATGTGATAATTAAATTTAATTAATTGAATTTGAAAATGTATGATGTTTACATTATTGCATTATTTAATTTGATTTAATTATTATATTGTTTAAATAATTAATTAAGTTAATTATTTAATTGCTTATCTGTTAGGTTGATCATTATACATAAAGTAATGTTTAATATTAAGTTAGGATTAAAATATGTAATTAATTAACCGATAATTAACACTATAGTTTTAAATTACAAATTTAGCTTGAGTTTGGTTACGGGTTACAAGCCGCATCGATTTAAATCCAATTTGAGAAATTGAATGACATAGTAGGTTTCATGCAAGGGATCACGCTGAGTGTGACCCTAGCAGTAGGTGCAATCATTAGTGACTGCCAAAGACGTGAGGACGATGCAACACCGCACCTAACCTAAGACATAGTGTCTTATTCGCGACTCACGACAGTGATTTCGACTCAGGGATGTAGTGGTGACTTCGTTCCCTCACCCTTTCATGATGGATGGGATGTAGTGGGCAGGAATGAAATAGGATGTGGTCAAATTCATCGCTAAGTGCCTTGAGTGTCAACAGGTAAAAGTTGATCATCATTACCCGGCAAGACTATCTCCATGGAATTTGTGGTTGTATTGACTCTTACCTCTCATAGGCATGATGTCATTATGGTCATCATTGATAAATTGACCAAAAATGATCACTTCATTCCAGTTAAGGATAACTATGACGTGACGGATGTAACTCTTGTATTCATAAGTAAAGTGGTCGTCTCCATGGGTTTCCCAAGAAGATTATCTCAGATAGGGATTCCAAGTTTGCGTCCAAGTTTTGGACAAGTTTGCAATCAGCCTTAGGAACTCAATTGAACCTAAGCACAACTTACCACCTAGAGACAGATGGGAAAACAAAAAAAGTGAATAAGGTGATGGAGGACATGCTTAGGATGTATATTATGGATCAACAGACCCATTGGGAAAATAATTTTACCTTTAGTAAAATTTGATTACAACAATAGTTACCACAACTCGATCAGAATGCCACCTTATCAAGAATTATATGGAAGGCCATGGAAAACACCATTGATTTGGGAAAGTTTATAGGATCGAGTGATTATAGGACCCGATTTGACTCAGGAGATGGAAGAACAGGTTATTCAGATTAGACAACGATTAAAGGAAGCCCATGATAGACAAAATAGCTATGATGATGCGTATAGGTTTGACTGAAACTATAAGGTAGAGGATGTAGTGTTCATATGCATCAGGGCTAGTAAAAGTACCATCTGGTTTGAGAAAGGGACAAAGTTGTCACCACGATTCATAGGGCCCTTTGAAATTTTGGACAAGGTTGGACCTGTCGCGTATCGTCTTGCACTGCCACCTCATTTTCATAAAACTCATAATGTTTTTCATGTATCTGTTTTACGACATTATATAGCCGATGAGTCTCATAAAATAAATTGTAAGGAACTGAAGGTTTCGGACAAGGGGACCATCAGGGTCGAACCATTATGTATATTGGACCATGGGGTTAGACAACTCAAACACCGTTTGGTGGACCAATTTAAGGTCCAGTGGGACAACTATAGCCCAATTTTTGCTACCTTGGAGGACACAGAGACCATGCGTCGTGATTTTCCCACACTATTTTGATCATAACTTCGGGATGAATTTTCCTGAAGGGTGGGTGTATGTATAGCTCTGTTTTGACTTTATTACATTAACTATCATTATATGTTGTATTTGCTTATTATTGTGAGACTTCATCAATTTGATGACACGGTGGACATACGGTTCTATTATTTTGTTGAGATATATATATATGTGTGTGTGTGTGTGTGTGTGTGTGTGTGTGTGCGTGTGTGATGTTAATGTTATGAATTATATTCATGTTTTGATTATGTATCTAATATGCAAATTTACTAAATGATGGGGTACATGGATAAAAAAGTTAAAAGTTTTATGTTGAATGGATAGATATGATACCAGGTGCATGGTACATATAAACTATTTTCATTATTGTTCCTTAGTAATGAAATGTATATACATGTCAATGATAGCATGACATTCTCGATCGTGTGTTTGGAGACTAACCTACAGGTTAAGGGATAAGTGGTAGCTAGATCATACGAGGTGGGAGTACCTCAAGGACATGGATTCCAAAAGATAAATGGTATGCAAGTGATGCATTATTTGTTTAGCATTATTATTGTATTGTTATCATGATGTATGGGTAGGTGTGGGGTTTCAGGAAACTCAACCGCCCAAATTGGTTAATCAATGAAAAAACTAGAGTACACAGTCGCAAAGTAGTCACTATGTCAGTATAGACATAAACCCTTGTTCCATTAGGGGGGGGAGGAATCACCCACCGTTTATCCCTGAAACCTAGAGTCATTGGAGGGTTGTGCTACGACACACTCCCCAAGGTGTGTGATGATGACCGATGGGTTCCTGTTGGGGAAGATTGGTCGATTTAGTCGACACTTCCGCTAACGGGTTCTAAATGGAGTCGGTCATGGCATGACACTTCAGGGCAGTCAAGCAGAGCAAGGATAGGATGTGGAAGTTAGTTGTGAATTAGATAGACGATGTAGGTAGATAGAAGTATCATGAAGTTCGGAAGGAAACTTGATTAACTATGTATGTTGAGAACCCTTGTGAAACATGTGTTGTAACTAAGTAACTTGTAATTGTTTCATGAATTAATAAGATTTACTTAGTAAATTAATCAAACATTGTGATTCATGTTTAAGTAGGCATCAACAAACAATAACTTGTGTGATTATGAATGTTGTGTGGTTAAGTACTATTAGTGTACCTACACGATTTATGTAAGCATCGACTACGCTTACATAACTCGTCTACCTATGTTGTATGAATTATTATTATAATATCAAACTTCACTTGGATGCATTGTGGTTATGAACGATCATTTTATAATTATTATTACTTGCTTAGATGTGAAATAAAACTAATACATCAAGTATAAATGAATGGTTAGTTAATTATGCCTAGGGTTAATTATTAATTATGGTCAATAAAGGTGAATTGATGCTAATGATGTGAGTTAAGGGTCAACATGTTGGTTAATAACTTGGTCAATAAATGTTAATGATGGTTAACAATGTTAATAAAGCTACAGTTAACTTAATTTTTAATTGAAGTGATTGGGTATTAAATGATTAAATAAGTATTACTTATCTTAATTAGTTTAAGACCTTGGCTTAAAATGATAATGGTAATTGTAATATCAATTAGATTACTATTAACTTGGAGCGATTAATATCAATTCTGTATTAAAAATGTTAATTAGTATTAATAAGGTGATGATTAACTTGATTAATACATATTAATTAAGTCTTAATTATAACTAAGGTATGATTATGGAATGTGACACTAGTTAATTAAGTAACAATTAGTGATTGGGAAAACATTAGTTTAGTAATAAATAATTATTAACCATGAATTAATTGAAATTAAATGTTCAATGTTAAAACTTATTTAAATAAATATATAAAAATTACCACATGTGTCACCATTATTGTTAAAAATGTAATAGTGTGGCCGATTATTTGGAAGTACTGTAATATTGCGTTGGAATTTGGAATTTAATATATACTTAATAAATGATTGTGACATATTTGGGTGATTCCATGAAGATGGGTAACTCTTTTTGGCCGAATATGGCGATGAAAAATGGAAATTTTACCCATATATTAACTTGAATCCCTCGAAACTCATATTTTTCATATGAATTTTTACATGCGGTTAAACAACGAAATGTAGAGAATTATGTTGGCTTTTCAATGATATTTTTTAAAAACATACCAATGTCATTTATCGTGTCAAATTTTCATTTAATGAAACGTGTGTCCTTTAAAATTTGAAGAGCAATTAACAAGTGGCTTGTGTGTGTGCAAAATAATTTAATGTTAATGTAATAATTAAAAAAAATGAAATATGTGAACATGATCTAGACTGAATGCACTAGTGTGTACATATTTTTCTTTTAATTTTCCTCGAAAAATTATATTTATTATTATTTTTCGAAACTGACCAATGAATATTTCAATCGCATTTTGCACACTTGTGCGTTTGTGCGTGTTGGCACCCCAACAACTCCCCTTTATTTGTGCAAAATAAAGGATCCCCCATTGTAAATTTTGTAAATACATAGCTTTTAAATTGCTTTTGGTATGTCTTGTTTGCCTTAGTCGATGGTTTGATGGTTTCTTTTTCTCGATCTTTGATAGCTGGTTTTTGTTTGCTAGCTCTTTCACATATCCTTCATGGGTTAAAGATTTGGTGACTTTGGTCGTTTGACTCTCTTGATTCCTTATTGCAAGTCAATGATTGCATGCTCTTAATTGATTTTCGTTGAGTTGATTACATGTCTTTGTTTGAAGAAATTTCAATCTATCTTGATTTTTTGAGATTGTGCATCTTTGTTTGAAGAAATTTCAATCTATCTTGATTTTTTGAGATTGTGCATATCAAAATCGCAACATTAAAAGAGGTCGTTGTTCAAATATTTCAACCCAAAAGATTGGCATCACTTCAGCTTGTCACATTATCAAGTATCATATATTTCACCATGCAACTAGATTTAAAAGAGAAGAAGATTATTTTGATCTCTCACGTGGATGAAATAATTAAGAGCAATGGGAAACGACAGCCTGGATAAAAGGAAAATGTTTAGGGTTAAATATAGAAAAGCAAGCCAACTCCACAGCTCGTTGGATATTAAGTGTTGGTTGAAATAACGTGTCAAGGTTTGATTCGGAAAGAGTTCATTGAAGAGGGATTCTACCATATCTGCAGAGAAGAAGGATGACGGTTATCATCTGATCAATGTACAGTTGATAGAGAAACGCCGAGCATCACGCTAACTCATCGACGCACTTGCCATCAACGATGCTCTATCATAATATTTTCTCTGCAAAGGAAGATACGTCAGATTTGAATTTCATCATATTGAAACTTAATCTTCTGTTTTATTTTTGGTTAGTTTGAAGTTAATTTTAGTTTAGTTTTTAATAATATCTAACAAAACGTATTTGTTGGTAATTTTGTTTGCAGATATTTAGAGTTACCCCATGTATAAAGTTGTAGCTAGTCATGGCTATTGAGGAGTTAAGAAGAATGGTTGCAATGATAAATGAAACTAAGGCGAAAATTAAAATTCTGAGACGTGGGTTTTTTGGCAGAACGGACTCATTTAGTTGAGCCGTGTGCAATTTCCTCAAAAAAGCGAAGCATCTCGGAGATATGTCAGGGTCTTTAGACACGTTTTTTCAAGTTGCGGCTAGCAATGAGAGTCGGTTCAGTTTCTATTTGTCTATTGTCTATTTAGGCCATAGCAACACTCTACAGAAGGAGGGTCTCCACGGATCAGAAAGAATTTCTATTTTTTTTGTATATTGTTTCTGTATGTAACTTGGTTTGCACAAGAAAGGGAGACGTTGCCAAGGGAAAGACACTCTAGAAAATTCTGTAAATGATTCTTAGAACTTTCTTTGTTTTTCTCCCGGGGGATTCGAGCATGTAGAAGAAGAACCGTGTAACTTTGGAGTTAAGACAATCAATTGTGCTGAAAAGTCTTTATGAGATTTTATTCTCTGTAGTTTTGTTAAGCACTATCAGAAAATTGGTATAATATATATATATATACTCCTCATGGTTCTTTGGTTATTATTAACACTTGAATGTATGTTCTGTTATAATTATGTGTATGTTCATTGTATTGCTCAGCACACATAATTATTCTAATGTTTGATTTTGATATTATATATATCAGTTTTTATTTAATTGTTATTAACTAAATTTGATTATAGAATATCCTTTTATATTACCTAACAGGTACTCATTTAAGTAATTCATCTACCTTAAATTTCAAACATTAAAATATCAAACTGTTAATAGTTCTATGGTATTTTACAATTTTGAATGATGAATAGTTTCATGTTTATTGCGCTGAGATGCGCTCTACAGCTCAGTATGAGGGAGATCTTGTAACGTGTATGTGTCCCGTTACATGTGTCCCATTACATGTAGCCTTACACATAATAAAACATAAAAAGTAAAAAATGATAATATGAAGGAGATCTTGTAACGTGTATGTGTCGTGTTACATGTAGCCTTACACCTAATAAAACATAAAAAGTAAAAAATGATAATATGAGGGAGATCTTGTAACGTGTATGTGTCCAGTTACATGTAGCCTTACACCTAATAAAACATAAAAAATGATAGTAAAAAGTGAAGTACCATATTATGTGGGCCATTAATAAATTCATGTCATCTAATAAAACGTAAAAAGTGATAGTAAAAAGTGAAGTGTCGTATTATGTTGACCATTAATAAATTCATGTCGGGCTGTTTTTTAGGCCCTCGATCGAGGTATTTGCTGGATTGAGGTTTTTAAAAGTACCTCGAGCAAGGGCTAACTGAGATCTAGATCGAGGGTTTGACATAGACCTCGATCGAGGTATTTTCAAGCTCTCGATTGAGATTTATTACTTGATCGAGGTTTCGTAAAAAAGCCCCAATCGAGGATTTGTTTATGTAAAAAACATTAAAAATAACCCGAGAAAGGAGTTGGACAATTAATGTTTCCAACCACCATCCCATGCAAAAACAACAAGCAACCTCTATATAATAATTTTTTTTTTACCAAACAACACTTATTTAAATCATTGTTAGTTTACTTTCAATTAGAGCTATGTGAATTTGATGTTGTTCAATTAGAGTTCATTAGACATGTAAGAAGTATTATTGTTGTTCAATTTCATATTAACATATTGTTGTTTGTTATAACAAATTGAAGAATTATTTGTTTGTTTTCATTGTAGTTTGATGGGGAGCAAAATAAAACGATAAAGCAAGCATGCTCATCAACAAAACGACAATGAAGAGCATGAGAAGAATAGAGAAAGAATGAGAGAAGAAGAAGATGCACATTTGGTGCAATAAATTCCAATGGAGGCCGACAACCAAGGTAAATTTTTGAATTACATCCTTCCTAATTTAAATTTCACATTTTATCTTTCTCTATAATTTGTTATAAATACTATCTTCTTTTTTTCATTTTAACCTTACTATATTTTGTTTGTAATAAGATTTTTAACAATTTGTAATTTAGACTACAAAATTAGTAATAGTTTAAAAAAAAATTAACTATTTCACAATATAATTTATTTACTATTTGTTTGTAATGAGATTCTTATTTATTTCATAACTTTGTTATTTATATTTCAAAATTTGTAACAATTTTCATGTTAAATGAATAATTTTCAAGTGACTAACAATTCTCAATGTGCCACGTGGGCATAGTTAGCGGCACTGTCGCGAAGGTGAGGGGTCTAGGGTTTTCTTGAAGCGGCCGACGGAAACAGCGCGAGCAGGGGGGTTACGCCCTCATGGCGAGCCCTGGGTTGATAGCCCCAGGCCTTCGGTCTGAGGGCATGCCGACGGTGGGGATCCCCCACAATACTGGCTCAAACAGTCGTGGCCCTATGGATCGTGGACTGCATAGGAGGTTGGGTCCTGGAGGATGTCTCCCGAAATCCTCTACGATCCTGGCACTACAGATCTATGCAAAAAAAGTATGGGAGAAGGTGGAATTGTGGAAGGAGACATCCTTGATTGGTAAGTTTATTGGTCTCTGGCCACGGGAAAAAGATCTAATCAGGTGGATAAAGAGTACTTGGAACCCGCGGGGAGAATACGACCTACACCTAGGTGCTAAGGGTTTCTTCACTATCATCTTCTTCAATGTGGAAGATAAAGACAGGGTACTGGAGGGGGGGGCCTATTTCTTTTTTTCTACTGGTTTGTATCTTAGACCATGGAAGGAACGTTTTAACCCAGAAACGGAGGACATGAAGGTTGCTCCAGTATGGTCAAGCTGTTCTCGCTACCTTGTGAATTTTGGGACCCAAAAATTTTGCGGGACATTGGTAATACCATCGAAGAATTCATCAAGGTGGAGGAAAATACTAGGAAACAAAGGTAAACTGCTTGTGCTCGAATCTGTGTCTATATGGACCTGTCGAAGGAACTCCCAGAAGCCATTAATCTGACATGGGAAGATGAAGAATGGATCCAACCTCTGGACTATGAACAGTTACCCTTTCGATGCAGAACTTTCCATGAATATGGCCATTTTGGGAGAAACTGTCCTTTGAATTCCCAGGCAAAGCCTCTCTCCCAAGTTGACCAGGAGGGGAAAGAAGACAAGGAGGGGTTTACCCAGATCTACAACAGAAGGAAACCTCGTTCGAGGGGAAACTAGAGGAAAGGGAAGGAGAGGACCGAAAATGGGGCTATCAGTAAAAACTCATTTCAGATCCTGGAAGAAGTCAATGAGGAAGGTGAGATCTGCAACGAAGACAAGTAAAAAGAGGCAGTTGGAATAGTTGAAACTTTGGAACCAGTGATCCCGATCGCAGCACAGGAAGATGTGACAATAGCTATGGAGGAAGATGGGGAAGAAGAAGTAGATTTGGGAGAACTAGACCTGGATGAGTTGGAAAGAGAGTGTGAAAAAAAGAAGGGAGAAGGGTATGTATCCAGGAGACAACTGGAACTCCTCCAGGATGCAATCATCAAGACAAGAGCTAGTCAAAATCTAGGCATTCGTGCTGAATCCCAAATGGGGAATAAGAGGAAATCCCTGGCTGGAGATCTGAAGCAAGGCAGGAAACCCAATAGACAGAGAATAGCGGAGATTAGAGTAAGGCTTATTGAATCTGGGCAGTACCTGTCTATTAAGGTGGCATTTTTTGCTGTAAACCAAGTTTCCCAATGAAAGTGTTATCCTGGAATATAAGGGGCTATAATCATCCCCACAAAATTAAAGCAATAGCAAGAAAGGTGAAAATGGAGAAGCCTGATATTCTTTTTCTTCAGGAAACTAAATGTTCTACTGCTACTCTTGATAAGTTAGGCCAAAGAATGTGGAAAGGGTGCGAGGTTATGGCAGTGGATGCAGCTGGATACGCAGGTGGTCTTGCTACCCTCTGGCAACCTAGGGCAGTCTCTATGAATAATTGGAGGGAAAACCGGTTCTCTCTATCTTGTGATTTCCAGATCAATAACTCTAGTTGGTCCGGTTCTCTGGTCAATCTGTATGGCCCTAGCATTGCTCCCCTAAAAGACCAATTTCTAAACTTCCTCTCGTGGATCTTCCGGTAGGCTCAGGTCGGTTCATGGATTGTAGGGGGAGATTTTAATCTAATATCTTCATTGGAAGAGAAGAAAGGCGGGAGAAGGATTCTAGATAGGTACCAAGAAGCTTTTAGGGATCTTCTTAGTCAAGGCCCATTGATCGATGTAGAAACAGGGAATGGATGGTTCACATGGAATAATAAAAGAGGAGGCAATCATTTAGTTGCTTCCAGATTGGACAGATTTTTGTCTTTGGAGGATATAGCACGTGGGGTTAGTGAAGTCAATGCCAGTGTTCTCCCTGTGGCAGGTTCTGATCATTGGCCAATCTATTTGGGCTGGGACATGACCAATAGCAATCTTTTCAAACCTTTTCATTTTGAGCAATTTTGGTTGGAACACAAGGATTTCAAAGATTTGGTGGGGCAGTGGTGGTAGGAGATGATCCCCCCTGAGGGATCAATAATGTACCAATTCCAACAAAAACTGAAGATCCTGAAAGGAAAAATACAGACTTGTATTAAGGAGGATTTTGGTAATATCTTTTAGGATAAAAAGAAGTTGATAGAGGAGCTAGAAATCTTGCAGACAAAGGGAATGGCTGAAGGCTGGAGTGATGAACTCAGAGAGAAGGAACAAGTCCTGATGGAGCAATTAGAATCTAGAGAGAGGCAAGAGGAGACATATTGGAAGCAGAAGTCGCGAGTCCAATGGTTACAGGAGGGTGAAAGGAACTCAAAATTCTTTCACAACACTGTCATTCAAAACCTTCATAAATCTAAAATCCTTAAGCTCAGATTGGCTAATGGGGAATTTCTGGACAACAGAGAGAGCATAGCCAATGAACTAGTCCACCACTTTGAACTAATCCTCAAAGAAGACAGATTGGATTGCAGCCAGGACATCTCCAGAATTACCGAACTTATCCCTAGGTTGGATAGTCAAGAGCAGAATGAGATGTTAAAGAAGCCTATATCCCTGTAGGAGGATGAGGATGCTATGAATCAAATGGCTTTAGGTAAGGCACTGGGACCAGATGGTTTTTACCTCCAAATTCTTTCATTTCTTCTGGGATCTTATTAAGTATGAGGTCCACTTAATTGTGGAAGAATCAAGGCGGTGTGGGGGAGTGCTAAAAGCCTTTAATGACACTTTCCTTTCTCTTATCCCCAAGGAAGATGGTGCTGATACTCTAAGAAAATTCAGACCAATAGTCCTCTGCAATGTGATTTATAAGTTAATCACCAAGGTGATTGCCAACAGGCTTAAACCCATTCTCCCCTTGCTGATCAGCTAGGAACAATCTGGCTTTGTGGAAGGGAGACAAATTGTTGATGGTATCATACTCGTTCAAGAGACTATGCATTCCCTCAAAATATCTAAGAGACCTGGCATGCTTATCAAGCTTGATATAGCCAAGGCCTATGATAAGATAAGTTGGCAGTACATGCAGGGAATTCTGGAGGCTTTTGGCTTTTGCAGGGTATGGGTGGATTGGATTATGAATTTGGTTTCTACCTCGTTCTTCTCCATTCTTCTAAATGGATCTCCTACCAGAATTCTTCAAGCCTCCGGGGGAATCAGACAAGGGGATCCTCTCCCCCCCTTTCTTTTCATTCTTATGGCTGAAAGTCTTAGTAAACTCCTGCAGGCCTAAGTGGCTAATGGGAGGATTCGGGGTCTTCAGTTACATGCTGGTATGTAGAAACAAACTCAGTAGCAGTTTGTGGATGATACTATGCTCATGGGGCACCCTTCAGTCCAAGAGGCAAGGACCTTCAAAAACTACCTAGTTCAGTTTGCGAAGGCTTCAGGACTAGAAGTCAATCCTAGTAAGTCTCAGGTCTTTTTCCTCAACACTCCAGCTCCAACGCAACGCAACATTCTGAGAATTCTTGGTTTCAACTGGGGATCTTTCCCGACCAAGTATCTTGGTGTTCCTTTAAATGAAGGTATGATTCGACAGGTGTCTTGGAAGGATCTACTAGACAGGTTGAAAAGGAAACTAAATAGATGGACTTTACGCCCACTGAACCTCCCTAGTAGGCTGGTGCTTGTCAAAGTTCTCCTCCAAGCGATGTCGGTTTACTTATTTTCCATGCTATTGTCCCCCAAAACAGTTTTGAAAAAGATCCGAGGTATGCAGAGAACCTTTTTGTTGGGAGGAAGGAATGAGAAATCAAAATTTGCTCTAGTAAATTGGGATACCATTTGTCGTCCCAAGATCCAGGGTGGTTTGGGTTTGCGGGATCCAACAATTTTGAGTGAGGTCTACGAAGCCAAAATCTAGTAGAGATGGTGCACTCATGATAGTGAACCATGGGCACGACTTAGGCATGATAAGTATGCTTGGGATAAAGAGAGAAGTCAGCTTATTAGATTTAATGAAGAAAAGCAGGGCTCCCACATATGGAATAAAGCATATCAGGGGAGAAAGGTGGTCCAGGATCACAGCTTCTGGGAAATCCAAAATGGGTTGGATCCAAAATGCTGAGAAGATTCGTGGAACCAGTTACCCAAACTGGGTGATGATCCCATATGGCAGCCCATAAGGGTCCAGGACATGGCTGTAGGAAAGATAAAGGTTGGGAATTACTGGGAATGATAATCTCATCCTTTAATAGATTACTCCAAGAACGGTTCATCAAGCGAAACTTGGGGAATGATAAAATTAGATGGGGCCATACTTAGAAGGGGCTATTCAGCATTAAGGAGGCCTACAATATCTGCACCCAAACCAATGAGGAGGTGGATAAAATATGGGGGAAAATTTGGACCATGAACATTTGGCCCAAAATCTCATTGTTTTGTTGGTTAGTTATTCGGGGTAGGATTCTGACCTATGAGAACCTGAGGAAGCGGGGCATCATGGGACCTTCTCGGTGTCCTCTTTCTCATAACCACGAAGAGACCACGGGTCACCTTCTGGATTCTTGTCATTTTCTTCTTCGTTATGGGATAGAGCAGCCTTTATTTTCAGACGCAGCAATCGTATCAGGGGGCAGCCTGATCAGACCCTTAGATCTTGGGACCTGAAAGCTTTCTCAAACCCAATTATCACCACTCTCCGGTTACTCTTCCCTGGGATGGTCGTATGGGAAAGCTGGAAGGAGCAGAATAATCGTATCTTCAGGTATAAGCAGCAACGGGAGGAGGAAGTTTGGAAACGCCTTGTTCGAAACATGAAGGAAATGATTCAGAGCCAGCAATGGAGTGAGAAAGATAAAGAATTCAATGCATAGGACATTCGAATTGCTGAAGGATGGGGTCTGACCCAGACAGATATGGCAGGTCTACGAAGGAAAACGATAATGTGTCGCCCAGTTATTCCAACCAGTTGGTCTCCTCCAAGCCAGGTAGGGTTTAAGATCAATTTCGATGGGGCATCGCGGGGAAATCCAGGTCCTGCAGGGTTCGGTGGGGTTTGCAGAAACAACGCGGGGTCGTTCAATTTTTTTTTTTTGGATACATTGGTCATGATTCCAATAACTCACCTGAGCTTGAAGGTATTCTTCAGGGTCTAAGGTTGATCCTTTCTGAGGCTTGGTTCCCTTCTATTATTGAGGGTGACTCTCAAATTCTGATTTGGATGGCTAAGAAACTCCAACACGGACAAACCCCTGCGAAAGTCTCTTCCAGTTGTCGCCTACTATCCAGGATGGAGAATCTGAAGGCATTACTCACCACCCAGAATGCCATATCATTTTCCCACGTTAAGAGGGACGCCAACAAAGTGGCGGACCTCTTAGCCAATCAGGGGATTAATGCTGGCATCCACTTGGCTTTTGGCTCTGTGGCGAATTTCCCAGATGAAAACTGGAAAAGAATCAGCTGCCACCTGGCAGAGCTGGATGTGATGGGCCAGAGACAACATAGGATACAGGTAGCCACCACATCGGAGAATGAAAGGAGGTCTGACAGTGCTACGCGTGGGGAACCACACGCCTGAACTCGTCATGATTTTGCATGACATCTCTTGTACAAATGGTCATGTCAAATTTTAAGGCCGAAGGCATATTAAGGCGAGGTAATATGAATGAACAAGGTGGTGGGAGATTGTGGAGTACCAAACCTGGCTTTTCAATGATCTGGGTAGCAGTTTTATTAATGATGCAGCAGGACATCATGTACCTCCCGCGGGTTGGCTATCTCATCATAGATGCTTCAATTATTTCGGTTCAGGTCCTTAAATGGAAGAGATTCATCAACCAAGGCATTTGCGTCTCGAGCCATAGGATTTTGTGTGGGTGCATTGTTTGTTCTGCAAATTTCTGTAAGCTGGAGCAAGGGTGGTTTATGAGAGCTAGAACACCAGATTTCATATTTCCCTCTGCCATGGCTCCTTCCCGTCGCTATAAGGGTTGCACTCCGTCTGGCTAAGAAGGGTCACAAAGTTTGGAGGCTAGGGACTCCTCTGGGCAAGGAAATGTTAAAGGTGGCAGAGTAACGCGGGCCTCAACTAGAGCTCATCTTCGAGCTTCCGCTTCTTTCTTTCGTGGTCATATCCCATAGGCTGTCCAGGAGGAATTTGAGGCAACTGAGCTAGTTCTGTGGGATGATGTCAGGACTATCCCTCGGGAAGAGCTTTTCATTGAGGCGACAAAGTGGGTGATGGACTCGGGCCATACTAAAGGATGTGCCTCCCTCCATGAGAGGACCCTGATGACTTATTAGGTCGTAAAGAACCTTCTTGCTAATGTGTTGATGGAGGAATATAGCAAGGACTAAGGGGATGCAGAGCCTGTGTGGGATTGGAAGATCCAAAATATGGATAACCAAATTATGCATACCAAGATTGATGCTATTGCTAAGAAAATTGGCATGGAGTTTGTTGTTAAGAAGAAAGGGGGCGAGGAACCAGGAAATATGGTAGGTGACGGCACCAGAACTCCACCAGTTGCTGCTGGGGTGTAGACAAAGACTCCGAGTGAGCCCAACGCCTACAAGCAGGAGACAGATTCGATGGATAGGGGCCTTCCAGTCGTCAATATTAACTAAATTTGTCTTGCTGGTCATGCTCAGTCTACCAAGTTTTTTATTGCAAAGTCTAGTAGTTTTCTATATTTTTGATAGGTTGTTTAAAATAGGAATTGAACATCTAAGTTTATGTCAAAATTCCTGTTTGGCAAAGATTAGGCCAGGAATAGTCCAGTTCATTTTTTTGCAAACTTTTGAAAAGGGATTCCTGTTTGGTTGCTCGCAGTCGGGAATGCTCTGTGACAGTCTGGAAAATATGCAACAAGCTTTGTACTCTGTTTACAAGCAGTAATATATAGTTGTGTTTATTTACAAAAAAAATAAAAAAATTCAATGTTATTGGAACAATTTTCAAATTAAATGTACACTTGGACCCTATTTTCAAGTTAAAATGTACATATTTAACTATTTTCAATTTTCTAAGTTACTAACAATTTCAAGTTAAATGTCATTCCAATTCTTGTTTTGTTATTTGTTACAAAAATATTTGTATAGACTCATGTGAGCTCCAAATCTCAACATTTGTTTATTGAAATAACTATTAATGTCTAATTTAAACTTACCTTCATAGTAGTAGTTGGAAAATTCAATTATGTTGTTTTTAATGTATTTTCAATTCATGTACCAATTTGTTCTATGCATGAATGTAGGGATAAGTTAATTTTTTTTCTTATTGTAAGTATATATGTTATTTATATTTCAAAATTTGTAACAATTTTCATGTTAAATGGATAATTGTGTATTAGTTGGAAAATTCAATTCACGCACAATTTTCAATTTGTTAATTTCCACATCAAATTTCAAGTCACTAGCAATTTTAATGTTCAATGTACAACTATCAAGTTATTAATAATTATCAAGTTAAATATATACTTGGTTTTTAAACTTTACTAACAATTCTCAAGCTAAATGTACAATTTCAAGATACATACATATTTCGTTATTTTGAAATTAAGTTACAAACAATTTTCTTGTTTTTAATGTATTTTCAATACTTGTACCAATTTTTTCTCAAGTCACTAGCAATTTTCAATTTGTTAATTTACATGTAACAAATTTCAAGTTACTAGAAATTTTAAATTTAAATGTACAAATTCTATCAACTTATTAACAATTATCAAGTTAAATATGTATATACTTGATTTTCAAACTTTACTTAGAACAATTCTCAAGCTAAATGTGCAACTTCAAGTTAAATGTACATATTTAGTTATTTTGAATTCAAGTTACAAACAATTTTCTTGTTTTAAAAGTATTTTCAATTCTTGTATCAACTTTTTATATGCATGAATGTAGGGATACGTTATATTTTTTCCTTATAACTTACCATAATAAAGAATTACAAAAAATTCTTTTCATAGCCTCATGTGAGCTCCATGTCGCAAGTCACTAGCAATTTTCAATTTGTCAATTTACATGTAACAAATTTTAAGTTACTAGCAATTTTAAAGTTAAATGTACAAGTTCTATCAACTTATTAAAAATTATCAAGTTAAATACATATACTTGATTTTCAAACTTTACTTGGAACAATTCTCAAGCTAAATGTCTGTAACTTCAAGTTAAATGTACATATTTAGTTATTTTGAATTCAAGTTACAAACAATTTTCTTGTACCAACTTTTTATATGCATGAGTGTATGGAAAAGTTATATTTTTTTCTTATAACTTACCATAATAAGGAATTATAAAAAATTATTTGCATAGCCTGATGTGAGCTCCAAGTCTCAAGTCACTAGAAATTTTCAATTTGTTAATTTCCATGTAACAAATTTCAAGTTACTAGCAATTTTAAAGTTAAATGTACAAGTTCTATCAACCAAAAGTAAATCTGAGCCCAAAATCTGATGGCATATATGTTCCATTTTCGACATCACGCTGTCGACAATCTGACAAACCTCTCTTTTATAAAACGTCGATTCAACTTTGTGGGATATCCAACAACAAGAAGATCTCGTCGGATATCCGACTACAAATCTTTCAATATACAGGTCGGATATCCGACCACAATTACTTTCTGGGAGGTCGGATATCCAACCACACGGTCGTCGAATATCCAACTTATATTACTTTACAGTAGGTCGGATATCCGACCTTGAGGTCGAATATCCAACCTCATGGGCGTCTGATATCCAACACATATTACTTTATACAATGTCGGATATCCGACCAACTTTAGGTCAGATATCTGACCTAAGTTACTTTCTCAGAGGTCGGACATCTGACCAAAGTGCCGTCGGATATCCAACACAAACACCCACAGACAAAAGAGAAAGCCCGAGGATATTTTTCGTCGGTGGTATGGAAAAGTCGTCGGATTCTTTGGAATGATAGTCAGATTTCCGACAACTATGGGAAATTTTAAAAAAATACTATTTCCAAATAAGCAATACCCTTTATTTTTAGTTTTAGTACCAACCATAACCAGTATCATTAATCCCAAAGAGATTATATTTGTTGACATGATTTCAATGATCAGTTTATTCAACTCATGATTGAATGGTGTATGATCAATTTATTCAACTATATGAGCTACACTCATATAGTGTAGGGACCCCATTTCTGGGGCCCTCCCAAAAGACTATCTAAATAATTTACAAAATAATATAAAACAGTTTCGATATTACCAATCATAGAAAACTAAAAAATTTACTCAAAAATATAACTTAGCAAGTACAAATGGAATACTATACCTGTCAGTCGTAGGTCGATTTCGTTGTCGAACGAGGAGTCGTTGTTTTCACAATCCAATGTCTAAATGCTAATGTCCAACTGACCACTCAGTTGATGACCCTACCAATTTTGGGAATACTCTTCTTCTTCCCGAACCCACGAGCAATGGAGCTATAGAGCTCACACACATAAACCAGGGATCCATAAGTGGGATTCCCCCCCCCCACCAAGATCCCTTGGAAAACTCACAATAGAATCAAATCAATGTCTTTTCACCATTACAGTGACCATACAACAGTAGGGTGTCCTTCCCCTTTCCTCTTTACTTCCTTAAATAGGAAAATTCTTTGCGACAAATGTTGCTTCATGCAAAAATGCATAATTTTCTACACATTTAAATATAATTACCTCACCTAGCCATGTTTCATATTCCTAAGAGAGTGCACCTAAATTCCTATATTTACTCAAGTCTTCCCCCCCTGATGCTTTAATCTAGTTTCTATTTTTGTGGGTGCAAGTCGAGTTGGATGTATGCTAATGTTTAGTATACTATTTTCTCTTAAAAAAATATTTTCTATTATTTTAATTACTAATAATCATTCCATGTTCAAAAGAGCCTAAATGCAAATCTACATGCTTAATGCATAATATTCATCAATTGTTTTCGTCTTGGGTCTAGGTACCACATCATCGGGTCCATTCGTCCCTCATTTTCTTTTTATCAACATGGTACCACATCATTAGGTCCATTTTTTCATCATTTTTTATTTATCAACAAGGTATGACATCGCAGAGTCCTTTTGTTAATACTTCTTTGTTTCATCTAATTTGCAAGAACTTCAAGTAGGGATTTAGGATTCATTACCTTCAATCCTCTGTCTACACTCTATTGGAGACTAATGGCGCTGAGGAGTAAGTCCGTTCTTACTGCTCTCCCCTCAACCTCGTACGTGACCAATTTCGTCATGGTCCACTTCGCACGACTTCACGCTTCCTCGAGTAAGCGGATAGGTGCTTTTCAACTCGTGCGTGGAATCCGTAGGAAGTCAACACCATTCTCGTTCTTGCATGTGTGATTTATTCGTACTCTACGGCCCTTATATTTCCTTTGTGAGTCAGTTGGTTATGATAATTACTTGCTGCTGCACATATACTCAAAGTACCCATCAGTAGTACTGCTCATCATAACTCATAAATATACATCATGTCAATCAGTCCATAATCATAATCATGTTTCGTAATTCTACTAATCATTAATTAATACATGCAATCCCTTCATTCACGACATATATTTCATAACATAGTTAATCGTTAAGTAGCACATGCAAATTCGTCTATACACATCATCTATTTCATGAAACAACTAATCATTAAGCAAAGCATGTGCATCAATTTAAGTAAAGTATCCATTTCCACAAGTATAATTCATTTGATTATTTCTGTTTATCATTTTGGTCATTAAGCAATTTATCATGTGTTTTTTCAGTCATAAGACACATCCAAACTCAAAGAACCATTTATTGAAGTTTATTCAGTCGGGTCACTCGACAAGTGCCATCAAAGTCTACGGTTATTCTAGGGGCATTACATACACCCCCTCTTATAAAGAACTCCGTCCTAAAGTTAAATTTTGTTATTGTACTATCGATGCTGGGCTTTACTTTAATTTCCTATTCTCATCTTCTTGTCATTCTCTTCTATTTTTATCAAACAATCATGGCCATAAGCACTAGTGGTTCTAGTCATTAGTTTTCTAGATCATCTAGTATGGTTCCAATTCATCCTCAGGAACTCAATCGATTTTTTTTTGTGTCATACAAATCCAATAATAACTTCATAATTGTCAGTACCAACTTAGATTTCCTATACCTCCTAGTAATCTGTGAAGGTCTACGATATCCCAATTAGTTACAAGCTATATTGCATCAATAGCCACCCAATAGTTATCAAATCATCAATATAACAAATCCAAGCAATAATTCAAATCCATTTGGTTATCCTTTCCTCCAAGACGAGAGGGTAAACATCATAAAATATTTAGTCAAATATAGATGGGTAAGGTATAGTAACGGTTTTAACAAATCAAGAGACACCCTCAAATATTCCAAAATTAATTCCCATAAGACTACTTCCAAAAAACTCTAAATGTTCTAATAATGTTGGTCCTTAATTTGATAGGATTCCAAGCATCGAAATTTAGTGATTTGGTCGAACATATTAAACTTTAACTCCTAGTCCTTTCCTCACTAACATCATGTCCTGGTCAATGATCCTATCACATCCTTAACTCATTTCATCATTTATGTTGTCTTAGGACCACTTCGACAGACTCATCAAGTCACAGTATGTGTGTTTTCTTAACCTCATCAAGTTCCATATCAAGGTTAGTCGTCTATTCATCGAGTTTTCACCATGTCAGGCGGTTATCATAATTCCATTTAGCTAGTTGTGTTGATCATATCCATACCTTGTTTTACAAAAGTCGTCTTCATTTGGCCCTTTTGACAGGTTTTCCATTTACATTTTTTTTCATTACCCTATCATTGTTAAGCCAAGTTGAATCTTTTCATTTGTATTTTGTTAATGATAGTGCCATGGTGCTTAGCTCATCACCTTGGTCACATCGATATCTTGTATTTTGAGTCTATTTGTCCCTCTCGACAAGCTTTCGAATTCCTGGAAAAAAGTGTCTTGTCAATTAAAATTTATCAATTTCTCATCATTTAGTAAATCGACCAAATATATCCGTCCACTTGTCTTCTTATCATGCTTATGTTTAGGAAAGTTTAAAATATCCTAAATTAGATTCATGTTTTCCTTCACAAGGTCCTTTAATCCTAATGTAACAGATACATAAAGTTATTGGTAACGCATTTAGCAAATCTCTGTTTATCTCTAGTCCTCATTATTTAATTTATAAATTGAAATTCAATACCCTTTCGTCATATTTGTATTGATTCATCAAATTATCTCTAGACAATGCATGCTCATATCTTCTAAGCTCTTCAATATCAATAGCTTCTCAACCCTTATAATTCTAGTAAATGAACTATTTAATTTCTTTATTAAAGTGAATACTAAATATCAAATAAGAATTAAAAACATAACTTTCATATTCATTCCAAACTATACATCATGTAAGTTTCTAATATAGAAATGTTTAAAATGCAATCATCTAACTACCCCAAAGGAAGTAGCTAAATACTTATGTTTCTACTAAATTGTCATTCTATCGGACTTTATCGTAACTAACTCTCTCACACACATTTGCATACTAACAATTGCACATTTAAAACTTCTTGTTGAACTCCTTCATGTTCCTGCCTTACAAATGTAGAGTCCTCTGCCCTATTGCATGTTATGCATTTATTATCGTTATGACATCTTCAATCTAATAATATTTCAATTTACAATCTCAAGATGGTGCAAAAACATCGTTAGGCAATTTTAAAATTAAACAAACTAAATATAAGATTGTTCATGTTTCAACCCTAGGATTTTACTATGTTATAAATTATATTTCCATGAATAACATAAGGTATTAGTTCTGATCCCTATTAACTAAAGTAAAAGAATTATATGCGTAGCATAAAGTCAAACTCCTTTGCATACCGTATTCTATTAATAAAGGAGCTTTCAATTCAATTCAATCATTTCTTGCATGTATTTAAAAACATGTAAAATATCCTACCATTAAAATGGTCATCACATTTACTTTTGACTCCTAATTTGCGATCTCACCCCTTATCTAAAGATCTCTTTGTTATTGGCAAAAAGAAAGAAAGAGTAACGCAGGTCACTTACCACATTTAATGCTCGGCATATGATAAACGATGAAGTAGGTTGAACTTCTATTTCCGTGGATAGTATTAATGTAAGTATATTTAAAGGACCCGCATCTCGACGTTCCCAACTGGAATTCGCTTAGTAGTTTTATATATTATAAAATGGTTGGTAACCAACATACGAAATCTAAGGAGTACCTAAAGTTTAATCATCTAAAATGTAAAGTGTGTCGGTTATGGACATTTCACATCGCTAACCTTAACTTTTCATAATTCATAATGGAATAACATATAACGCAAATTATAAATGAGAGTTAGCGTCAATATTGTCTTTAGGTAATAATAAGTTTATGCGCATACTTGGAAAGGAACAGACAACCTTACCGTCTCATACTTATATATTTCTCAAGGCTTCCAGAACAGGTTATGCCTATGGTGCTTCCATTTGGGAAACTAAGTCCACTGGATAAAGATCAATTGGTTATGAAACTCGAGCAACTAAATTTGGGGGTTAAAAAAATGGCTCTGGATCCGATCGAAGGGATGAAACCACTGCTATTGGTACGAAAATGGTTCTGGGTAAATAGTGGCTACTTATGATACTGGTGGATATGCAACTTAATCTGTTCGAACCACTTCTTATGCCTTCACTTTTGCTGGTGGTTCCGGATCAACGGGCCAACTGTGTCGCTTCGCTGCTGGTGGTTAAATGGTTAACATATCTTCCATTCAATCAAATGAAACTGCGGGTGCATCCTCAACTGCATCATGGTATCGATCTAAATAAAAAGAATCTATTGCAAGGTCTCAATCTGGAAGAGATGCAGGCTAGCGAGACGGTGGTTAAACTACTGTATTAGTATTCTAGGTCAGGGTATTCCGTCGGGGCAGATTTTACAGGTTATTCAGTTGTGGTAAGTTTTGAGAGTCTTGTTGCAGCAGGTCCAGCTAGGCTGGCCTTTCACGAGGCAAGTCCTGGCCATATCTTTGAGCTCGTTTATATTTATTCATGGTTGGTTATGCTGCTCTCGTTTTGTTATGAATTCTTTCGAGCGTCCGGGTCGGCAATCCTTATCCCGATTACAGATTCCTTTGTTATGTCGACATGGCCATAGGGCCCACCCCTCTCTATCTCCTTGTAGATTAACGGTGTTTTCCCTTGGCTGTCGGAACCATTTTCCCATGTCTCCCTGAAACATGCAATCTAATCCACTGCGGGGTCCACCGTGGGACCCGAAGATACGCAGATAAGCTAAAGCAAATCTGCAATCGAGATAAGCTCACGGTCTGGGTCATGGACATGTTTGGTCTTGGAATGCATTCTTTCTCAGAGCAACACTATTTATATTTCGAGGGGATGAGCTTCACCCAATGGCCAGCTAGAATATGGTTTATTAATGAAGACAGCTGCATCATTGTGATAATTATTCATGGCAGATTGGTAAACCAAATCCGACTAATTTCTAAGTCTACCTATAATGCGACCATAATACCAGTTAAAAGATAGTTGATAAGAGTTCAGCGTGGCACTCTAGTTCTGTAGGGATTAGTCCCACTCAGGCAATATGATCTTTTTCCTCTAACTAAATTAATAATCATTCAATACTCCCCACCCCACCTCTCCTTCTTACATGCCAGCACAAGCGATAGCGATATGCGGAAATTATTAACAATCAAACAATATCATTTAATAGTTAAATCAAATATAAGAAGTCGGTTATACAATCTCCTTTACAGATATGGATGCGATATAAATGGAAACCGAAACGTTATCGAAATTAGCAATAATCAAATATTGGAGTCACATTGTTGTCGATGCAAACAGAGTGGCGACCAACTCAAAAACGTGGCCAGTTTCTCTAGAATTTCAGGTGGAGTATCTGTCAACGCCGATTCCTTCATGCACCTATTGTCGAGTGATGTGAGATAAAGGTATCTTGCTCGAACTCACTCTGTTAGAGGAATAGGTCTTACAGTCGTAGAAATAAATTCAAACATTACCTACTCTCTTTATCAATGGCGGCGGGTAGCCTGTCGCCGATCATGCGTAGAGGACAATAGCGAGGTGGATAACAACTTCAGATCAGATCGGATGGTTTACTTCAACGTTAACTTAAGAGTCTGTATCAAGGTCAAGGCATGATGCCTCTGTGAATATAAACGATTCTTGTGTATATTCTAGTTAAAATGTGTAAAGTCTCCTCATGGTTTGGGATCCGGATACCTTGCTAAGGACCTAATTCGCTGACTTAACAGAGCAATGCACTCGTGATGCACAGATTAGATTCTATGCAGTTTTTGGGAAAGTGTACAGGACAGAGATCCAAACACCTATGAGCAATAAATACAAAGGGACAGAGTAGAAATATGTATTCTTATTTTCCTATAGACATCTACCAAATAAATAAGCAGAGAAAATACAAAGGGACAGAGTAGAAATACGTATTCTCGGTAGAACCGAGGACTAATGTTCCATTGCTTCCCTCATTTTCCATGCGTCTACAACCTGGAGATCAGGATTCACATGGTGTTCACCATGCTTGGAGGACTCAACGTTCCTACAATGAGATAAAGCTGAGTTTACTGCTACCTAAAAATTTTCAGGGATCTAGAAAGGCGTGATAAGAGCTAGTTATGGTAGTTTTCGCGGATCTAGAACATTACACGAATCTGAGTTTAATCTAGTGAGTTTTTAAGAAAAGGTTTCAACCAGTCAAGAAGGGAGATGACTGTTCAGTGCCAGATCCGATATCTTCAGAGTTTTTTTTTTCCAACCAGAGGATTAAAAATTCATTTTATAACTAGATCTGATATCTTAGAGTTTCTCAACAGAGGATCAAAAATTCGCTCAAAAATTAAACTGAATTGCTAAATCTCAATTCGTAACTCTACCCATACGGTTTAAATATCATAAATTTAAATCAAACTTTCTTTTTCTTGAAATAGGATGACTGAGTTTAGTTCTATCATTAGCCGCAATAGAAAATACTATCATATAATTATGAGTCCAGTGCCCTCAAGGATCGAACGGCTCTGATACCGAATGTAGGGACCCTTGTTTCCGGGGCCCTCCCAAAAGACTATCTAAATAATTTACAAAATAATATAAAACATTTTCGATGTTACCAATGATAGAAAACTGAAAAATTTACTCAAAAATATAATTTAGCAAGTACAAATGGAATAATATACATGTCAGTCGTAGGTCGATTCCGTTGTCGAAGGAGGAGTCGTTGTTGTCGCAATCCAATGTATGAATGCAAATGTCCAACTGACCACTCGGTTGACCATCCTACCAATTTCGAGAATACTCTTCTTCTTCCCGAACCCCTGAGCAATGGGGCCATAGAGCTCACACACATAAACCAAGGATCCAGAAGTGGACTTCACCCCCACCAAGATCTTTTGCCAAACTCACAATAGAAGCAAATCAATGTCTATTCACCATTACGATGACCATCCAATAGTAGGGTGTCCTTCCCCTCCTTTCCTCTTGCCTTCCTTAAATAGGAAAATTCTCTGACACATGTCGCTTCATGAAAAAATGCCTAATTTTCTAAATATTTAAATATAATTACCTCACCCAACCATGTGTCTTATTCATAAGAGAGTGCACCTACATTCCTAGATTTACTCAAGTCTACCCCCCCTGAGGCTTCAATCTAGGTTCTATTTTGATGCGTGCAAGTGGAGTTGGCTATATGCTAATGGTTAGTATACTATTTTCTCTTAAACATATATTCTCTATTATTTTAATTACTAATAATCATTTCATGTGCAAAATAGCCTAAAAGCAGATCTACATGCTTAATGCATAATATTCATCAATTGTTTTCATCTTGCATCTAGGTACCACATTGTCGGGTCCATTCGTACCTCATTTTCTTTTTATCAACATGGTACCACATCATCAGGTCCATTTGTCCATCATTTTTCATTTATCAACAAGGTACCACATTGTCGGGTCCTTTCGTTAATACTTCTTCGTTTCATCTAATTTGTGGGAACTTCATGTAGGGATTTAGGATTCGTTACCTTCAATCATGCATCTACACTCTATTGGAGACTAATGGCGTTGAGGAGTAAGTACATTCTTACTATGCACCCTCAACCTCGTACATGACCAATTCCATCATGGTCCACTTCGCAAGACTTCACGCTTCCCCGAGTAAGCGGATAGGTTCTTTTCAAATCATGCGTGGAATTCGTAGGAAGTCGACACCGTCGTCATTCTTTAGTGTGTGATTTATTCGTACTCTACGACCCTTATATTTCCTTTGTGATTCAGTTGGTTATGATAATTACCTGCTACTGCACATATACTCAAAGTACCCATCAGTAGTATTGCTCATAATAACTCATCAATATACATCATGTCAATCTGTCCATAATCATAATCATGATTCGTAATTCTACTAATCATTAAGTAATACATGCAATTCGTTCATTCACGACATATATTTCATAACATAGTTAATCGTTAAGTAGCACATGCAAATTCGTTTGTTCACATCATCTATTTCGTGAAACAACTAATCATTAAGTAGAGCATGCATCAATTTAAGAAAAGCATCCATTTCCACAAGTATCATTCATTTCATTATTTTCGTTTATCATTTTGGTCATTAAGAAATTTATCATGTCTTTTCTGAGTCGTTAAGACACATCCAAACACAAAGGACCACTTTATTGAAGTTTATTCAATCAGGTCACTCGACAAGTGCCCTCAAAGTCTACGGTCATTCTAGGGGCATTACATATAGTCACAACATGCATATACCTTTGAAGATTATGAATGCAGTACAAATCATACTTCATTTGGTTCCATTGAGGTCACAGTCCCTTGGTGCGTTGAACTATCCCGCAGCTGGAAAAAAAAAACTTTTAGTGTTTGCATAACCAACCATCCCTTTGGCATAGATCGCATGGATTTTTTCCTTTCATTTGAATCTTAAATTGTAATAATTAAATCAATTTCGACCTAGGTATAAGCTCTCTTATTTATATTATTTTACCTACTATGTAATATTGATCAATAGCACCAATAAAAATACTAAGACATGCAAAAAAGGTCCACATTACATGTTTAAGACAGAAATAGTTCGTTGTTATCCAAGCAAATTACCAAAGACAATTATGAATACCCTAGATACTAAGGTTGTATGGCATAGTGGTTAAATCAAGCATCATTCAGTATTTCTATAACATGAATATTCAATGCAAATTGTTGAATCTAAAATTTATTATAATAACATATGAAAGGAAGCAAGCAAGGGAAGATTTTTTGGGGAAAAAGGTTGTACTCTTTAACCTTGTTGAAATTTAAGTACAAGCATTTTTCAAAAATCTGGTCTAAACAAGACAAAATTATCAAATACATGACAGAACAATTGTAATTTTGTAACATGATAAATCATAACAATTATACAAGACCACGAAAGCTTCTATCCATCTCATATTTCTCTTATACTCTCATATGTCTTTGAAACAATTACCTGATAGAAAAATACAGTCTTTCCTGCTCCACTTAAGCCTGCCAGCAAAATAGTGTTTGCCTTATTGCACCTTAAAAGTCCTGTAACTATAAAGTGGTCAAAAAGTAAGGAGGCTTCTCCATTCAGATCCTCCAAACAGAAGAAAAAGGAAATCCCATTTGAAAATTAAAACTCCAAAATTTGTATTAATCTTGAGGTTGATATTCTCTAGACACTGAAATATTTCAAATCAACCAATATGCAATGAACCCAATCTCCTTCTAAATGTACATTTTTATATGCTCATGAAGTAATAATGGATGGAAATATCCATGAAGTAATAATGGATGCCAGCCATCCTTTGAAGACCTTTTGAATTATGTTTGGATCATTTGAAGAGAGTCATCTTTCAACATTTTTTAGGAGCATTGGTGGAATGTTTATGCAACAAATCAAACAACAATCCAGTTTGTGAAGCGTCCATTTTTTGGGTGGACTTTTGTGATTTTGTGGGACTGATTCACTTTGAATAGGCCTTACACAATGTGCCCTAGATTTTTAGGTCATTCTAACTCTTGGATATTTTTTATGGCAATTGTTGAAATAGTATTAAGCAATAGCCCTAAAAAATGATAATTTGTCAGCCTGAAAAAATGCACAAAAAACCCTTGTTTCAGCACCATGCTGGGTCAAAGTATGGAACATGTTTTCATATCTCCTTATGGTAGAAAGATATAGCTTGTTCTTTCATCATTTGAGCATCTTGTATGCATGTAATAGGGTGTTTTGGGGGAAGTAAATCCTTTGCATCATGACAAGCTATGAGCAGATTATTTGATGGCATATACCTTTTTTTTAGCATTGTGAACATGAAATATAGAGGTGATTCCCATTCTATTTCTTATATGCTTATATGGAGGATAGTTTGAATAGCCTTCCATAATTTTATACCCTACCTTGGCCATCACTCAAACCTACAAATGGAAAAAAGTCATCATTTGAAGCATGCTTACACCCTTTTATACACCATTTCATGAGTGATATTACATGTTTGGAGGTTACTCATTGAGATGGTCCACTAAGAAGGTTGTTCACATGGTTCATATACACTAGCTATGAAATAAATATACTATCTTCTAACTTCCAAACTTGCATGCCCAAAAGATAATGGAATTGACCCAAGACACTAATATCAAATGTAGTTCTATGATTCCTTTATGCATCAATCAAATCAATGTTGGAACCTATAAATACCAAATCTACATATAAAATAACAAAAAAACATCACCATAAACCTTCTCAGTGTATAGATTTTGAATTGGATAGGTGCTTTCTAAAGCCACAGTTCAGAAAATGGTTATCAATTTCTCATTCCAAGCCCTTGGCACTTGCTTAAGTGTTAAGACCATAATGTGACTATGTCACGTACCCAAAATTTCGTAAAAAATTTAAACTTTTTTCTAAGTGTAATTGTAATTAAATGCTATGCGGAAGATGGAAAGTATGTACAACATCTAAATTTATTGTTTTAATAACAACATCATTGTAACATCTTAATTAATTAATTGAAATCATGAATCAAACTTTTCTTATCGACACAAGAGTCTTCTATATTTTCACAAGCCACCCTATCTATCAATGTACAACTTCTTGAGTCCCTTTTTAAACTATACGTAATACTGATTGGACTTCAAGAAATTTCTAAGGATGAGATATGATATTCATACTCCAAACATGCGTTGAAGTGCCAACCTTAATTACTCAATACAGACTGGTAAGCTCTCCTATGTGAACTTCAATGATTTTCTACATCTTATTTGAGAAATTTATAAAGAGGAGATAGTACATCTAACCATTGAAATCACTACAAGCAACATGCCACCACTTTGGTCAAACTAAAATTACTTTCCCTAATAACTAGAATTTCCACATAAAGATTTATTCATTAGTAATTAACCATCAAGAACAATAATGGATTACCTATATTTAAATCATACATTTATTTTTCATATAAACAACGAGCATCACTTTCGACAAAAGTAAATAAACAACAAGTCGTTAAACAACATACAATGGAGAAAGACTATTTACCGTGGTTCACCCACTCCTTGGGCCACACCCACAAAAGGGTGTTTTTTATAAATATATTTCATCAAAGAAGTTATAATGTGCAACATGATTGTTGCTACTCTATCCGAAAATATAACTCCATAACTGTATTAACACTCAACATTTGGCATGACCACCCTCAATGGACTTAGACCTAAATCTGGAAGTTTCTTTCTCATTATTAAAGTTTTACCTCTCTATGTACACAAGGGGTATAAACCACCCAAGATCCTTACTAAGAGAAAAACAAATATAATTTCAAATATTTTTACTAAGAAATTCTTCCCATATATTAATTTATATTTTATTCTTTTCATTAATCAAACTAAAAGAAGTCTCTTTATATTTAACACATATTAAATATACATATTATCTTCAATATTGTAACTAAGAAAAAACATACTTAAAAATATGTAATCTTTTAAGATAATTTATTTAAATTCTTTAATAAGGAAAGAAAATAACCCTTACATTTATTATTTACTTTTAAAACAATTATATGCTAATAGCCTTAAGGATCATTTTTCTCCTATAATGTTGAAGTTCCTTTTCAAGGAGCAAAAGGGCTATGTATTAATATACCTTTATTGAGGTCATCAATTTGTTTAGAGAAAGCTAAAAAAAAATACACTCATAAACATGGGCTTTCCAAAACCAATTAAACTAATCATAAATTATTGGTCTCCAACCAAATCTCAAGAGTGAGATTATTAAGCCAAAAGTCATATGTATAAAATATACATATTTATATAAATTGAGCTCATAAATGACTACTAAGGCTCATATTTTAAAACGTATGTGCATTCAGTTTGTTAGCAAATATCAATGCAACCATTTATAACAAAATGCAACCTATGACTCGACGGTGTTTTAAAACTAGTTATTCTTACTAGAACATCCTACGGGGTTTCATGTTTTCCCCAAAAAGTCAGACAAAAGCCAATATACATCAGCATTCGTCCAGCACATTTAGCAGAGTGAAATATATATATATATATATATATATATATATATATATATATATATATATATCATATAAGCATTATGAACCATTGGATGAACCGATTTCAGATGTTTTAACACAAGTCGTAAGATATGTAGAAAAACTTTTTAAAGATCCTTTCGATTTACCCAGTTCTATTAAGGTTTTCTCGACATGAGTGAAAGAAAACGACAGTCATTAATCTATGAAACAACAACTCTACGCCGTAAGTTTTCTCCTTTTACAAGCAAAAGACCTACAGCCGGGGATGGTCATAACAGCTACGAGGCATGATTCAAACCCTACGACGGAAAGTATACAAAACTCTGAGATATCATATCGACATCAGCAAAATAAAAAACTCAGACGGCCGCTACTTATTTTCAACGTACATCGAGAAAATGGAAAAATCAACAGGTTTTGTTTTTAAGCAAGTGCAAACCAAGTCAAACCAATTAACCATTCCAGTCAGGTGATTTATATTTTCCTACGAAAATATGGTTCCAGCACAAGCTAATTCAATGCAATAGTCTACAGGTTTTTTTAATAGAGGTTCCCTTCAATACTATTAATTACCAAAGGAATCATAGCAGAAGCAAAGAACTATGGCATCTATAGTCCATACGTTCTAGGTTATAAAATACAATACCCGGCGATCAAAATAATAGGTATGCTTCTATTCTCAACCAAGAATTGGAAATCAGAGAAAGAGTTCGGATCTCAGAAAGAGATTGTTGTACTGGATGCGTACCATTTCGAAAACGGAATTCGAATAATAAAAGGAGCGTGGAGAATACCTTACCATACTCCGTCATTAAGTTTGTTTAGTAATAAATAGACTTATGACAATAAGTCGTAAGATTTCACTATTGATGCGCAGTGAATAGTGAATCTGTCTAATCTAGGATAACACTTAGGATAACACTTATGACACTAGGGATTTAGGTAACATACTCTTCAAAAGACTATACAAATCCTTGCATACCTATGTAATTTGCATTTAATATCTTTATAATAAAATTCAAAGTATTGGTATATATATAAGTATTATTATAATTAATATTTTATCTAAGTGATGGTGTACTTATGCGCACACACACACACATATGTGTGTGCTTCCTCACCTAGAATGAGATTTTGTATCTCCTGTGGTAAAGGCAATTTCTCACCCATCATGAATTCATGCCCCGTCATCATTAATTTTTTTGTCGATCCCTTTAGACCCCTGGGTCTATAACAACTTCTTATGAACTTAACACTAGTTTCCACGTCCACTAGTGGTGCCTTGGCCTTGAGCTCCTCACTAGGGCCATTTACAAAATTTACAATATACATTTTCAAGAGTAATATAAATAGCGTCGAATTTGAGGGATGTTACAGACTTCTTTAACCTGTATACACAGTTTGGATATTTCTGATCCATCCACAAATTCTAGTAGTTGTTGCATATAGATTTCTTCATGTAGAATTAGAACCCCATTGGAAAAGATGATTTTCGTATCCATTTGGTGGATCTTACCCCCAAAGACTACTTGCTAAAGGAAATTTGAGTTTGAAAGTGTTTACTTAACAACTAGGACACAAGTTTCGCCATAGGCAACACCTTCTTTTTTATTGAATCATTTAGGAACTATTCTAGGATTTAACTTCTCTATGTCATCATATGAGTTTAATTTTGTTTTATAAATCCAGTTGCAACCAACAAGGTTCTCACCTCTTGGAAGAGGTACTAACTCCCAAGTTCGGTATTTCGTCAAAGCATTGTTTCCTACTTGCATAACTTCCTCTCATTCTTACTCATCAAACCTACAAGAAATTTACTGTTCATTCATCTATAGAAATATAGAAGTATAAATAAACATGATAAACTTTTTTCGAGCATTGAACAAGTACTTATATTTTCCAAAAGTTGGATACTATGGAACTAACTAAGACAACAATTTTTCACCAAACGATATGAAGTTCTCTATGGATGTCACCCTCTAGTTGGGCTATGAGACTACTAGGGAAAAAAGACAAACGTAAAACTCTCATGTCAGTTATTGTCTAAGAACATGATGAGAAAGACAAGGGAAGAAAATCAAAACTAATTAATAGTTCAATTTAAAAGTATTCCTTCATCCTAGTTTCAAGTAAAAAAATATCAGACTTAATCTCTCCACAAATATTAATATTTAAAGTAGCTTCCAACCATGTAATAATCAATAGGAAATATAAGGCGAGAGTTCAAGAAATTATAAACCCATTGAGGATGAACATAGTCCCTAGATAAAAATGTATGGCCCTGGGTTGGGATATCCACTATCTGCACATCAAAACATTACACACATAATAAATTACAAACTTGATAGTTACTTCTGTAGATGTTGGCACCATGTGCCACTACATGAATACCATATAGTCGTATGTGTAGGTCATTGAGGATTGACTATATTTCTAGGTTTGTCATGCAAAAGATGGGCATTCGGACTTGCAGGTCACCAAGGAAGGTTGCATGTTGATAGGAGCATTAGTACTATCACAAATCCACAAGGATGTTATAAAAAATGTGGGGAAAGAGATAATATGTGTAGATATCTATATGATGCACAATGTCTTACAGATGCATATGTATCTTGAATGTGATGGGGAAAAATGCTTTCACACAAATGCCTTCTGTGTAACATCAATGCAAACACAACATTCTCTTCGCTCAATGCAGTAAACTTATATGCATAGTTGCAAAGCACTTTTGGTCACAATGGAAAGGATTTCATTCATAGGCACTTAGAAAATATTTCATAGTTTGTACTAATTTTCCAGAACTAGAACTAGAACTAAAACCCAGAAATGTACCATAACTAGAACTAAAACCCTCCCAAATCCTAGAATGACAGAATTTTACATTTGGCATAAATTGGGAAAGGACCCATGCCTCATGTGAACTTCCTAATCTCTTGAATACAAGTGATTTAGACTATGAACACCTTAAACCCTCTCGTTATTGGTTTTCATCTTCTCTCTATCACACTTATGGATTCTCCCTCTAGTGAACCTATAATTCATCTCTAATACACTTCTTAGGTTGTAATGTTGTGCTACCCTAACATTCTTTTTCTCCTTGTTTATTACAGGAATTAGGGTTTTTTTGTTGGTTCAATTTCATCCTTGCAGTCTCTTATGAACCTCAACATGGTATACAAGAGAGTGTGGGAATTCCTTACTCATTTATCTATTGGTTTATGCCCACAACTAGGGTTTATGTCCTAGATGCAACCCTAAGGTTTATTAACCTACTATTGTGTTGATTCAATGGACATTGATAAAATTATCTTATCAATCTTATCTTTTTTCATCCATAGGTACATGCCCATGGTTTATTGTTAAACATTGAATTGATTAGTGATATTCTTGTTCTTGTATGCCTATAAATAGGATTGTATAACTTGATTTCAATTACTTTTATCTAGCAATATCGCTATATAAGAATTGCTTGCTTATTTGTTTGTTGTTGATGCTTAATTTCATTTGATTTTACCCTTGCCCAAACTATCATAATTATTCCATGTCTCGATTTCCTTACCTATTTGATTTTGAACCTCATCTTGCCTTAAGCCATTTGTGAGTTCATTACATCATTTGTATCTTGAAGATGCATTTGTCCTAAGTCTTTGTAATTGTATTATGCAAGCAAGGAAGGAACTAGGGTTTTGGGGGAAAAAATTAGAGGATACTTGAAGTGTTAATGTTTGAGTCCTTTTGTGAGATGGACGTAGATCCTAGGGCATTTGACAAAGAAACCCTAGAGGATACTTCAAGCTCTTTGCTTAGAGAGCTTGTGTGAGGCAGGCTTAGTGAAAGAACAAAATTGGACTTGATGGTGTTGGTGCTAGCTTATTGTAGAGCCTTTGGTGTGGCTAGAGAGCATGGTGGGTAGTCAGACATGCAAACCACCAAGGAAGGTTGCAAGTTGACAGGAGCTCTAGCACTAGTTGACGCTTGTTTTTCTGATCAGAGGGAAGAGGTTCAGACTAGTTGGACTGAGTGCTCAGGTTTTGGGTTCAGGGATCCAAGAAGTAATTCTTGGAGCTAGGTGGTCGGCTAGACTATCCTATTTGGCATGGAGGAAGATCAAGTTTGGGTGGTTGAGTTTCCTATGGGTGGGCTATCCTATAGGTAATTTACTGTTGTTATAAAAAAAATTATCTTGCAAGAATCATTCAAGAAATTCCTATAATATGAACTTGTTGTTTTAAAATTCTGAAATTGCGTTAGTTTATTTCACCTACATGAAACTTCAATTAAGTATGAAACTCCATAGATAACCAATGGAACTCTCCTTACTTTCTACTTGCACAGTGAACATATTAACCTAGATGAACATAGTAGCATATCAAGCCAAATTAAACCATCAAAGTATAGTTATGTAAACTAAATTATTTTATTTAATATTTAGTAAATTGAGACCTGGGAGGTCCCTACAACATGATAACACTTTAAGAAACAATGTTACAATCATGGCACCAATTAAAGCATAAATTTGCACAAACTGTAATCATATATCGAATATTAAAAACAAAATTACAAGTAGGAAAAGCTCCTTACAATCTATACATAACTGATTCTTCTTTTAAGATTTGGTGTTAATCATCACCTAAATTATACATCATGATAGTTAGGTAATTAATCAAATTAATTAAGAATGAAAAAGAAATAAATAAATGTGCACGTAGAACACTTGAGAAAGTCGGGCACATAACTTGAATATACCCTCTTAGTGGTTATTCAAATGCCAAAGTTTTCAATAACTTTAACTCCATGTAATTTTTTTCCTTTTAACCTTTCTAAGTGATGTACATGTTTTTTTAGCAAAACATTAAATTTGGGTATATATTAAGTATCTACACTAATGCTTATGTTATTAATATCTAACTCTTTATTTTATTAATGCTTATTAATAATATCTAACTCTTTGTTTCACAAAGAGACACATTGTAAACAAAAAAAAATTGAGAAATTAATTGAAAACATCAAATACACACCATGGTTCAATCAACCGAAGAACTGGGTAGAAACAAAGTTGATGGTGCATACCCAAGAAGGTATGAGACACATAAAAAAGAAGGTACAATCTATACCTATATTATGTCATGTATATATTGTTGTAGATATTTCTATTAAGCCATCTAATTGAAGTTCAATGTACACTTCACATTCTAGGTGTACAACCATGTGATGATGATATTTCTAATGTGTTTGGACATTGCGAAATCAATCATTAAAGTATAAGGAAGTTGGTTAAGAAATCATGTGAGATCTCATATCGTTAGTTTGATCATGAAGTTACAAAAAATATTCTAAAATATGTAAATGTATGTTAATCAATTTCGTGTCTTTCTCGACATTGTATCTAGAATCATGTTTAGAGACCTCAAGGATGTAACTAGTAGTTTTTTTTTCAATTGATTATAATGCTCCTCTTGGTGAAGATATTGGTGAGCATAGTGGAAAGGTGGTAGAGAAGTATGAAGTTTTTTTCCGAAAGGGATCATCACTGTATCATATCAAATATGTCAAGTTAAATGAGGATGATTAAATGGGACATTTAGAATATAAATTCATTTAGTGTTTATATAACTCAACATTTTCAACCAGAGCACATTGAAATAAATCTTGGCATATTTTGTGGATGTAATGGTTGCATAGTGGGAGGTTTGAAGTTTGGTATATAGTTTATCAATTTATATCTTAATAAACTAAGTAAATTATATAATTGCATGATCTCATGCTTAATTAAGAGTGAATTTATGAAGATGGGTAACATTTTTTGGTCAAAAGTGACAATGAAAATTCAATATTTTACACATTTATTAAATCGAAGCCCTCAAAACTAATCTATGCTTTGTAAATTTCGACATGCAACCAAAAAACAATTTATTGGGAATTATGTTGGCTATATATATAATGTGTCGAAATTGCATTTAACAAAAGGTTTTCTTGTAAATTTTAGGAAAAGTTAACAAGTGCCTTGTGCGCACCTAAAATAATTTAATGATAAAGTATAATTTTTGAATATATATATATATATATATGAACATAATCTACACTGAATGCACCAAGGTGCACTTTTTTTTAAAATTAATTTTGGAAAATTATAGTCTTTTTATTAATTTTCAAAACTTACCATTGAAAATTTTAATCACATTTTGTATACATGTGTGTGCACATAAACATTTTTTTACTGCTTACAAAAAATGAAAAATTCCCTTTTGAATAAGAAGTGTCCATGTGGGGCATGTATTTTATTTTTATTTTTTTGGTTGTGTACTTTTTATGTTGTTGATTTTTCTTTGAACCACTGCGAAGTTGTGGACATGGTTTTTAAGTGTAAGTTTTAAAAGAAAAAAAAATATCATACGAACTTAAAAATGTGTAAATTATATGTTAGTGGATAGACGATTCATTGACGAATCTACTAGCATGAAGTCCAACACCTAAGGTGCATCCTAAGATAAGGTTAATGCCTTGAAAAGATGCCACTAAAATGAAATCTATAAAAAAGAGGGTTGAGGGATTGCTTTTTGAGCCCTTGATTGAGCTACTAGCTTAATTGAGGTCTTAAAGACCCTCAACTAAGGCTTGAAGCGATTTTTTAAATACCTCGATCGAAGGTTTAAGTTGATTAAGAATATAGCTCGATTGAACTATTTAATCATTAAATATTTAAATTTTATATGGAAAAAATTAACTATTGGTTTAAATAAAGTTAGATGGAGTTGATTAAGGTGATAATTATTTTTTATAAATTATTTATAAGTTATTTAATAGTTATTTGTTTTTGTAAGTTAATTATTGCTTGATAAGTTATTTGATAGTTATTTAAGCCAATAGTTATAGTCAATTTTTTATAAGTTATAGTACATAATTTTTTATAGAGATAATAAATAATTATTAGTTTAATTAGCTTAAGGCATATTTGTTGTTAGTGATTTATGACCCATGGTTTTGATAACTCATGGTATTTTCCATGGGAAAATTTACCATGGGTTACCAAAACCATGGGACATAGAGCTAAGCTAATTAAGCTAATAATTATTTATTCATTAAGCTAATAATTATGTATTCATTAGGCCAATAATTATTATTTATTAAGCTAATAAATATGTCTATTGGATGTAGCTTGGGTGGTTGGGAGGAATGACTGTTATCATCCCCACCCAGGTTCAATTCTTATAAGTGACATGATGCTCTTGTTGAGCCCCTATGTAATGATTAAGTGGATTATTAACTCCATAATCGAGCTATTTAAGCCAATAGTTATTTTTTTTCCATTTTAAATTTAAATATTTTTATGATTAAATAGCTTGATCAACCTATTAACTCAATTGATCTATTTATCTAACCTTCAATTGAGATCCAAAGCTCGATTGAGGGTTATTTAAACCCTTAATCGAGGTATTGGAAAAAGATCAATCCATGGCTTAAATAACCCTTGATCAAGCTCGTGTTTTGGGCAATCTGTGCTCGCGTATTGGAAAAAAGTGTTACCCATATTCATGGGAACGCCCTTAAACAAAGTTCACTACAAGGTATAACCTTTTTCAACTAGATCTTTAAGAGATGGGGCTTTTGAAAAATTCAATCCATTGAGGTGCAAAGAATGTTAGGATATTTTGAAATTAAGAATTAATTTAAGTACAAGTTCGTATGATGTGATTTTAGTGTGTTTTTACTTAAATTATTTGATGTTTACAATTATGATATGAAATGGAACAATATGTGATTTTTCATCTATTTTGGTGCTTCATGGGTGGAAATATTGGATAAATTGGTTTGTAGGGACCATTTTAGGGCCAAGTCTTACTTTGCATATTTGGGGTCTAGAACATTACGAGGCCAATTTGAGGGCTTAAACAATGTTTTTAGGGGTCAAAATCTCATGAATCGTAGCTCTACAATTTGATGGATTTCCAAAGGCACAAAGATCAACTGAATTGACATTTGTATGAAGAAGTTATGCCTCCAACAAGTTGACCTATCATGTTTACCACCATGGTACCAAGTGGATTCCACGTTAACTCTCATTACCCACACATGTGTAGCTAATCACATGTAGAATTTATAGAACATTCTATACTGTCCAAAAACTTAATGCTAATTGAGAGTTGAAACATTCAAATAAATTAAAACTAATCCTTGATGGCTATCAGAACAATGTTAAATATTGGGCCACTAGGAGAATAAGAGGTTCCATTCTAATGGTATTATTTTATTGTTCCATATTTGAGATAGATCCAGAGACTCGATATTAGAGCATAATAGAGGAATTAGGAGATCATGTAGGAGCCATACACACCACAGTTTCATAGGTAAATCCATATAGAGTACCACTTTCTTTGTATTTGCATTCTAGATTGGAGAAGAAAAGAGAAAGGTATACTTCTCGCTTATGTTGGGTTTTTCCTGATGGTAGGTTTTCCAAGCATATATCTTATGTTATTTGTGTGGATCTGTTGTTTTTATCTATCTATTTTCCATTTAGATTTAGTATATTTTATTCATTTTGTGGAATTAAGCTAACACATTGAATCTTAAATCTCCAGTAAAAACTGCACAACTAAGAGTTTGTAGAAATTTATATGATTTATTGTGATGAACTCTTCCAACAGAATATTAGGGTCATTTTACAAATCATATTGGTATCAAAGAAGATTTATTTAGGGTTTTTATGGGAAATTGTGGGATTTAGGAGTTGGTGGAATAAAGAAAAATTCTTCAAACCCTAGCCATATATAGTGGATGAGTTCAATGAAGAATCAAGGGGTAGATATGAAGGGCAATTTATGAATATAGAAATAAAAGTCATTTATATCTCTAGCAATATGCCAATCCTCATGGTGGCTCCAAAGAGAAAGTTTGGACCTTTCGACAAGTTTGGTGGATCTAACTCAAAGGAAATCTCAAATAGGAAATTGAGGGACATTGAAAACCTAGAAAAAGAGTTGAAAATGCAAGAGAAAGAGAAACCAATTTCTAGTAGCAACAATTCTTCCCAATATCTATTTAAAGTGGAAGCAGAAGTGGAGATCAATCCCTATCAAGGTGAATTCAATGTTATTAAGTTGAATAATTGGTTGCAACAGTTAGAAGTTTATTTTAGTGTCCATAACATATTAGAGGAGTGAAAAATATCATTTGCTCGATTGAAGTTGGAGGGCCATGCTCTAACTTGGTGGGAAATCCAAATGGAGACACTTAGGATGGAGGGTTATCCCATGGTAAATAAGTGGGAGGAATATAAAACCCTCATCAAGTCTCAATTTTAACCAATTGAGTATTAAGAGGACCAATGGATCCATCAGCATTAGGGTGATTCCATGAAGGTGGTTCACAGTTTTCGGCAATCGGGGCCTCAAAAAATTATGCAGACGACCCTCAATCGAGGTATTAAAACCTCGATCGAGGGTTTAAAATACCCCAATCGAGGGATTTAAAATACCTCGATCGAGGGATTTTAAATACCTCGATCGAGGGTTTAACATAGACCTCAATCGAGGGTTGGGTTAAACCCTCGATCGAGCTATTGCTCGATCGAGTTGTTGAAACAAAATTAAAAAAATAAAAATGAGCCCGTGGCCGGCCCGTGCCAATTCGACTGACAGCAACCGACAAGCAAAAGTTCGACCGAGAACCAGAACTCGACCGAGTACTTAAGACCATCACCATGTCACCAACAAACCATGTCGTCAACTCCACCAGGTAAGTAGCCCATAAACCTCACTTATTTATTTTTTAAATAAATTTTATTTCTTGTTTGTTTTTTCTAAGTTTATATCAACCGACAACGTTTGTTCTGCTGATTTTATTTCTAAATGTGTATTGGCAAGCATAAATGTTGTTGGATTACACATTTGGAAATAAAACCGGCAACATAATGTTGTCAGTTTTTTTTCAATAAATTTAACCAAATTGTGTAAAAAAACCATTGAAACCTAAATGTTTTATCCCTATGAACCTATGAACCTATCAATTACCAAGAACCATGTGAAAACTAAATGAAAACACCAAGTGAAAACATTTGTAACAAAACCAATTACATTAGGTTAAATATGTTTTAAATTTAAGTTTCATTTATTTATTGAAGTTTTAATATTTATGTTTATATCAACCAACATCGTTTATGTTGCCGATTTTATTTTAAAATGTGTATTGGAAAGCATAAATGCCGCCCAATTTTTTTCAATCCTCTGAGAATGCCAGGAGGATTGAAAAAAATAAAAAAAGCACACACATTTGAAAATAAAACCAAGAACCATGTGAAAACTGATTGAAAATGACGAGTGAAAACATGTGTAACAAAACTAGTTACATTAGGTTAAATATGTTTTAAATTTTAAATTTAAGTTTTATTTATTTATTCAAGTTATGAATATCTATGTTTATATCAACCAACAACGTTTATGCATGCTAGCTCCCTATCTGCTTATTTGAAGAAAACCAATTAGTTAAGCACTCCTCAAGTGTATCCCCAAACCGAGCCATAATATGAGCAAATTTGTATGTTTACTAGCGACCTAGATCTTAGCAATATAGGAACGCTGCACAAATAAATGAGTTACCGATTCAGCATCTTGCATGCAAAGAGAACATATGTTAGGGCCTGAGAAGCCACACTTATGGAGATTATCCCACGATAGGATTCGATCTTCCAGTGTTAGCCAGACAACGATCTTGACCTTCAAAGGTAGCCGCCATTTCCAAACAACCTTATGCCACCCCTTATAATCCTCCAGGATCTGAGCCATGATCACCTCATAAGCTAATCATGTTCCATGACCACAGTAATAGATCATCCTCCTTCAAGATCCTGATATTCCCCTTGTAGAGATCAGTGATGTACTTAATCCATTCTAATGCCAGGCCACCCTGAAGTCCTAGCTATGAGGAACCCATCCAACGGTGCAAGGAACTGAAAGAGTTGTTTCCAAGTAGAATATGGTTAAGTGAAAAGATACCTCTATTATGCAAGATGATAAACCAGTTCAAGTGATAGTCTGGAATTTATATCCCCACCCAATATGGGGTCTTCCCCTAGGATGATGTGTCTCTCGTTCCCAAGGACCCATGCCATCCAATCAACCATTACTGAGAAGGATGATAGCAAGCCTTCCCAAATATTTGAAACACCTTTTTTATTCTTTTCCTTCGATCTAATCCATTGAAGAGTCGATTGTGACCGAAATATTTGTCCTTTAGAATGCCACTCCATAAGCTATCTACAATTAATGCCCTCCATAGACTCTTCGCTAGTAATGCTGATGAGAACTTGTATATGTTTTTAAGGGGGCAACCACCTTTCTCAAATGGCCTAGCTAGTCCGGCCCAATCTATTAGATGATATTTATGATTATCATTTCCAGACCAAATAAAATGGTGTATTTTCCTTCTTATTATAGAAAGGATTGATTTTGTAAATTTGCACATCAAGAACCAATACACACACAAGATTTTGCAAAACATATTTTGCAAGGGTTAGTAGCCCACCACTAGACAACCATTTCCAATTCCAATGAAGAATTCTTTTATCAAATATTTTTAAAAGCCACTACCAATCCGATACCCTGTAGCCATTTGGCTTAAGGAAATAACCAAGATATTTTGTGCCATCAGACAGCTCTCAAACCATGTAGGGAGGGATTTGTAATATTTCCTGTAACTAATTCTCCTCCAGGTTATGCTTGAGTAATTTCAATTTTCCACCATTAATTATCATCCCAAAAGCTCTGCAAAAAATATTTAATAAGTCTTTGAAGTGATACCATTCCATCTTTCTTGCGCCCCCAAAAAGCATCACATCATCAACAAATAATTGATGACTAATAGCTATCTTTGGTATCACCTTCACACCTAATAAAATCCTATCTTCATTTTCTTTGTTAATGAGGCAGTCAAGGCCTTCAATAACAATTAAAGACAATAAAGGTTAAAGGGGGAAGCCTTGTGAAAGTCCCCTAGAGCTATAGAAGAAATCAATAGGGCATCCATTAATAAAACTGGCATAATTAACCAAAGTGATGCATCCCATAATCCCCTTGATTTCCCTCCATGGTATACCAATTTGTAGAAGAGCTATTCTAAGGAAATTCCAATTTACCTTGTCATAGGATCTAGTGAGGTCCAACTGAAGAATCAAAGACTTAATATTCCAGGATTTTATGATATCAAATGTCTCTTGAGCCACACCAACAACATCAAGTATCTTCTTGTTTTCAAGAAACCCAAAATGTTCCTTGGAAAGGAATTTTGATAGTACCCGGCTTAATTCTTCTTACAATAATCGTTGATATAATTTTATAGATGAGGTTACATAGGGATATGAGTATGTAATCCTCAAAGGTCTCCGGATTAGAAACTTTTGGTATTAGTGCTATAAATGTGGCGTTCAAAGCAACCGAACTTCACCTTTGATTCTGGTTTCTTCCACCATTTGGAGGATGTCCTGAACCATTATATGAAGGAATTCCAGAAATAGATCCACGATCAAGCCATATGGACCAGGGATTTTATCTTTTGCAAACCTACAAAGCACTTTATGGACCTCATCTAAAGTTACAGGAGTATAGATCTCGTTTCCTTCTTGCTCAGTAAAATAGTGTGGATATTCTCTGATAATTATGATTTGACACATAACCAAATGATCCCCCGAATCATGGTAGTATCTTGTGAAATAATTTGACTACTTCCAAATGGATATCCTTTTGATTGCTAATCCATACATCTTCATCTTTCTTCAAAGACCAAATGGAGTTATAAACCCTGGAACTATCAACAAACATATGGAAAAATCTGTTGTTGTTATCACCCAATTTTATCCATAAGGCCCTACTTTTTAGGCGCCATGATTCTTCATCTCTTTTCAGAATTTTTAGTTTTCTAAGATCCAGATCCTGCAATGTAGCATGTCCCTGATCCGATAGTGGATCACCTTAATTCCCATTAAACATAGAATATATTCGAGCTTCAATCTTCACAAGTTCAACTTTATCGACCCGCTTACGGACATGATCCCAATGCAAAACCACTCGTTTGAGCATTTTGAGTTTCTGAACCAATATGTGAGAAGGAGAGGCTACCTCTTTGATCGTGAAGCATGTCTATTCTTTCCTGACCATATCTTTAAATTCCTCATCCTTGAGCCACAAATGATTGAATTTGAACGGATAAGGATTCTTTAGCCATTCAAGATCCAACTCAAGTAGTATTGGATAATGGTCTGAGATAGATGAAGATGCAACCAAGGATCTGTATCTATTCATAGAACTCAGTAAATGATCATTAATCATAAACCGGTCTAGTCTTTTGACACTTTCAACTCATCCCGCCTTCCATTGCTCTAGGTAGGGCCAGGTGGAACCGGTTCAATGTTGTTTAAGCCTGCTTCTAGGAAAGTATCCAGGAAAAAGTTGGTCATGTTATCCATTCTAGCATTCGATCCCCAAATTTCTGCAACAGACAGTGTTAGATTTAGATCACTTGCAAGGATTAAGTTATTTAAATTTAATAACCTAGAAGTTTTCGCTTGTTTCCAAAATATTCTTCTAAAGTAAGGGGCATAGGTGTTAAGTCGGTTTACTCCTTCTGTAAACCCCATGATATATCCTCTTAATAAAATCCCCAGGTGTGTGCTGAAATCTTAAAGATGAAAAAACCAAGGGTTCTAAGCACACAAAAGTCCACCTGATTTCCCATCCGCATCTATGGAGCAGATGGCCCATTCTTTTCTGATTTTTTGAAAATATACCCTATTCTTTTCAGCAGGGACCATTGATTCTTGCAGAAAAATAATATCCGAAGTCTATTTATCCAAAAAAAAAATGAGGGCCAATTTTTTCTAAGGCCCCCCAATCCCTCTGATATTCAGAGATAAAATTTTCATTTTTTACCTGAGCAAGGGCCTTGATTCCTCTAAGAGCCCATTTATTGTTAGTAGTTATGAGGTCGGAATCAGTCCCCGAAGAAGAAACATTTATGGATTCCTCTAGTACCATCTATTTTCCTTTCCTCGCGCTACGGGTTTTAATAGGGGAGAAGTTTTGGGATATTCCCCCATATCTAACGCCTTTTGGTGATTTCAGATTCGAGGAGGTGTTAACAAGAGAATCTGGAACTTGGTTCAATTAACCATCCTTCGATGGCCTATTGTCAATTTGATTTTTAACAATGTCCACAAAGGTAGGAGCCGACTGCAATCCACCAAATTTCAAATCTTCACGGATAGGAATCTCACAATTTGTCGAAGCATGCCCCTTCAAATATTACCCCTTGGAAGAAATTTCCTTTTGAGAACCAATTGATGAGGAATTATTATTTTGTGAGGGAGGGCTTGCTACAAGTTCATGAACGAAAGGCTGAGGAACCACAATGGAAGGAGAAAGACCATGGTCTAGGCCTATGTTTTGAGTAGACTCCTCACCCCCGAAAATTTTGGGATCCTGGGCCAAATCATAGTTTGGAGGGAGTGGGTTTAGCGACTCGGCTGACCTATGGGGGATTAAATTTATACCTTGATAGAACACTGGTGTTCCCCCAATTATACCATCCCCAATCCCATCACCTTTCTCCTCCAGTGAAGACAAGAATTCGATTTCACCCAAATTTAATGATTTAAGAAAACAGGGGCCAGTTTTTTTAGCTTACTAATTAAATTGGAGGGATTCGTGGAGTTTTCTAGACCTTCCGATATAGAATGGGCCGTAGTAATCTCCACAGAATCTTCACCTTCCAAGGCATTGATGCTATCTGAGGTCCAGGCCTGAATATCCTCTACAAGGTCTATAATGTCCCCTTACCCAAATCCATAATATGAATTCCGGATATGTGAAATGTGTGCAGAAACATAAATAACATACATAGTGGAAATCACCTTACCCAATCCGACCAACACGACGAGACGCTAGCTAAATTTGGGCTCTCAGATTTCGCCCCAAATCCATAATACGAATTCCAGATATGTGAAATGTGTGCAGAAACATAAATAACATACATAGCGGAAATAAATTCATTCCAAACACACATAGCATGCATTTATACAAGCTTAAACATTACAGGCATCAAATAAAAACATTGCAAATTCAAATGCATGAGAATACGTATCTTTATGCAATCCAGATCCAAGCAACTGGCTATGTAAGAGCGATTTTCCACCCAACCATAGGCACTGTATCCAACATATACTCTTTCTGCTGAAAGGCCACCCCCAAGTTGGGTTATGCGGCCACCAGGGCGAAGGAAACACCTACATGATTCTATTGTTGATGTATATGTAACTTCGGAATGTATTTCACATATATATATATTGTATTCCTATAGAGATGTTATTATTCCTCTATATGGAAGTGTCGTTATTTATATTGTAAGTGTCGTAACTTATACTTGATGGGTTATTAGACCACCTTGTTTGGGGTCGGCCCTGTATAAGTCATGTGGTTCAAAGGGTTATTAGACCACCCTATTGGGGGTCGACCATGTGGGTCAAAGGGTTATTAGACCACCCTATTGGGGGTCGGCCCAGTCAGCATTATGTTATGTGGTTAAGTTCGAGCCTACATGAGTTAGGTAAAAAGGCAAGTCAAATCAAGTATAAATAGAGTGCGAGAGGCACTCTATTTGCTCACTCACTTCTCACTCATGCACTCAAGGAGGAGTGGCGCACTTATGGAGGAGGAGGATCTGCTGCTAGGTTATTTCTATCTCTCATGTTTGGGTTGTATCATTGCTCTATCTTACTCTGAGGAAGTTATTGGGGTTTTTCACCTTTATGGTTTTCCCCAAGTAAATCTTTGTGTCTCTTGTGTGCTTGCATTATTGTCTCCATGATTGATATGCTGTAGATATGCTGTACATGTTGTTCTCTCAGTTAAGATCCTAGATCAGATTGAAGTAAATTATGAAAATTTAACATGGTATCAGAGCTAGCCTGAAAGAAGGCATGATATGGCATGTATGACACTTGTTGTACTTACGATGCTAGGGCTGGATATAGCAAAAACCAGTCGTCGTAGCACTTTCGCTATAAATCCGTTTTGGCGAAGGTTTCGGATCTGAAATATTTACAGGTCGAATATTAAATCTCCAAGTACCTTGTGTCCAAAGGACAACTTCTAATTCATTGTACTTTGTGATTTATGATCTGTACAATATAGGGTTTCTACCTCTTCCAGATTTGAGTCAAAATCAGGTGACCTTGGGAAAAAGGTCATAACTTGGGCTAGGAAGATCCAAATGAAATTTCATAAAAAGTGATAGGTATAAAACAGACTGTACTATATCAGAAAAATTTTGCAGAGGCCGAAGTTGAACCAGTGACACGTGGCACGCCGTACAAGTTCGCTCTCCTGTATTATCCCATAAACAGGTCACGTTGCGACACTTGGCATAACTCTCTCTCAGAGAGTCCAATGGAGGTCAGACCTATTAGGATGGAAAGATAACAGGCCGAGCTATCTCAGGAAACGTTTTTAGAGGCTGAAGTTCAAACAGTGACACGTGGCATGCCGTACAAGGTCGCTCTCTTGTATTATCCCAAAACAGGTCACGTTGTGACACTTGGCATAACTCTCTCTCAGAGAATCCAATTGAGGTAAGACCTATCAGGATGAAAAGATAATAGGTCAGGATATCTCAGGAAACATTTTCAAACCCTGTGGATTGAAAAGTTCAGAGTTACACCAGAAACAATCAGGTACTTATTTCTGTCAAAACAGAATTATTTTTGAGTACCTTCATTCATGGCTTCCGGAATTTAGGGCTTTGGAGAAAGTTGGAATTTTTGTAATCGGAGACCACGGATGAATGCTACTCATCAAAATAAAAATTTAGAGACCAAGATCAGAATTTTTGGTTGGGCAGAAGGTCGGGCTTGATCAGACCCTAGTTCGGGACTTTGATCAGAAAAGTGGAAAATTAGGGCTTCTGTAAAAATGGAAATTTTTGAAATCTGTGACCACGGCTGGAAGCTCCTCAGAAAAATAGAAGCTTAGAGATTTGGATCAAACCTTTTGATTGGGCAGAAGAGTGGGCTTCATCAAAACCCAGTTCAGGGTCACGTCTAGTGAATCCAGAAGTTTCAAAGGCAAAATTGAGGAGTGAAACTTTGCAGTTTTCAAATTCTGAATATACCAGCTTGATCAACTCATCAAGGCGCATATTTCTATCCTTTCAGAAGTTTGAAATTCAAAGTTTGAATCTTTGGGGTTTCTCTGACAAACCCATATCCAGATCCAGTTCCAGTTCTTGTAAATCAAGTGGATTGGGTTAATCCTAGAAGAAGATGGATTGGTCACCTGCATAAGTGAAGAAGTTCCTGTTTCAGAGGAAGATGAGGCTAAGGCCTTACATAAGAAGATTACAAGCGATCTCGACAAGTATGACTCATCGAGGTATGTTTCGATATTTGTTCATGATTAAGTTTATGGTATGATTGTCTTCATGTTATTATGGTTAGTACAATCTTGATTTTATATTTGTTGTATCACCTTAACAAATTTATGAATGCATGATAGAAAATATTCATTGATTAGGGTGTTGACACTTATGATTGTACTAATGCATTATGGTGTTGGATGAGGTTTATGCTGTCTACTAACATGAAAGGTACACCAAGAAAGACAAATCATGTTCTGGTTCAAGAACATATGATCATGATGACATGAGGACAAAGATTCATCCATTGTCATGGATCTGATAGAATATCCATTTACGAGGTATGTATAACTTGGTTTTATTATGGTTAACCTATGAGATATACAGGTTACTAGCACAAGTCATTGAAGAAGAAAAAGAAGACATCATGTGAGTATGTTAGGCGTAACTAGCTAGCATGCTAATCCAGGTATGTTTTTTCCTATATCAAGATAGAATCCTACATTGTGTTAGGATCTTATACTATTGTTGATAATGATTATTCATGAAGTCATAGGTTTGAATAATCATGGTTGTATGCATATTATGTTTCTTACCATAATTGATGATATGACTAACCAGAAGAATCATTAAGGTATAGGTTTGAATAATCACAGGTTTTATGCATATTATATCTCTTATCTTGATTGATGATTCAACTAACCCAAAGAGTCATAGGTTTGAGTAATTACAAGTTTAGACATGTTATGTTTCTTATGATTTGACTAACCATAAGAATCCTACATAAACCTTGGATGCTAATGCTTATTGTTTTTTATTGAAATGATCATGACTATACATGCTTGAGATTATTGTGTTTTAATAGTATACTAATGAATGTATGATTTTATATGAGTTCACAAGGATAACACAATCATGATACTAATAAGCATGCATAGGGACCAAGGATGAATATGAGTTCAAGAACAAGTAATCCAGGAAGCAAAGATCAAGAGGGAGTACACTCCAGTGGTTTCTACAAGGATGCAGATATTCAGAGGGAGTTGACCATCTTTCTACATTCCACAACAGAAAGGTATAGAAGAAGCTACTTTAGATTAGGACTTGAGCAGCTCCTGCAAGGAATCAAAGACTCGGAGGGAGTTCACCCAACGAACAAACAAAGATAAGTATTTTAATTATCATATCTTGCATATCTGTTTGTTTAAATAAAATTGTTCAATGATGTATATGCTCATGTTCCTAGACTTAGGATATGTATTGTGCATAGTAGAATAGTTGCATTAATGAACAGTATACTACTAATATACATGGATAAGTGGCCTATGGCACTGTACAACATTCCATTGCTACTTATCTAGAATGAAAACTCTTTGCTGACATGTTGGGAGTTGTGCACACTCTTAACAATGTTCTGGTAGAGATTGGAAGGCATCTAGAAAGTTACGGGATATGGATAAATGTTATATTGAAGCATTGGCTAAGACAATTGCATGACTATATGACATATTTCTTTATGTGTAAGAATTTGTTCTGAAAATTATGAGATGTTTCTAATCATCCAATTTAACCTGTTTTGTAGGAAAGACCGCATATCTTCACCTACAAAAGGACTACAACATTTGTTCCAGTAACAAAGATATTTATTAAAGATATTGAAGATATTGAAGTTCCCGGGATCTGGGATGAAGAAATGGAATGCCATGATCCGTCGATCATGAAGAATGATGTTTGGGATGTAGTCCCAAAACCTAAAGTTTGTTAGGACTTTCATATGGATCTATCAAGATCAAGCATGCTGTAGACGGCAGCATAGAGAAATATAAAAGTGATGAAATAGAAGATGCACCAGATGGATTTCAAGACAGCATGGTGTAGTCATATATGTGTGCAGAACTTGGTATGGTAGGATAGACAGCTTTCTATCCAGTTTGGGCTTTACCAAGAGTAAAGCGGATTCCAACCTTTACTACAAGGTTGAGGAAGGCAATCCAATGATACTACTTTTGTATGCGGATAACCTGTTTGTTACAGGTGAAGATAGATTGATTGCCGACATGCAGCGGAAGCTTACTGCCGAGTTCAAGATGAAGAACTTGGGGATGATGCACTATTTGTTTTTGGCATAGAGGTGTGGTAGAGTGCAGCTGGGATCTTCCTTGGTCAAGGGAAGTACACAGTAGATATCCTGAAGAGATTTGGGATGATGGATTGCAAGGCCATGGCCACACCTATGGCATCGAATCTGAAGCTTCTATGTGATGCTTCATCTGAGCCGGTTGATGTCTCCATGTACCGTCAGATGATTGGGTCCTTGATGTGCCTGACGAACACAAGACAAGACATTTGCTTTGCTGTGAACACATTGAGCCAGTTCCTGACGAATCCGAGGAATGTTCACCTGGTTGCTGTAAAGCATGTTCTGAGGTACTTGAAGGGTACAGTGGATTATGGGCTCAAGTATAAAGCGAATCAAAAGTTTAACCTGCAAGGTTATGCTGATTCAGATTGAGCTGGCAGTGCTGTAGATAGGAAGAGTACATCTGGGAATTGCTTCAGTATGGGATCAGGTATGATCTCTTAGTTTAGCAGGAAGCAGTCCTACGTAGCACTGAGTACAGCTGAGGCTGAGTATGTTGCATCCTGTTCAGCTAGTTGTGAGGCAGTATGGCTACGGAAGCTACTGTCTGAGTTATTTGATTTCCCGTTGGAGGCTACTGGTATCTTCTGTGATAACCAGAGTTGTGTGAAGCTGTCCGAGAACCCTGTGTTTCATGACAGGTCGAAACACATAGAGATCAAATATCACTATATCAGGGATATGGTGCAGAGAGGAGCTGTGAATTTCCTGTATGTTGCGACGGACGAGCAGATTGCAGATGTGCTGATGAAGCCACTAGCCAGGGTGAAGTTCAAGTACTTCAGAGAGAGGCTTGGCGTTCTTCAGATCGAGGACACTTTGAGGAAGAAGTGATGGACACATTTGTTGAAGCCATTCCAAGCATGTTGGAAGGGGTATCCCTCACATGGCTGTGGATGTAAGCGCTGGATGATGAGCATCAGGATGATGTTATGGTTTCTGCTTGGATATGATCAGTTGGATCATTATATGTATATATGTATGCATCATGTTGGATGCTAGATATGATTGGTTGGATCATGTGTATGTATTTTGTATACGCATCATGTTGGATGCTGGATATGATCAGTTGGATCATTTATGTATGTATGCATCATGTTGGATGCTGGATATAATCAGTTGGATCATTTATGGATGTACGCATCATGTTGGATGCTGATGGATACATTGTGTGGATCATGCATCTTTGTATGATCGGATAGATCATGTATGCTGATAGATACATTGTGTGGATCATGTATCTTTGTATGATCAGGTATATCATGTATGATTGATGGATACATTGTGTGGATAATGGATGTATGCTGATGGATACATTGTGTGGATCATGTATCTATGTATGTATCAGGTGGATACTTGGTGTGCATCAGATGGATGCATTGTATGATCAGGATGATCGTGGATGACGAGCTTCTCCAGATGACATGCAGCAGGATGTTGCAGTGATGATGATCAGGATGATCACGTGTACATCAGGATGATGTTTGATGAGTATCGGATGATACTTTGTGGCCGTGGATTAGGTTGTGCAGGTAAGCATGTAATTTGTGCCCTGGGAGATTTGCAGATGATCTTTCGAGGTTTTTCCTATGGCATGTAATTCGGTGCCCTGGGACATCTAGCAAATGCTCTTTCGAGGTTTTGCTTGGGAGGACATGTAATTTGTGCCCTGGGAGATCTGCAGATAGTCTTTCGAGGTTTTTCCTATGGCATGTAATTCGGTGCCTTGGGATATCTGGCAGATGCTCTTGCGAGGTTTTGTCCTATGGCATGTAATTTGCTCCTGGGAGATCTGGACATGATGAAAAAGGCCTCAGATGCTTCAGCCAGGTTTTTCCATGACCACATGTAATTTGCTCCTGGGAGATCTGGACAGGATGAAAAAGGCCTCAGATGCTTCAGCTAGGTTTTGTGGTGAGATCACATGTAATGTGCTCTTGGGAGATCCGACAGGTAGAGCCGTGTGCTCGTAACAGCCTAGGATGCTTCGGCCAGGTTTTGTGATGGGTCACATGTAATGTGCTCCTGGGAGATCCTACAGGTAGAGCTGTGTGCTCATAATAGCCTGGGATGCTGCAGCCAGTTTTTGTGACGCACGTAATAAGTCCTGAGGATTCCACAGTATGGCCAGTGATGATGAAGACCTGCAGGTGGTGGGCCTACATCCAGTATGAAAAAGGACTGGCTCTGTAGAACTTCCTATGACGAGTAGATTCAGAGATTGATTGAGATAACAGCAGCAGTGACGATGATGATGAATCGATGACGATTATCCAGTGACGACGATCCAGAGAAGATGACTTGTGCTAGAAGAACTATGCTGAGAAATACCTTCCTAGTTAAGAGGGAGTGTTGATGTATATGTAACTTCGGAATGTATTTCACATATATGTATATTGTATTCCTATAGAGATGTTATTATTCCTCTATACGAAAGTGTCGTTATTTATATTGTAAGTGTCGTAACTTATACTTGATGGGTTATTAGACCACCTTGTTTGGGGTCGGCCCTGTATAAGTCATGTGGTTCAAAGGGTTATTAGACCACCCTATTGGGGGTCGGCCATGTGGGTCAAAGGGTTATTAGACCACCCTATTGGGGGTCGGCCCAGTCAGCATTATGTTATGTGGTTAAGTTCGAGCCTACATGAGTTAGGTAAAAAGGCAAGTCAAGTCAAGTATAAATAGAGTCCGGGAGGCACTCTATTTGCTCACTCACTTCTCACTCATGCACTCAAGGAGGAGTGGCGCACTTATGGAGGAGGAGGATCTACTGCTAGGTTATGTCTATCTCTCATGTTTGGGTTGTATCATTGCTCTATCTATCTCTGAGGAAGTTATTAGGGTTTTTCACCTTTATGGTTTTCCCCAAGTAAATCTTTGTGTCTCTTGTGTGCTTGCATTATTGTATCCATGATTGATATGCTGTAGATATGCTGTACATGTTGTTCTCTCAGTTAAGATCCTAGATCAGATTGAAGTAAATGTTGATGTATATGTAACTTCGAAATGTATTTCATCTGTGTATTATATATATATTTATTGTACCCTTATAAGAGATGTGTTATTCCTCTATAAGGAAGTGTCGTCATGTGGATTGACAAGTGTCGCAAGTGTGTGTACTTGCCAATGGGTTATTAGACCACCATATGGGGTCGGCCTTGATTAATATATAATATAATGTGGATGTATTCAAGTAGACAAGTTGGCCCCAGTAAGTCACTGGGCAAAAAGGTGAATATAAATAGAGATAGGAGATCTTTATTTTATACACTCAGAAAAGTAACTCACTATCTATCTGAAAGTGGCGCACTAGTGAGGAGGAGGATCATCTGCTAGGAGACTATCTCATTGTTATTTGGTTATATTTTGGTTGAGCCATTGCTCTCTCTATCTCTGAGGAAGTTGTGGGGTTTTTCACCTTAGGGTTTTCCCCACGAAAACTCTGTGTCTCTTGTCTCTATGCTTTTGATTCTTGTGATGCTTATGATGCTTGTCATATCTTGTTGTCATACATTTATATACTGTAGATGTTATTCTCTCAGCAAAGATCCTATAGATTGTGAATTAATACTCAAAATTTAACATGGTATTAGAGCTAACCTGAGAAGAAGACATTTTGCAGTGACGGAAGCTTGTGTTCCTTGTTTATTGGGTTTCTCTCCACACATTTTTGAAAATCAGTATAGTAGATTGACTCTACTCATCAAGGCGCATCTATCTGTCCAATCAGAATTCAGTTCTGAGCATTTTCAGATTTGGCCCTAAAAATTAGGGTTTCCACAAAAATAGGAATTTCTGGAAACTGAAGGCACAGCTGAAAGCTCCCTGCAAAAATCGAAGGTTAGAGCTTTGGATCGAGATTTTTGGCTGAGTAGATCTCCGGGAAACTCAAACCCTAATTCAGTGCTCTCCCCAGTGAACCCGGGAGGACAAAAAGGCAATTTTGAAGGGCAAGACTTTACTGATCTCAAATTCTGAATGTACCAGGCTGATCAACTCTCCAAGGCGCATCTTTCTATCCTTTCGAAATTTTGAAATTCACATTTTGAATTTTTAGGGTTTCTCTGACAAACCCTAATCCGGGACCAGATCCAGTTTTCAACACTTCAAGTGGTAAGTCCTAAATCTTTTCTATTTCCATTTGAAGTACTCTTAAAGATGTCTCTTCACACCAAGCTTGAGGATAAGCTTGAAGGAGCTGATAACTTCCGAGCCTGGAAGTATAGGATTGGGTTAATCCTGGAAGAGAATGAGTTGGACTCATATGTGAAAGAAGACATCCCTATCCCAGAGGATGAAGAGGCCAAGGCATTGCACAAGAAGAACTTGGTCAAGGCAAAGAGAATCATTGCTGATTCTATCAAAGAACATCTCATACCCCATGTGTCTTCTCTTAAGACACCCAAGGAGATGTTTGACTCTTTGACCAAGCTGTTTGAAGGAAAGAACATAAATCGGAAGATGACCTTGCGGAACCAATTGAAAGGAGTAAAGTTTCAGAATGGAGAAACCATTCAATCCTATTTTTCAAGGGTCTCCCAGATCAAGGAACAACTAGAAGCAGTGAATGAAATGGTGGAGAATGGTGAAGTGGTGATGACCACTCTAAATGGCCTACCCAGGTCATGGGATTCCTTTATCCAAGGAATTTGTGCAAGGAAGAAGTTGATCTCCTTCAGTAGACTTCGGGAAGAATGCTCACAAGAAGAAGCAAGGCTTGTGGAACGAGAAGAAAATATGGGGAATGAAGATCAAGCTCTCACAGCTCACACCAGGAAAGAAAAATCCAAGAGAGAGCCATCTCACTCCAAGAGATCTTCACATCACTACAAAGAAAGAAGAATATGCTTCACCTGTAATGAGAAAGAACATATTGCCATAAATTGTCCCAAGAACAAGAAGGACAATAACATCCGCAAGAAGAAGAAGAAGGGTAGCAAAAGAAGGTTTCATGCTCATGCTACCGAAGATGATGAACCACCAAAGAAGAAGGCTAGGGCAGAAAGTGATAGCAATAATGACTCTTCAAGTGAGGAAGAGTATGTTCTGATCTCTGCTCTCACAGGTACCATCTCCCATGGCTGTAATGATTGGTTGATTGATAGTGGGGCTTCCAAACACATGACTGGGTTTAAGGAATCTTTTGTGAATCTATCTGAACATGAATCACCCCATAAGGTGAAACTTGGAGCAGAATGGGTTGTGGGATGAGAGATAGAATCATAGAGAGCACCTACATGAATCATGGCAAAGTCGAAAATATTCAAAACCCCTAGACTACTGGGGTCTATCATTCCACTGTTCCCATTGCAAAGAAAATGGCGATCTCTGGCGCGAATGCTCTGACTCTAGTTCCAAATCTGAGAGGGAGGACCCTATAATACCCCTAGTTTTGACTTAGAATGTATTTAACCAAAATTATGTAAATAATGTAAATATGATAGTGTGAATTCCTAGTGTGGAGCTCAAGGCCAAGGCCCGACTAGTGAATGGCTAGGCATGTATGATGTATATATTTCATTTGGAGTGTTTGGTTGGATTTTATGCTGGTTTAAAAAAATGTAAATATTATGTGCATAAATAATAAAATGGTCCAACAATGGTTGTGTAAAGAGCACCAAAGGGGCTATGATTCCACCAAAGATAAGATGAAAGGGGTTCCACGGGTGACTAAATCCTTGTTAAAAAGTATCAACCTTAGATCTCACCTAAATTCTATCACGTACCTTGAAGAAGCCAATTATCTCATTTTTTATTGTTTTCCAATCATTAATGCACGTGTGAGGTTGGTGGGAAAAGTCACCTCATGCAGTTATTGAAGCATGGGACTGACTGCACTTTTGTGATAGTTCTGTCATGACAAAATTCAGTCTGCAACTGCCAGGAGTCCTTTCTTCTACTATCAAGAGTTATGTCAGTTGTCTTTTCACCATTTTCTCATATCTCTTGGAGTCAATCCTCATTATCTCATTCTTGCATGCAGATCTACACTAGGCAGAGCTCTCCATTGTTGTCCATGAACTTACCACGTTGTTTTGAACCCATAAATTTGAATTTGGAGACCATGCTGTAGATTGAGAACTGAAAATCGATGGTTGTAGGTGAGCAAATAGGTTGGGAAAGCTATGAACACTTACCGATTGATTTATGTTGCTCGTAGGTGCTTGAAAAGCCATGAATTAAAGCTACAGGTGGTTATATAGCAACATATATCAGATTGGACTTCTTCTCTGCACACACCAGAGGCACTAGGTAAGATGGATCTCCCAAGAGAACCGTGGATCGGTGAAGGGGATGCCTGAGCCAAGAAGGGTGTTGTGTGGGGCAGGTATTGTGGAATCCAAGGCTGTTGTGGTTGAGTGAGACCTCTATAGAGCTCTGTATGAGCATTTGGCTAAGCATAGAGAGCAGAATGGGTTGTGGGCTGAGAGATAGAATCATGTAGGTGTTTCCAGAATCATGTTTCACCTTCAAATTGCCACTGAATGAAGCATTTAAATGTGTCTTCTTATATTATGTTTTCTAATTAGCCAATGTTTAATCTACGACATCAAAATATGACCTCTAAAGTTCAAAAATCAGAGAGCAGATGATGAGATGAATAACCACTGTCTAATCTACAACATCAAAATATGATTTCGAAAGTTCAAAAATCAGAGAGCAGATGAGATGAAACAAACTATCAATTAGATTCACTGCCATGTTACAATTAGAAAGCTCAAATTTAAAAGATACACATTTCAGACCTGATCTGCTACTAACCCCAATCCCAATAAGTTCCATGAAATGACTACAGTGCAAGCTAGAAATAAAAGTTTTTCGAGTAAGATCACTCTTTAGAATGTAAAATTTGGATTTGTTCCAGAATGACTCAGTAAACTTTAAAATTGTTCATAATTTATGTATCTAAAGAACAAATTCTTTAATTCTGTCAAGTAATGAGTAACACAACTTGGACATCCATAACAACTCTGCCTCAATCCAAACCATACAATAATTGCAAAATAAACCAGAGAAATACTACATAACATCAGAAAACTGTAATTTCTCCTTCTTGACCATTTATGTTCCAGCTCAGCCCCAACCAACACGATCAAATGCAATGAATTCAAAACTATGACAATCTACAAAAGATCTAAGCAAACTAAACACATTTTACAAAATCTCAAAACAATACGAGATTGCACATAATCAACTAAAAATTTCTCAAATATAAATCTATTTAACTCCATTTTAAAACTATTTAGCTCCTGCAAAGACATGCTATCTCCAGTAAGATTTTACCTTTTTTTCAGATTGCAATCATCCGCTATATGTAGATTTTTGAGACTCTTGCTCCCCGAAATACGAACCAATAAAAGAAACAAACAAAAAGCAACAATAAAAACCAACCAGTCCAGATTGAAAATTTAATATTCGACAGTGAACTGAGAATCGATAACACAAGCTGTGGTGTATTTGTCGTCTGGCTGTTCTTGTTTTTTGCCAAGGTTTATCCTCCTCCTTGCTACAAATCAAATTAAAAGTGTAAGAATAGGCGGAATAACTGTATTTTATACAGGCATGCTGCTCTCTATTTTCAAATATAGGAAAACAAAACATAAAATCACTAATAATTCCCAGGAAATTCTAAAAACATATACAGTGGCCCTTCTATTAAAAAAACTATACAGTTACCATGGATAGCGTCTTGGAGAAGTCTTTACCATTTCAAAGGGAACAGTGAGATGGAAAGATATGATCAGACCATGGCTCTGCAGCAAGTGGATTTGTAAGGAGGCAGCAAAATGTACTTTGGCGCAGCGCACATGTTCACCAGTGCAGTGGTATCTGTATAAACATTTGCCCCTTTCCTAAATATCCACCTTCTCAGTTCACTTCTGTGTGATGTAATGTGAAAAGGAAAAATCTCTCGCAATGTTACCCTTGATGTCAATGTTAGACCACACAAGCCATTTTGATGATGAAGATGCGCACCATGAAATTTGAATTTACAAAACATAATTGCAGATGAGATCATTGCAGGTCGACAAAAGTGGAAAGTTTGGGACATCCAGAGACATTTAGTCTCTTCAACGATATCACATGTTCAACACCAACCAGCACTTCTAACTCAATGCAACCAGCAACGTGTAGCTCTTGAAGCTTTGTCAGCCGCGTCAACCCCTGTATGCTCTTCAGCTTGACACATTCAGTTGCCCGCAATTCCTCCAAAGATACCAATGCTTCCATACTTGGCAGGTCCTCCACTTCTATGCAGCTTTCAATGTGTAGTATTTGAAGCTTTGAAAGATCACAAAGCCCTCCTATTTTTCTCAATATGGGGCAATTAGTCAATCCTAGTTTTAGGAGAGTTGTTGGCAATGCTCCAACCTGCACCAGATAATCACAATCCATGATTTCGAGATGTTGAAGGTTGGGAAAAACACATTTCAGTTTACTCAACTCTCTTTGCCCACTAGAATCTTTTGATGTTTCAACTTCCCATCCAAAATTTTTGCTTGGCATATATTTCTCTATTTCTAACAGTTCTAGATTGTTCATGCTTGTGATTGTCAACTTTCTCAGCCGAGTCAACATCCTAGTGGAATCTGGCAAGGATGTCAATTGGTGACAAAAATGGAGCCCCAATTCATCCAAGCTCCTTAAATAACCGAACGAAGGTGGCAGCGTTTCCAAGCAAGAGCTTGCCAAATGCAGAACTTTCAAATTACTTAGCTCACCAATATTACTTGGCAATTCTTTTAAGAATGGGCAAAACAAACACATTTCTTGCAAGAACGGTTGATGTCCCACTTGGTGAGGCAATACTTCAATTCCATAACAACCTGATATTTCTAACCGTTCAAGTGTGCAGATCTTCCCAAACGCTTCGCTAGATATGGTCAAGTCGTAACATTTTCTCAAGAACAGATGTTTAAGTTGTATTAAATTTCCAAAGGAATTTGGAAGTATAGGCAAATTGGAGCACCAAGACAAATCAATATGCTGGAGGTTCGTTAAGTTCCCAAAAGAATTTGGAAGAATCTGCAAGTTGGAGCACCCAGACAAGTCAATATGTTGAAGGTTGATTAGGTTACCATAGGAATTTGGAAGCTTCTGCAAACTGGAACACCAGGACAAGTCAAAATGTTGGAGGTTCTTTAAGTTCCCCAAGGAAATTGGAAGCATTTGCAAACTGGAGCAGCCAGACAAATTAATATATTGGAGGTTCATCAAGTTTCCAAATGAATATGGAAGCATGTCCAAATTGGAGCACTTGGATAAGTCAATATGCTGGAGATTTCTCAAGCTCATGAATGAATTTGGAAGTATTTCCAAATTGAAGCACTCAGACAAGTTAATATGTTGGAGATTTGTTAATTTCCCGAAAGAATCTGGAAGCATATGCAATTTGGAGCACCTCGACATGTGAAAGTGTTGGAGGTTCTTTAATTTCTCGAAGGAATCTGGAAGCGTCTGCAATTCGGAGCACCCGGACAAGTCAATATGTTGGAGGGCTGTTAAGTTCCCGAAAATATCTGGAAGCATCTGCAGTTTGAAGCATCCGGACAAGTCCATATATTGGAGACCCGTTAAGTTCTGGAAGTAATCTGGAAGCATATGCAAATTGAAACACCCGGACAATTGAAAATATTGGAGCCCCCTCAACTTTCCCAAAGAATCCGGAAGCAACTGCAAATTTGAGCATCCGGTCAAATTAATTTGTTGGAGATCTGTTAAGTTGCCCATCGAATCCGGAAATATATGCAAATTGAAGCATCGGGACAAGTCAATAATTTGGAGGCCCGATAAGTTACCCAATGAATCTGGAAGCATCTTCAATTTGGAGCACCGGGACATGTTAATGCGTTGGAGGTTCGTTAAATTGCCTAAGGATTCTGGAAGCATCGTCAAACCTGAGCACCTGTTCAAGTCAATATGCTGGAGGCCCGTTAAATTCCCGAGAGAATCTGGAAGTGTATTCAAATTAGAGCACCCCAACAAGTCAACATGTTGGAGATTTGTTAACTTTCCAAAAGAATTTGGCAATGACTTGAGTTTTGAACACTTCTTTAACTCCAAGTGTTTCAAAGAGCGGAAATGACAGAAGTCGTCTGGCAAAGTTTTCAGATCTTCATTCCGATGCAGGATAATTTTTCCGAGATGCTTGAGCATCTCAATGGATTTTGGAACCTTTAAAAATGGACTAGATATAAGGTTGGTCAGGTTCCCGACTGAATCTGGAAGCATCTGCGGATTATGAAAGACCGAATTATCAAGAGCAAAACAATTTAACCAAAACAAATCAACTTCTGTGAATTCTATTACTAAAATGAAATTTAAAAAAAAACAAGCTTTTGTGAAATATAAACCAAGACGACATTGGAGACGACCCACAATTCCCACAACCCTAGCCTTCCGGCTTTGCTGCTGCAACGATACTATCCTTTCCAAATCTTTTACTCTTTCATCCAGACCAATGGGATATTTAGCGACATACAAAGGTGTTTTGCTAACCTTTTTCAACACTTGTTGGACGACCTTATCGGCTAGCAGCCCCTCGTCACTGAATAATAAACACAATAAAATTACAGTAAGGAACATCTGACTTACGAATCCAACAAATTAAAAATTAGGATTAGGGAGGTTCTCACCTGTTACACGCCTCGAGATCGAAACCTCTTATTTCTGCGACAACAGAAAGAGCCTTCCTCCATTTTTCAATGGTGTGGGAGTCGTATCGTGGCTTCTGGGAGTCCAATGTTTTCTTTTCTAGGAGCGTGCGAAGGGCTCGAGCATAGACTCGATCTTCACCCCGCGTGCACCGAAGTTCTGAAGGCCTAAGTATAAGCTCATTGAGACACCAATTAGATTCTGCATAACTGGTAGAAAACATTGCTACATGTACGGAGGTTGTTCGAATAACGTCTTCGATTTGAGACATTACGCTGTCTCCCTGTTGCAATTCCTAAAAGTCCAGAAAGACTCGCAATCCGTGGCCAAGGTTTCTACTTGGCCACAGTGATTAATAAATAAGTCATAGACATCGTTGCTTTTCTTACCATCAGAGGTGGAAGAGGAGGTCGAAAGGTGTGCCATGGGGTACAGAATAAGAAAAACAAGGTGAGACGAAGATGTATGGGAGAGATTGGGATTGAACACTTAACCTCAATATTTTCTTCGTTTGGTTGATCTCACAAGCGCAAAGTGGCTACGACCTTCAAGTTAGCAGTCGGCCTTTGGTACTGCGGCTGCCTGTGTGATCTATATCAATACTGGCCAATCGCTGGTATACAACGCCACAATGATCTCAGCTGGTTGCAAGTTCCTTATTTGTTTCGCCTGGAATGAAGAGTTTTTAGTGTGGAACGACAACCCAGTAGCTCGTGGAAAAGTGCAAGGAAAGTTCCTGGCAATTTAAGCATCTGGCCACCCATCATTTCTTTATGCGTCTTGTCAGCGACCCCACAATCCGCGTTGAATGGACATGACATGTGCGTTTCCTTAAAAAATGATTCCTTTGCTCCGTTGATAAGACGTTTTGTTGTTAGTATTCATTCTATTAAACAAAACAATTGCCGACTCGGAAGCAGGCCTGGAATTTCAAATTCTAATAGCTTGTGAAATAAAATTTGATGACGGTTATATTTTTAAAGCGTCTCTCATTTTACGTTTTATGAAAGTTTGTACTTGTCAAATTTTTTCATATATATACTTCATAACACAATTTCCTTCCATTCAACATTCAACTTGAACCTACCCTTGTCTTTTCTAGGTAAATAATAAAAAAATAATAACCTAACTTGAACCTAACCTTCTCTTTTATAAAAAGATCTAGGTTAATAATCCATTAAAAAATAAAATAATCATTCAACATTCAACTTGAACCTACCCTTGTCTTTTCTAGGTAAATAATAAAAAAATATAACCTAACTTGAACCTACCCTTGTCTTTTCTAAGTAAATAATAAAAAAATATAACCTTACTTGAACCTAACCTTCTCTTTTATAACAAGATCTAGGTTAATAATCCATTAAAAAATAAAATAATCATTTAACATTCAACTTGAACCTACCCTTGTCTTTTCTAGGTAAATAATAAAAAATATAACCTAACTTGAACCTAACCTTCTCTTTTATAACAAGATCTAGGTTGATAATCCATTAAAAAATAAAATAATCAAAGACTCCCCTCATACCATTCAGATCTCGACACACAGAGTCTTGCAATAGAATGGAGACTTATTAAGTTGAACAAAGCAATCATGTTCACTATATGTGAATCCTAAGTACCAATCAATATTCTTATTTACTCACAGTGAAAATTTATTTACACACATTTATTGACAAAAAAAAATTCAGAGAAAAACGAGGGATATTAAAAAAATAACATTTAAATAAAATAAAATGTTATGTAACTTGTAACATACCTGGACCAGAGTCTGTGAAATAACTTGTTTCCAGATTGAAAATCAAAGAACTCCCTACTAATGGCTTTTAAAACCTTGCAATGTTGATGAAGATGCTACACAATCATTTTGGAATACTACTTGAGCTTTAAGCCTTTACCTTTGATAGTGAATAGTGGTTGTTGCAAAAAACTTCAAAGTTGACAAGGTATTCATATGTCTCACGCACAATGATCTACACAGTGAGTGATTGTATGAACAGCTATCTGCACTATGAGTGATTGAGTGATTGTATGATTAAAACTAAAATCAATACACAAAAACTGAAGATATAAAATATTATAGAAAGATCTCATGTCGTGTTTTAATGATATCAGATGTGTTTTAATCACAATTGAGCTCCCTTTGAAGAAAATGACAGAGCATAAATTAATGGACCTTGGATCACCTCGCAATGATGCTCGCTTCTGTTACTTTGAATGAAAATGTGGAGGGAAGCTCACGCGGGAAAACGAGGCTAGGTATGAAATTTTATCAACAATTTTTTAAAATATTTTTTACATTTACTAGGTTTTTGTCTCATAAATAACACAATGCCCAAAGTTTACTTAGCCTGTGCAGATAAACCAAATTGCTACGGACCATTAGTCACCTCTGTTTTATTACCACTTATGCGTGGAAGGAGGTATTCGAATTGATGACGGTAAGCAAAGGAGTTGAACGTGGAAGGAGGTATTAGAATTTATGACGGCTAAGCAAAGCAGTTGAACGTCAAATTGACGGGATGCAATTTTCTAAACCCGTAGATGCTGACGTGCCAATCCTAGATCCACCTGTCAAATACGTCTTTGAAACAAAAAAACGTTCCATGGGACGTCAATTTCCAGGCCTGCTCGGAAGTGATGACAAAACGACTCACTGTTCATGAAAATGTTTTCTCAAATTTGCTCGAATTATGGCCAATTTTTTCCACGAAATTATTGCCATTTAATATTATTATTGGCTTACTTTACTACTAAATATTATTACTGGCCTACTTTACTACTAGCATAGCGACTCAACTTGTGGTCGGTGAATACTAATTAGGTTAAGTATAATCAGTTTAATCGATGAATATGTATGAGTTATGACAGGTTTCCATGTGTTTATAAGTTTTAACCCGTCATCATGATTAATATTATTAGGGTGTTTTTCTATTCCTAAGGCTTCTCTTATTTTTCTTTTGAAGTAATGTGGGATGGTTGCAAGCACTTCCGTTTGGTGTTGGGTGTTGCATGAGTGTTCCTCAACAGCAGAATTCTTAGTATTGCAATGTTGGATGTCAGTACCATGTTTTTGCAATCCAGTTTTTATCGAGCGACCTACTTCACCAATATAAACTTTCTCACATGAACATGGTATAACATAAACTCCTTGTTGAAGTGTTTTCTCAATTAGATCTTTTGCAGAGTCCAACATATTTCTTAAGGAGTTTGGAGGAGAGAAAGCTACTTTATCTTACACTTTTATTCACAATAAGGTCCATCCTCGAGAGAAGCTCTTCGTTGAAGGCATGCATAGATAATGAAAGCTCAATTTTAATTTTTGCTGATTAATATTTAATTTCAAAATATAGGATTAATATTTAATTTCAAAATGTAGGATTATCTTTATCTTGTTGTTAAGATTTTAGGTTTTCTTCAATTGTATATATATATATAAATTTATATATGTATTATTAAATATCTATTATAATTTTATAATAATGTGTTATTAGTTTTATATTATAATTTTTATATATGATGTAGTTTAATATAAATTGCATAATCAATTTTATATTTGTTTTTCTAGATTAGTTAGGGTTATTTTTTTAACCTTATTGTGTAGGTTTGTTCTATTATTATTATTTTTTAGGATTTGAATGACAGGTTTTTATGTGTTTTTAAGTTTTAACCTGTTATTATGATTAATATTATTAGGGTGTTTTCCCTCTTCATGTTGTGGTGTCCACATATGAGGGGGTCTACAAATTACTAAATTTTAACATTGCAGATGGATTAAGAGACCTCTATTTAGGGGTCTCTGAATCCAATTTAGAGATTTCTCCACAGATCCAACCATTTTTTTATGATGGATGTGGCCTAGATACAATCTAGGACTTTCTCCACAGAGCCAATGCTTTTTCATGTTGGATGTGGCCTAGATCCAATATAGGGATTTATCCATAGAGCTAGCCATTTTCATGTTGGATGTGGCCTAGATACAATCTAGGGATTTCTTGTTGGGATCTCCCCTTGGTGATCAACCAATCATACTGGAACCCAACCCCTGAAGATACAACCAACCACACTGGAGTCCACCAGTCAACATGCACCTGCTCAATCCATCCCGTTGGAGAGCCTACTACACCAGTTCACCTAGTACGTTGGGGAACCTACACTGGGATCTTCCTCGGTGATAACACCCCTGGAGATATGACCAGTAACCACTACATATCTAGTCCTTTTTCATACTTGATGTAGATATCCTGTAGAGCCAGTCATGTTTCATACTGGATGCACACCACTACAAAGCCAATCATGTTTCATACTGGATATAGATATTCACAGAGCCGGTCCTTTTTCATACCAGATGCAACTGTCATCTTCCATGATCCAAGCAAGCCATCTAGTGGGTCCATCCTAGGAGCGTACATTATGTTGCACATCGCAACCACTTGCATTACCTCACCGCTTTTCCAGATCCTCTCGTAGCCTAGGAGACTCAATTACATCACATGACCCGTGACTACTTGCTACCTCATCCAAGCTCATCACTCCCTCTTGATCTGGACCACTCCAATCTTGTCACTGAAGTACTCGAACTTCACCCTTGACAGAGGCTTGGTCAACACATCGGCTATTTGCTCCTCTGTTGCTATATACTATAGCCTCACTGCTCCCTTTTGCACCATATCCTGGATATAGTGATACCTGACCTCGATGTGCTTTGAGTTCTCATGGAACAATGGGTTCTCCGACAACTTCACACAACTCTCGTTGTCACAAAAGACACACGTCGTCTCTAACTCGAGATCAAACAATCATGATAGCAACATCCGAAGCCACACTGCCTCGTAACTTGCCGAACAAGTTTCCATATACTCAGCTTCGACTATACTAAGTACCACACTCGTTTGCTTCCTACTGAACCATGAGATCATACCCGATCCCAAACTGAAGCAGCAACATGATGTGCTCTTTCTATATGTGACACTCCTCGCAGAATCCGCATCCACATAACCTTGTAGGTTAATCTTTTGATCCCATGCATACCTGAGGCCATCATAAACCATACCCTTCAGATACCTCAACACATGCTTTGTTATCATGTCCCCTCATTGATGATCATTGTATTGAGTTCCTAACCCAATCAATCCCTTGAGTTGAGGAGAAAATCTCATTTACTTGAGGTTAATTTTGAAAGTTCGAGCATTAATTAATTAGGAGGTGTTGAATTTATTTTCTTAAAGTTTGATATGCACTTGATGAAAAGTATTTTTTATTAGATAGTTATTTTTATTTTGGAATAAAATGGATAATGCTCCACAAGTGTTCCTTAGAGGATAAGTTAGACTAAGAGATAACTTGCAAGACAAGAAAAGATAAAACAGTCAAAGCAAGGAAAGTAGGAAAAGGAGAAGAAAGAAAAACAAAACAGCAAAGCTCAGGAAAAACAAAATAAAGCAGAAAAGCAGGACAAAGCAGAAAAGAAGGACAAAAGCAAGGAAAAGTAGAAAAGCATGATAAAGCATAAAAGTAAGAAAAAATGAGACAAAGCATAAAAATAGGGTAAGGCAGAAAAGCAGGGAAAAAAAGGACAAAGTAGAAAAACAGGATAAGGTAGAAAAGTAGGAAAAAGTAGGATAGAAAAGAAAAGGCAGGATAAAGCAAAAGCAAAATCAGAAAGCAAAACAAAAACTAAAGCATAAAGCAAGGAAAAAGCTAAAGCAGAAAGCAAAGCAACCTTATCCACTCCATGAGAACGTCTTAGCCTATCCTACTTTCTAAACAAGTCACCTCAATATATAAAGGAAGGATTACAACTCCATTTCACATCTTTTGACAGTTGAAGAATTGGACCCAGCGTTATTGTGCATCAGTGACTTAGGAGATGTACCCCTAGTCCAAGCTGGGAGATATGCCCCTGCTTCCTATGATAGGATGATGGTATTCAGTCATTTTAATTGAGATTATTGCAGGTCCTGAAGTCTGCATCAGTGGAGTACGATCCTGTGACAGAGATTTGATAGCTCTCCATGCAGATCTATGAGTAATTTCCTAGTTTTCTTGATGAAAGAGTTTCTTCTGGTTGTATCTCATTCTTGAGAACTATTTGATGTATGAATAAACTACCTATGGCTGATATGACTGTAATAATGGATCTCTGATGTCAATTCTGAATTTATACTGAATAAAATTTTGATTCCAATACCTCTTCTTGCACCTAGTCTAGATTTTAATGAAATTGAGTTAGTTTCCAGAACTTGTGTGATAAATGAATGATTATTGGTCCAAATGAAGTGCTTTATGTTTCTGATGTTAATTAATATGCCATATTATTCATCCAAAGAGTAATATTAGAATACGTGAGCCTCTCATAGTGTTTTGGAAGTCCTGAATTTGGCCTAGTTGTGCAATCCTGGAAGGCAATTTTTCTTGTATGTTTGTGAGACTTCCTCAGAACCTTCCCAAACTTACCGAAGAAAACCTAGGATTTCCATTGGATTTCATTTTATGTTATTTAACCTCCCTAAGTCAAACTCCTTCACCATTAGTTCTCAGTCAATGCTTAGTTTATGTTTTAGTTTGCATATGTTAGGGTGCCCAGGAGCATTGCAGTAGACTTCTCATGGCTGATGTTCGAAACATTAATGGCCCCAGTACTTTGTGCAAAGGTTCTATCAGCTGGAATATTCCTCATCCCCTCCATAATACTTTGATTTTGCCTACCTACAATCAAATTAGTCACCAGAGTCCATTGTTTTTCATTGAGTCTTGTAGGAGAGTTAGTTAGTGTATCAACAGTATTGGTTGGTACATTACAATGGTATCAGAGCAATTTCCTTGGCTCGTCCTGTGGAAAGTAGATCTCAGATGAACAAATATCTCAGAACTATCTTCAAGTTTAAGCTATGGAACTAGATACAATCATGGAAGATGAAGGCTTTGAGTTATACAAGGAAGAAGAAATCATTTACATTGATGTAGGCCTACCAAGAGATGAAGATGGTTACATTTGTGATCAGATGTACAGTGAATACCAATGGGTTGAACCACCGATAGCTAATCCAAAAAGGATTTAGCAAAAATGATATATGCACGTGAAAACTTGCCCCACCACTACCAAGAGTATCTAGCCTTGGGAGAAGAGATTCGTAAAGCCATTTCCTTCAAAGATTATTTTTATTGCAGATTTGGATTTGAGCCCAAGGATGTAGATGAGGATTCTTTTGAGAGCGACAAACCATCCATGGAGGAACCAAGTTTTTATACTACCCCAAGCAAAGAAGAAGAAAGAGGAATAAAAAGTAAAGTCTCATTGAATGCCATTATTTCTAGCATGAAGAGACTTTTCAGATTCTCTTCAAACAAAGTCTCCAATAATATTGATTCTAAGGTTACCAAGGAGAAATATGCATCATCTAGCTTGAAGGAGAAAAAGCATAGTAACAATCATCCATCAAAGGAGAGGAGCAGCAATCTTCCAAGAAAAGAGCCATGTGGTTCCTCTAATGAATGCATTGAGCAAGAAAAATAAGACTTCAAGCTAAGGAAGAAAGGTAAATCTGATTTCGGTAGCAGCAATTCCTTCTTGCATCAATTTGAAGAATATCCCACTGAGTTAATCACAAAAGAGATTGAGGAACACCCTAAGAGGGTAGGCCAAGCCACCATGCAAGAGGTTGTTCACAGTATTGAGATTGAATCCAATCATGGACACCCAAGCTTATTTGTTGGCGAGTTTAAGATCCTTACAAGGGATATGGAAGAAGGGATTGGTAGAGGAAAAACCACTTGTGGAGCATATTTGGAGGAAGAGAAAATATCAACTCTTCAAGCATTCTCATAACATTATTATGGAGGAAAAGACAACTACACTCTAGTTGAGAGTGAAACCAAAGATTTGGTGGAGGAGCGGACCATCACCACTCCATCTCATGAAGAGATAGAGGTGTCACAAAGGTATTACAACCATTCTTATTTTTTCATTCACCAAATTCCTTTGTTTCATCTTGATAGGGAAGCCACTTCCAATGAGAAGGTTGGCAAAAAATATACTTCTAGTGTTGAGATCCAAATTTTTGAGAAGGTTGGATTTTTAGAAGAGAGTTTGCATGACTCTCAAGAGATGCATGAGCACACATGTGATCAGTTGTGTGTGGATAATAGTGCACATGACATTATGGAGCAGCATCATGTCCGATGTAAACATGAAGAGTCTTCAGATTTACAAGTGCTTCAAGAAAGCATTGACTTGCAAGATGATTGTCAGGCACCTGTTTCACTGCAGAGAGATTATGAGCCTCTTTCATGTAAGGAAGAATTAGCCCTAACGAATATGGATGATTACATCCCATTTGGACCAACAAGCAAAGAATCCTATTCATCATCTAATTGGATGGATAGCTACATCACCAAGATGGCGACACAAGATTATGAAAGACTCACTCACATTGGTAAGAGTGATTTTTGCATTAGTGATGGATCCATTGTTGCATTTGAGTTTGTTATGTTCAATGAGCAACATCCAAGGAATATATGGCTACAATATAATGCTTTCCATACATTTTCATTCATACCTTGGAGGAAAAATTACATAGCAGATGAGTTATCTCATGGCATGATATTCATAGTGAAGCATGGTGACATTGTGTAGGCTACTGATGGACTCACCAACATTCAAGGCATAAACGGTGGACTACTTAAATCAAATTGAGGCCATATGGAAGTCACTAAAACAACATAAGAAGGTTCTTGAATACCTTCCACCGGGTAGATCACCTGACAAGGTGAAGAAGCATAAGGATGAATTGAGGATGGATGTACAATCCATCAATATCTTTCATTGCAAGCATTTGAAAAGGTTCATGAAAGAAGACATGTGGAGGCTAGTCTTCAAGTAACATTATGGGCACAATGAGTTTCTAGTCATTCTCCTTGGCTTGAGTTATACACCTACTACATTTCATCATTGCATGTTGTTGACGAAGCAGCTATCGACAGGGGTTCACTTCTCACTGTCGTCAACAACCTACCAACCTAGACTCCCTTACACACTAGCCTGGAAAGGTATAACCCTTTCCAGCAACACTTGCAGAGCAAGTGCAGTCTCACCCGAGATGGATAAGGGGGCTGCAGGAACCAAGTTTCCACAGTGGAGTTGAGGATATGATTTCAACGCACATTACCCTTGTAGAAACTAGAGATTATTACTTCCGCAGCATATTATCACTTCATCATTCGCAGATTTCAATAGATAACAACATGTTCAATCTACTCATTCGCATCAACAGTAATCTTTAAACCCATAGCATAATCACATCAATTAAACCTACAACATATTCACATTCATCATCACATAAAGATAGAGATAGAAATTGCACCATAATCGTACATCCTCATGCATTCATTAAGCCCTGCAGAATGAACTTCGCAGAAACAGTCAATACTCCATGCGGATACAAAACAGATTGAAAAGATCGAACTTCTTATCAAAACCTGGATGCCCTTAGGCTTACAATCCTATTCTATTTATATGCTTCTATTCGGTTACAAAATGGTCCACATGACCAATTCTAACTAAATTAACTATTCTTGCGCTTCCGCGAACTCTGTGAACGGTCCTTCTTTCACGGATTGACCCTTTCGCACATGTCGGCTTCCGCACTTCCTACGGACTTATCCCGTGCCAACAGGACCCCAACACAAACTTGTGGCTCGTCCCCGATCCACCTCAGCTGGACACTGCTGGTCTACACTCATCCATCACTGTAATATCCTTCTGAAAACTGTTCTTGCCATCTGGAACTCGTTGTTGTGTACTTCTCAACCTTATACATTGATCTCTGGCTCGCTGTAATGTACTTTTTGAACTCATCCTCCAATCTCTTGGAACCTTGATCATCTACCTCTCAGGCATCTGCTTCCCCACTCCATGCTTGTTCCATACTGAGGAAAATTTCATTGGCGTCGCCAGGGTGGGAAACAGGCCGACTGCTCCAGCACATCTGTTTTGCACCCTTCACTGTCGTCTACCGGGGCCATGGGGCCTCCGCCCCTGGCTTTCTGGTGGTCATTAGGACCACGAATGTTCTAACTACCACCACACACTTAGACCTCTTGGTTGAGACCTCGTCTCTGTTCTTCCCAAGTGTCTGCGTTGCTTCCTTCTCTGGCTATTCATGCACAGTCGTCGTTCTGGCCCTCAACGCACCTCATGTGCTACCACACGAAAATAAAATGGATCATTTCCATGACTTCCATGGAATTCCTAACTCAACTCTCTCCCTGATCCACTCGCAACATGAAGTTCTCTCGACTGATAGATATTTCCTTGCTCAGCTAGCCTCCCGCATCTATATTTATGCTTTTATGTTGTGTCCTGGATGTCTGTCTTTGAAATCATCTGCAAAGCCCTCCGCATAATCTTCTGATTCTATCATCATGCCTTTCTGTCGTCTTCTGGTGAGTTTGATCCGCAGCACTCATGCTCGGACTGGACTCCTCACGTGTCAATCGTGCAAACATCGATAGCACCCATGTTGGTCATGTTGCCAACCCCTGTGTGCCAATCCTGCGAAGCATTGGTCATGCTGCCACCTGTTGTCAAACATGCGAGCATCGACCATGCTTCCTTCTTTCGTCATTCATTCATTTTTTTTTTCATTCTGTAGATCAATCGCTCTATGCCGGGTCATGGCGATAGGGCTTCAGCATATTCCCATTGACCAACTTAGGTAACAATACTCCATCTAAACTCTGTAATTGGACTGCGCCTGCGTCAGTGACAAAATTTATGATGTATGGTCCTAACCAGTGCATTTTCATCTTACCTAACTGTTTCGCAAACTTACTATCATACAATAGAACTGTATCCCCCTTTTGAAGGTGCTTGGATTTGACATGGCGGTCATGCCACGCCTTCTATCAGTCTTTTTCCACTTTCTGATGTAACCCTGCAATGAATCAATATTTGTCGAGCTGTATCAGTTGTGCCAAGCATTCCTCCACTACGTCGTCATCACACATCCCTATTGCTGTTGCGATACGCAAGCTCGGTACAATGTATTCCATTGGAATAACTGCTTCTTGGCCATAAACAAGCTTAAATGGAGTCTGGCGAGTCAGTCGTTTGCATGTGGTGCGATACGCCCAAAGGACCGTTGGAATTTTTAAGTCCTAGTCGTTGCAGTTCACATTACACACCTTGGTGAGTGAATGCTCCAATACCTTGTTAAATGCCTCAACTTCCCTGTTCGCTTGAGGGTGGTAAGGAGTACTCTTCTTGTGCTGGATCTGAAACTCTTCTGTCATTACTGCAATCGTCTAGTTAACAAAGTGCGTCCCTTGGTCACTTAACAACACCTTTGGGCACCCAAACCTCGTGACCACATTGTCGAAGAGAAACTGTGTTGCAGTCGCAGCGGAACAATCTCTTACTAGTGCTACATCCGCCCAACGCGTCAAGTAATCTGTCTTTGTGATGATGTAGCACAACCCTGTTCTCTTCCCGGGTGGGTTGATGGGTTCCACAAAATCAATTGACCATTTGTCGAATTCTTGTAGCGTCACTTGTGGTATGTGTGGCATTTCGTCCCGTCGTGATGGCTTCCCGGTTCGTTAACAAACGTCGCAACTCTTGGCATAGTCGGCAACATCTCCATGCAAGGTTGGCCACCATAGCCCTACACGAAGGATTTTCCTAGCAGTTGCTCTGCTGCCATAATGTCCACTAGCTATTCCATCATAGGATTCCGACAGAATCCTCTCCTGTTCATGCAGAAGGACATATCGTCACAGAATCTCGTCTCGGCCCATTTTGTATAATTATCCTGCAATTAACTGGAAGTCTACAGCTCTGCCACCTAGCTGCTTCTTTTGATTGGTAGTGAATTCTGTCGGTACCTCCCTTGTTGCTAAAAATTGAATGATTTGCTCATAGTGGTTATCGACCATGGAAACTCTGAATAACTGAGCATTTGGTAATCCTTCGTCGATGCTCCTTGGTTCCTCCCATGACTCTATCCGTGATAGGTGATCGGGTCCCAAGTTCAATCGTCCTGGCTTTACGATGATCTCGAAATCAAACTCCTAAAATAGTAGAAACCACCGACAGATATTTCCCCCCAACACAGGCTTGTTCACCAAGTATTTCAGTGCAGAATCATTTGTGAACATCTTGAAGTGGCCTCCTAAGAGGTAATGCCGAAATTTCTGCAAAGCATAGACCATCGCCAACCCTTCCCGCTCCATGGTTGTATAGTTCTTATCCACAGTAGACAGCTTCCTACTTGCGAAGGCTATCGGGTGGTTGATGTCACCTGTTCCTCGCTGGGCCAAAATGGCACCTAGTGCGACCGACGACGCATCAACGTGCACGTGAAATTCCTTTGTCCAATCTGGGAATGCGAGTATGGGTGTTGGGACCATCTTCGCTTTCAGTATGTCCAGGCTTTTCTGACAGTCCTCGTTCCACTTAAACTTAGCATCCTTATTTAAGAACTTATCCATGGGTGCCATAATAGCTACATATCCTCTGATGAATTTCCTGTAGTAGCATGTATGTCCCAATGTCGCTTGCATTTGCTTGACTGTCGTCGGTGGTGGGAGGTCGACAGTGATGGAAATCTTTGCCGGATCTACCAACATTCCTTCTCTGCAGACAATGTGTCCTAACAAGATTCCGAATGGAGCGCAAAAGATGCATTTCTTGAGGTTCAGGTAAATTTCGTGCTATCGACATCGCTCTAGCATTAGCCTTGAGTTCGCAACATGATCCTTGACTAATCCGTATACTGTCTAGTCATCCATATAGAGGTTAAGGAAATTATGAATATAGTCTTTGAACACCGCAACCACTAATCTGGAAAAAATCATTGGAGAATTCTTCAACCCAAACGGCATCACCGTGTACTGAAAACATCCCCACTCCATGAGGAATGTAGTCTTGTGTCGATCTTCTTTCGCCATATTGATCTGGTGGTAGCCAGAAAATCCGTCCGTAAATGAATATATCTCCTGACCTCCTACTCCTTCGAGCACCTCATCCGTAAATGGGGTCGGGAACGGATCATGTAGGAAGCATCGTTTAGCTTCCTCAAGTCGACGCATATTCGTACTTCGCCGGTTTTCTTGTCCTGGATGACCATTGGGCTGATCCATTCTGATTCATCCACAATTTCTATAATTTTGGCCTTGAGCATTCTTTCAATTTCAGATTGCATATGTTCCTTGTATCTTGGATTCAATCGATACGGCCACTGCTTGACGGGCTTCACATCGGGTTTCAGGGGGATCTTGATTTCCCCTAAGTCTTCAGAAATCCCTTCATCTTTGAAAATTTCGTAGGAAACAGATCCTGAAACTCATGCCTTAAGTCAGTCATCTTTGCAATGGTCGACTCGTCCTAGTAGTCGTCAATGCTTGTGAACATTGGGTTCTCCTATGATCCAATGGTCACCTTCTTGATTTTCAATGGTTGCTGAAATTTGTCCGATGATATTTATGGTGCCTCAACACTGCGACTTCCTTCTAATTCTGGCACATGTATAGCCCTTGGATCATCCTCATCGTCGGGCTCTCTCGTGACATTGTAACGCTCCATCAACATCTGTGGTGTCGCAGTCCATTGAAGTGCCATCGGTTGTGTTGTCGGTACTGCCTAAAATATATTTCCACGGATCACCTATAGCACAATGTGGATGAAGGGGTTGTCATCTAAGAAAGAAAATGATTGGCTGAAGCCAATGGTAATTTGTTCCCAAGAAGTCGTTCCACGTACCAGTTCTGCTGCGACATACCAACTCCGCAGTACTTCATCCAATGTGTGTACGAATGCATGTACCCACTCCTGCTTTGCTCTCGATCCCCATTGGTGTTGAAAAGCGTTCAGATGCTCCTTTGGATCGCCTCATCCATCATATCTCATTCTGTCATACCCCGCAGCTTCACCGAACTGAACCTCCATGATCCGTCGACACAGTGGCCAAGTTGTGATGTTTGATTTGTGCGCTGCCCACCATCTCACAGGAGTAGGATTCAAGGCTTTCTCCAGGGCTAGTAGATGTTGCAGTTCTACCACTTTCTCCTCAAACTCCGTGAGAAACTTGCTCAATTTGAGAAATCCTTCATATGTAAGTAACGTGTATTCCTCCGTGGTTACCCGTCGCAGTGACTGTGTTACCCATGCACGTCTTCTAAATGATACTTCATGTAACTGGTTCTGCCAATTCTCAAGTACCTTGTCTGAATCTGATGATGTTGAACTGGCGCTGCACCACCCTAGTTCTCCATCCGTGGTGGGATTAACATAATCCTAAGATATGTTATACAAACTGTCCCACCCCTCCACAAACTCGTCTCTGGCTGGTTCCACATAGCGCAACCCTTCCGCAGGATCCAATGGTACGATGACTCTCATCTCACAATTCTCGAATGACATTGTCCTCTTCTTAAAATTGATAATCGCTTGGTTTTCCATGGCCCGGTCTATCCCTAGCAGTACCGGATAGGGACTGGTGTTATCGAAATCGGCATACTTCCTGAGCCCCTCAATTTCGACTGGGATTTGACATACCCGACCAAGCGGAGTGACCTTACTCTGATTTTCCAGTCGCAGCTGTACTGGTGACCAGGTCATTTGCGGCTTTCCCATTGTTTCCCATGTCTGCTTAGTCAGAATATTCACATCCGAACCCAAATACAGAATGATGGAGTCGACATCAAATGCTCCAATTTGTGTCAACATCTGCATCTCCATTCCTGTCTTTTTCTTATGTATGCGATTAACCTTATGTTCCTAACATGCATCTTCCCGTCGATGCAGTAGACCAGCTATTTCTTCAAGTGCGTATGTATCCTTCGCCAACTTTAAGCAGCTCTCCAAGAAGGCCTTTAGAGTGTTTTCCTTCCTCCGCGACTTCATCGAGTCGAACGTCGGTGGCATGTCATAGATTTATTTCAGAAGAGGTAGTTGCCTCCTATTCCTCATTGCCTTCTGTGCCTCCAAGAAGACGTTCCTTTCGGCTTATGCATCAAAGGTGACCTGCTTCCGCTGTGTTTGTGTTGGTCAAACATTAGTGTGTGACCTGTCGCCTCCTGTCACTGCTCCTCCTCGTGTTACTATTCCAACCGTCGCATGGCTACTTCTAGCCTCCGTCAATATCATCTGCATTGCGGATGATGCGTTTTGATTGTTTTGGTTCTGGTTATGGGGTGGATTCTTAGTCTACTATTTTGCAATGACCTGAGGGCAGTCCTCTACACTGTGATCTACAACACTGCAACAACTACACTATGGTGCTGGGTTTGGGCAATCCCTCTGGTAGTGCCCCTGCTTTCCACAATTGTAACAGATGATCGACCCTCTTCCCCGACCAACAGCTCCTCCACGTCCCATACTGGTGCCTCAGCCTTCACAGAATCCTCCTCTAAAGCCTCTGCGTGGTGGACCATATGGTTGATACTGTGGCTACCCGTACTGCTATTGCTGATATTGTGGCTGGCCATACAATGGTGGTGGATGCCGCGGGTTCCCATACTATGGCTGCGCGTATTTCCCTTGATCGTATTGTTGCAATTGGTTGAAGTACTGTTACGATTGGCTGTACTGCTGTTGCTACTACACCGCTGGTTGCCATTCTCCCTTCATAAAATATGTGTCAGTTGTTCGATCCTACAGCAGGTCATAGGCCCTACAGTCCTTCTTATCATGGCTAGCCGATCGACAAAATTTATAATACAAATTCGTTGGTTTCGACACCATCTTTTGTAGGTATACGCATTCCTTCGGTCGATGCCCTCTGGTCTGGTAGATAGGACACCACGGCATTCCTCCCCGACAAAGAGGGTTTGGTGCTCCCGATTGTAAATACTCCTAGAACTCTGGGAAATTCTCTTTATGATGTCCTTCAGCTTTACACCTGGTACACCATATGTCGCTACGGGTTTCCTTCCGCTTCTTGATGTCCTCCATCTGAAGTGTTAAGGTAGCCAGTTGCGCCTATATTCTATCCATTCCTATTCCTGCTTCACCAATCGGTGAAGCCTCCAGCCTCATCGCAATTTCTAGTGCTTCCGCCTATGTCGCTACTTTTTGCTGCATCAAGGGTCCATGGATATGCGGTACCAGTCCCGCGATGAACCATTCTTTGTGTTGTAGCTCATTTATCGGAAAGCTCACTTTTGCTATCAACGTCTTGTACCGCTGATCGAATTCCCACACTGGTTCATTCAGGAATTGCTTAATCTTCTTAAGCTCCGTAACATTTTGCGATTCAGATTTTGGATTTTTAAATTCATCAATCAACGTTGTTTTGACTTGATCCAATGTCTTGGCCGTTGCTCCTGTCGGAATCCTTGTAAACTTCATGAACCAGTCTGATGCCCGACCCCTAAGGGGCGTTGCTATCTGTCCCATCTTTATGGCATCGTCATAGACCTGCTTTACAGTCCAGACTGCTTCGCATATGAACCAATACTGTTCAAGGTCTTCATTCTCGTTTCCCTGAAAGGTAGGCATCTTCGCTTTGTCCGTCATCCTGACGTTCCTACTATTATTATTTACTGAAGTGCTACACTTACCGTTGCACGTAGGGCAACTCTCCGAGTAGTTTGTGTTTCGTCGTATCAAGTTTGGAGTAGTGCGCGAGGTTGAAGGTATGTTGTGACTTAGGATCTATCCTCCTTCTGCTTCTAGGGTAGCCTGGTTAATGTGTCCTTCGCAGTAAGGTCGCTTCCTCCCTTGTGATCCTGTTTTGTAGCCCTCCATTTTGGTCCTCTCATGAGACTCTCTCTCAGTCCTCCTCTTCTTCTCGGGACATCGGAATATCGCTCCACTCCTCAAGGTACCACACTCTTCGTAAGCATCCCTTAGATGCTCGTGGTCGCTTATGTCCATCTACCCCACATCCTTCCTTCATATCCCCATTCACGCGATACCCTCAACCTCCACACACCGATTTTTATACTCGTTAGATGACATCCTCAATATTCCTTTTTCGCAGACAAGGATCTTAATCCACAAATTTAATAGCGACAAGAACCTCCCCATCGGTCCCTTGAAGAAGTTCCTCTCTACGTCACTATATGACTTGATAGTGTCTATTGCGAACTCAGTCACGTATCCCTCGAGGATACTATCCACCCAAAAATCAACAACCCGCGATACCATGTTATCGACTTGCTCCAGCTATCGAATCCACTCTGGGGTCCAACAATTAGGTTCAGTCTTCTGGAAATGATTCTTTCGAAATGTCAACTGTGCTAACCACTTGTGCAATAGCACTAGGAATTCACAGAAGAATATCTCATGGAAATCTGAATAAATATATTTCTGCAGCCAACTGGTTGCTATCTGTCTAGGGTCCCGCTTCTCGCTTTCTGCGAATTCCTCTGCCTTCTTCCTCAAGGTCCCGGCAACGAAACCATTTGTTGACGCAGCGACTATCGACAGGGGTTCATTTCGCATTGTCATCAACAACCTACCAACCCAGACTCCTTTACACACCGGCCCGGAAAAGAATAACCCTTTCTAGCAACACTTGCGGAGCAAGTGCAGTCTCACCCGAGATGGATAAGGTGTCTGCAAGAACCAAGTTTCCGGAGTGGAGTTGAGGATATGCTTTCAACGCACATTACCCTTGTAGAAACCATAGATTATTACTTCCGCAACATATTATCACTTCATCATTTGCACATTAAGTCATTCACAGATTTCAACAAATAACAACTATTCGCAACAACATGTTCAATCTACTCATTCGCATCAACATAAATCCTTAAACCCATAGCATAATCACATCAATTAAACCTACAACATATTCACATTCATCATCACATACAGATAGAGATAGAAATTGCACCATAATTGTACATCCTCATGCATTCATTAAACCCTACGGAATGAACTTCGCAGAAATAATCAATACTCCATGTGGATACAAAACATATTGAAAAGATCGACCTTCTTATCAAAACCTGGATGCCCTTAGGCTTAAAATCCTATTTTATTTATATGCTTCTATTCGGTTACAAAACGGTCCACATGACCAATTCTAACTAAATTAACTATTCTTGCACTTCCGCGAACTGCGTGAATGGTCCTTCTTTCGCAGATTAACCCTTTCACACCTGTCGGCTTCCGCACTTCCTGCGGAATTATCACATGCCAACAGGCCCCCAACACAAACTTGTGGCTTGTCCCCGAGCCACCCTAGTAGGACACTGCTGTTCTGCACTCATCCATCACTGTACTATCCTTCTGAAAACTGTTCTTGCCATTTGGAACTCATTGTTGTCTACTTCTAAACCTTGTACATCGATCTTTGGCTCGTTTTCATGTACTTCTTGAACTCATCCTCCAGTCTCTTGGAACCTTGATCATCTACCTCTCGGGCATCTGCTACCCCACTCCGTGTTTATTCCATACTGAGGAAAAGTTCATTAGCGTCGTAGGGTGGGAAACAAGCCGACATCTCCGACACATCTGTTTCACACCCTGCACTGCTGTCTACCGGGGCTAGGGGGCCTCTGCCCCTGTATTTCTAGTGGTCATCGGGACCACAAATGTTATAACTACCACCACACACTTAGACATCTCGGTTGAGACCTCATCTTTGTTCTTCCCGAGTGTCTGCATTGCTTTCTTCTCTGGCTGTTCATGCACAGTCGTCGTTCTGGCCCTTAGCACACCTTGTGTGCTACCGCATGAAATAAAATGGTTCATTTCCATGGCTTCCTTGGAATTCCTAACTCAGCTCTCTCCCTAATCCACTCGCAACATGAAGTTATCTCGACTGATAGATATTTCCTTGCTCCGCTAGCCTCTCGCATTTGTATTATGCTTTTTTGTTGTGTCCTGGATGTCTGTCTCTGAAATCATTTGCAAATCCCTCCGTGTAATCTGCTAATTCTATCATCATGCCTTTCCGCCTTCTTCTGGTGAAGCTGATCCGCAGCACTCATGCTCGGAATGGATTCCTCACGTGTCAATCGTGCAAACATCGATATTAACCATGTTGGTCATGCCTCCAACCCCTGTGTGCCAATCATGCGAAGCATCGGTCATGCTGCAACCTACTGTCAAACGTGCGAGCATCGTCCATGATTCCTTCTTTCGTAATTCATTCATTTTTTTATTTTTTTTATTTGTTCATTTTGTAAATCAATCACTCTGTGTCGGGTCATGGCGATAGGGCTTCAGCCTATTCCCATGGACCAACTTTGGTAACAATACTCCATCTAAACTCTGTAATTGGACCGCGCCTGCGTCGATGACAAAATTTATGATGTATGGTCCTAACTAGTGCATTTGCAGCTTACCCGGGTGTTTCGTAAACTTACTATCATACAACAGAACTGTATCCTTATTCTGAAAGTACTTGGATATGACATGGCGGTCATGCCATTCCTTCTGTCGGTCTTTTTCCATTTTCTGATGGAACCCTGGAATGAATCGATCTTCGTCGAGCTGTATCAGTTGTGACAAGCATTCCTCCACTACGCCGTCGTCACTCATACCTATTGTTGTTGTGATGTGCAAACTCGGTACAATGTATTCCATTGGCATAACTACTTCCTGGACATACACGAGCTTAAATGGAGTCTGGCCAGTCAGTTGTTTGCATGTGGTGTGATATGCCCAAAGGACTGTTGGAATTTTTAAGTCCCAGTCGTCGCGGTTCGCATGGCACACCTTGGTGAGTGCGTGCTCCAATACCTTGTTAAATGCCTCAATTGCCCAGTTCGCCTGAGGGTGGTAAGGAGTACTCTTCTTTTGCTGGATCTGAAACTCTTCCATCATTGGTGCAATCGTCTGGTTAACAAAGTATGTCTCTTGGTCACTTAACAACACCTTTGGGAACCCAAACCTCATGACCACATTGTCGAAGAGAAACCATGCTGCAGTCGCAGCGAAACAATCTCTTATTGGTGTTGCTTCCGCCCAACACGTCAAGTAATCTGTCGTAGTGATGATGTAGCACCAACCTATTCTCTTCATGGGGGGGTTGATGGGTCCCACAAAATCAACTGCGCATTTCTCGAATTCCTGTAGCGTCACTTGTGGTATGAGTGGCATTTCGTCCCGTCGTGACAGCTTCCCGGTTCGTTGACAAACGTCGTAGCTCTTAGCATAGTTGGCAACATCTCCATGCAAGGTTGGCCACCACAGCCCTACGCGAAGGATTTTCCTAGCAGTTGCTCTCCCACCATAATGTCCCCCAGCTATTCCATCACAGGCTTCCGACAGAATCCTCTCATGTTCATGCGGAAGGACATATCGTCGAAGAATCTCGTCTGGGCCCATTTTGTATAATTCTCCTGCAATTAACTGGAAGTCTGTAGCTCTGACAACTAGCTGCTTCTTTTGATTGGTAGTGAATTCCGCCGGTTCCTCCCATGTTGCTAAAAATTAAATGATTTACTCATATTGGTTATCGACCATGCCTACTCTGAATAACTAAGCATCTGTTAATCCTTCGTCGATGCTCCTTGGTTCCCCCCCTAACTCTATCCATGATAGGTGATCTGGTACCGCTCTCAATCGTCCTGGCTTTACGATGATCTCGAAATCAAACTCCTAAAATAGTAGCAACAAGCAATAGATCTTTCCCCCCAACACAGGCTTGTTCACCAAGTATTTCAGTCCAGAATGATCTGTGAACATCTTGAAGTGGCTTCCTAAGAGGTAATGCCAGAATTTTTGCAAAGCATAGACCATCGCCAACACTTCCCACTCTGTGGTTGTATAGTTCTTCTCCACAGTAGACAAATTCCTACTTGCGAAGGCTATCGGGTGGCCGATGTCACCTGTTCCTGGCTGGGCCAAAATGGCACCTAGCGCGAACGACGACACATCAACGTGCACATGAAATTCCTTTGTCCAATCTGGGAATGCGAGTATGGGTGCTGCGACCATATTCGCTTTCAGTATGTCCAGGCTTTTCTGACATTCCTTGTTCCACACAAACTTAGCATCCTTATTTAACAACTTCTCCATGGGTGCCGTAATAGCTGCATATTCTCTGATGAATTTCCTGTAGTAGCCTGTATGTCCCAACATTGCTCGCATTAGCTTGAATGTCGCCGGTGTTGGGAGGTCGACAATGATGGTAATCTTCATCGGATCTACCAACATTCCTTCTCTACAGACAATGTGTCCTAACAAGATTCTGAATGGAGCGCAAAAGATGCATTTCTTGAGGTTCAGGGAAATTTGGTGCTATCGACATCTCTCTAGCATTAGACTTAAGTTCTCAACATGATCCTTTACTAATCCATATACTGTTCAGTCATCCATATAGACGGCAAGGAACTTATGGATATAGTATTTGAACGCCGCAACCACTAATCTAGAAAAAATCATTGGAGCATTCTTCAACCCAAATGGCATCACTGTGTACCGAAAACATCCCCACTCCGTGACAAATGTAGTCATGTGTCGATCTTCTTTTGCAATCTTGATATGGTGGTAGCTAGAAAATCCATCCATAAATGAATATATCTCCTAACCTCCTGCTCCTTCGAGCACCTCATCCGTAAATGGGGTCGGGAAAGGATCATGTAGGCAGGCATCGTTTAGCTTCCTCAAGTCGACACATATTCATACTTCGCTAGTTTTCTTGTCCTAGACGACCATTGGGTTGATCCATTCTGATTCTTCCACAAGTTGTATAATGCCGGCCTCGAGCATTCATTCAATTTCAACTTGCACACATTCCTTGTATCTTGGATTCAATCGATACGGCCGCTGCTTGACGAGCTTCGCATCGGGTTCCAGGGGGATCTTCATTTCCCCTAAGTCTCCGGAAATTCCCTTCATCTCTGAAAATTTCATAGGAAACAAATGCTGAAACTCATGCCGCAAGTCAGTCATCTTCGCAATGGTCGACTCGTCCCAATAGTTGCCAATGCTTTCCAACTTTGGTTTCTCCTCCGATCCAATGGCACCTTCTTGATCTTCAATGGTTGCTGAAATTTGTCCGACGATATTTCTGGTGCCTCAAACTACGACTGCCTTCTAAATCTGGCACATGTATAGCCCTTGGATCATCCTCATCGTCAGGATCTCTGGTGACGTTGTAACACTCCATCAACATCTCTGGTGTCGCAGTCCATTGAAGTGCCCTCGGTTGTTTTTTCGATACTGCCTCAACTATATTTCCACGGATCACCTGTAACGCAATGTGGATGAAGGGCTTGTCATCTGAGAAAGAAAACGATTGGCTGAAGCTAATGGTAAGCTGTTCCCAAGAAGTCATCCCGCGTCGCAGTTCTGCTGTGACATACCAACTCCGCGGTACTTCATCCAACGTGTGTACTAATGCATGTACCCACTCTTGCTTTGATCTTGATCCCCATTGGTGTTGACAAGCATTCAGATGCTCCTTTGGGTCGCCTCGTCCATCATATCTCGTTCTGTCATACCCCGCAGCTTCACCGAACTGAACCTCCATGAGGCATCGACACAGTGGCCAAGTTGTGATGTTTGATTTGCGCGCTGCCCACCATCACGCAGGAGTACCCTTCAAGGCTTCCTCCAGGGCCAGTAGACGCTGCGGTTCTACCACTTTCTCCTCAAACTCCATGAGAAACTTGCTCAAGTTGGGAAATCCTTCATATGTAGGTAACACATATTCCTCCGTGGCTACCTGTCGCAGTGACTATGTTACCCATGCACATCTTCTAAATTATACTTCAAGTAACTGGTTTTGTCAATTCTCAAGTGCCTTTTCTGAATCTGATGATGTTGAACTGGTGTTGAGCCACCCTAGTTCTCCATCCGTAGTGGTATTAACATAATCCTCAGATATATTATACAAACTATCCCACCCTTCCACAAACTCGTCTCTGGCTGGTGCCACATAGCACAACCCTTCCGCAGGATCTAGTGGTGCGATGACTCTCATCTCACGATTCTCGAATGATATTGTCCTCTTCTTAAAATTTATAATTGCTTGGTTTTCCATGGCCCAGTCTATACCTAGCAGTACTAGATAGGGACTGGTGTTATCCACGATTTCGATGACATCGAAATCGGCATACGTCTTAAGCCCCTCAATTTCAACTAGGATTTGACATACCCGACCAAGCAAAGTGACCTTACTCTAATTTTCCAGTTGCAGCTGTACTGGTGACCAGGTCATTTGCAGCTTTCCCATTGTCTCCCACGTCTGCTTAGTCAGAATATTCACATCTAAACCCAAATCCAGAATGATGGAGTCGACATCAAATGCTCCAATTTGTGTCAACATTCGCATCTCCCTTCGTGTCTTTTTGTTATGTATGCAATTAACCTTCTGTTCCTGACGTTCACCTACCCGTCGATGCAGTAGAACAATTATTTCTTCCAGTGCGTCTGTATCCTTCGCCAACTCCAAGCAACTCTCCAAGAAGGCCTTTAGAGTGTTTGCCTTCCTCCATGACTTCATTGAGTCAAACGTCGGTGGCATGTCATATATTTCTTTCTGAAGAGGTAGCTGCCTCCTTTTCCTCATTGCCTTCTATGCCTGCAAGAAGACGTTCCTTTCGGCTTATGCATCAAAGGTGACCTGCTTCCGTTGTGTTTGTGTTGGTCGAACATTAGTGTGTCACCTATCGCCTCCTGTCACTGCTCCTCCTCGTATTACTATTCCAACCGTCGCATGGCTACTTCTAGCCTCCGTCGATATCATCTACACTGCGGATGGTGCGTTCTGATTGTTTTGGTTCTAGTTCTGGGGCGGATTCTTAGTCTACCATTTCGCAATGAGATGAGGGAAGTCCTCTACGCTGTGATCTACAGCACTGCAATAACTACACTACGATGCTGGTTTTGGGAAATCCCTCTGGTAGTGCCCCTTCTATCCACAATTGTACCAGATGATCAGCCCTCTTCCTCGTCCAGCAGCTCCTCCACATCTGATACCAGCACCTCGGCCTTCATGGAATTCTCCTCTGAAACTTTCATGTGGTGGCCCATAGGGTTGATACTGCGGCTGCCCGTACTATTCTTGCTAATACTGTGGCTAACCATATGGTCGTGGCGGATACTACGGGTGCCCGTATTGCCCCTGATCGTATTGTTGCGGTTGGTTGAACTGCGGTTGCGGATGGTTGTACTGCGGTTGCTGTTGCACCACCGGTGGCCATTCTCCCTTCATAAAATATGTTTCAGTTGTCCGATCCTGCAACAGGTCATAGGCCCTACAGTCCTTCTCATCATGGCCAACCAATCAACAGAATTTACAATAAAAATTCACTGGTTTTGACACCATCTTTTGTAGGTATATGCATTCCTCCGGTCGATGCCCTCAAGTCTAGCAGATAGGACACCATGGCATTCCTCCCTCACAAAGAGGGTTCGGTGCTCCCGACTGTAAATACTCGCAGAACTCTGAGAAATTGTCTTTATGATGTCCTTCAGCTTTACACCTGGTACACCATATGTCGCTATCGGTTTCCTTCCCCTTCTTGATGTCCTCTAGTTGAAGTGTTAAGGTAGCCAGTTTTGCCTGTATTCTATCCATTCCTATTCCTGCTTCACCAATCGATGAAGCCTCCAACCTCATCACAATTTCTAGTGCTTCTGCCTGTGTCGCTACTTTTTTCTACATTAAGGGTCCCCGGATATGCGGTACTAGTCCCGCGATGAACCATTCTTTGTGTTGTAGCTCATCTATCAGAAATCTCACTTTTGCTATCAACGTCTTGTACCATTGATCGAATTCCCACACTAGCTCGTTCAGGAATTGCTTAATCTCCTTAAGCTCCGTAACATACTGCGATTCATATTTTGGCTTTTTAAATTCACCAATCAATGTTGTTTTGACCTGCTCCAATGTCTTGGCCGTTGTTCCTGTGGGAATCCTTGTAAAATTCAAGAACCAGTTTAACACTCTGTCCCTAAGGGTCGTCTCTATCTGTCCCATCTTTATGGCGTCGTCTTGGACCTGCTTTATAGTCCAAACTGCTTCGCATATGAACCAATATTGTTCAGGGTCTTCATTCCCGTTCCCCTGAAAGGTAGGCATTTTCGCTTCATCCGTCATCCTGACATTCGTACTATTTATTATTTACTGAAGTGCTACTCTTACCGTTGCACGTAGGGAAACTCTGTGAGTAGTTTGTGTTTCTTCGTATCAAGTTTGGAGTAGTGTGCGTGGTTGAAGGTATGTTGTGACTTAAAGTCTGTCCTCCTTCTGCTTCTGGGGTATCCTGGTCAATGTCTCCTTCGCAATAAGTGTTGAGCTTCAATCTACTAATGCAGATCAAACCTTAAGTTTATGTCAATCCGGGTTGGTAGACTTAGAGGCATATCCAAGTATCAGGACTCAAATCTAGACTTTAACTTAGAAATCTAGTTTATCTATGAAATAAACCTATTAACACAATAAGCTACTGTGATTTGAAAACACAAAAATTCCCTTACAGGAACAGCTTCATTTGACATTTCATTTACACAGCAATTTATATGTGAAAGCAATTTGTATGTGAAAGCTTCTGAGATAATAAAAACAATTACAAATTAATCCTAACCCTAAAATATGAATTATAAAACTCTGCCTATTATACCAACATTGAATAAGCAATCAAACATTAATTCCCTTTACAGGAAAGCATTCGTAATGTGTAATTGTTCTTAATACTCCATCATTGAACAATCAAGCAATGCACAGTAAGGTGAGATAGTAGCCTGCACCATTCTCCATCGTATAATCAATCAGATAGCAGAGATTTATAAAACTGATTGAAAACTAGTTTAACTCGTTCTGCAATAATGAAATTGAATCCTACAGGAATTAAAACATACCACTGGCAACAATCAAATCGTGTGCAACGATCCAAATCATTCACTGGAAAAATAAAAGAGGTGTGCAGACTCAACAAAGGGGGCCCTCCAATGCCTCGTTCACACACGCAATTGAAAAATCACAGAGCTTAAACTTTAAATATATTCACCATAAAATCGATCATACACAGTAATAGAACAACGCAGTCTAGAACAGTATGCGTTTTCCAGTCTCAAATCGTGATCATCTTCTCCTCTGTTTTATGAAGTACTTATACAAATTCTTGAAAACTAGAAATGCGATTAACCTGGAAACTAATTAATGAAACATAGTCCTCAAGATCCTTTATCAGATCTGTGAAAATCAACAAAATCGGAACTGCCCTGCTTTTGTGCTGAGTGGTATCACAAGTGGTCGTCTTTGACCGACTTTGACTTGACACCTATGAGAGCCACATCATCTATTCGTTGGAAGTTTATCCATCCTTGGACACTGAGGATCTTTTCTCCATCTTTCAGTTCACGCCTAGTTGGCCTGCAAGTGTTCAACCTTGGAGACATTACGGGAAGTTAGCTCATCCTGTAATCCTAAATAAAAACCTTAGTTTAAATGCTTTAAAAATCTCAAAATTCAATTTGTTAAAAAGCAATGACATTTATACCTTTTAACCAAAGTTTGTGGGTGAATTTAAAGATTTATAAATCAGTATGAAGGTTTTATGGAGGAAAATGGAGGATATTTAGAAGACAAAAAGAGGTCAAATGGTGCCCAACATCTCCCCCAAGAGGAAGTTGTTGCATGTCCCCATGCCAAAAATATTTGACCCTGCTTATATCAAAAACCAAAATTTTGCTGCTGATCATCTTGCTTCTAATCTCCTGTCTGAGACGATGCATCTGTTGAAGTTGGAGATGCATAAAGGGCCTTCAGTCTCTCATACTTAGCTTTATAAATCTTCTTTTGCTTATACCACCTGTATGCATGTTTAGAGATGTGTGTCCTCTGAACCTTCAGTTTCACACTGACTTCTCTTAATCTCTCATTCCTGAGCTCTAATTCCTTTATTTCAAGTTTCAACCTCTTAATCTTTTTATCGTTCTTGGAATTTTTCTTCTTTTTCATTTGAAACTGGACAGAATTAGTGTCCATCCCCAATTCTTCACTCTCTTGTACTGAATCTTCTTTCTTTTCCTCTTCCACAGTTTGTTGCTCTGAGAAAAGAGAAGCTGAGTCTTTTAGTATTTCCTGTTTTGATTGCTTTTCCTTTTCATTGGTGTCCATCCCCAATTCTTCACTCTCTTGTACTGAATCTTCTTTCTTTTCCTCTTCCACAGTTTGTTTCTCTGAGAAAAGAGAAACTGAGTCTTTTAGTATTTTCTGTCTTGATTGTTTTTCCTTTTCCTTCTCTTGCTGATCCAAGAAGAGATTGATTTTTTTTGTCTGTTTTATCATCTCATCAGTTTCTTGGATATCCTGCGCTATCTCACCTGCTAGGTTTTCTTCTTGACTCCCCAAGGTTTGTATGTGTTCCTCATCTTCTAATGCTGACTGGCTTCGAGCTTGCTTATACTTCCTTGGCTTCTTTTGGTAAGTGGTGAAAATCTGCTCTTGTTTTTGAAACTGTTTTTATCCTCTCATTACACTCCTAGTTCGTATCCTTCTCTGAGGCTGTTTTGAACTTGTTGTCTCGGAGTTGTCTTCATCATCAGTAATCAACAATACCTCCTTTTTCTTCTTTTTCTCCTTTGGCAGTTTTGAACTTGTTGCCTCAGGGTATGTTATCATCAACAATTCTCCTTCTTTTAAACCTTTTTCAAGCAATTCTTCCTGCTCTTCAAACTAACCGTGGATTAAAAATTCTGACCATGTCAGATTTTGCTTTTGTAACTCATGCTTGATGATGATTTTGATGAGTCCACAGTGAAAAAGGCTTGTCATTTTGTCTTTTGCACGCCTTTGGACATCCCTAGCCATCTTAGTTAAACTCTGTAACAGGAAATAGGGCATATTGATCTCACATTCACCTTTTAAATGATGCAACAACTTGATGTGGTAAAGGTAAACAATACTGAATCGGCCTTCACAAGTAATAAATTTTTGGATAACATAAACTATTTCATCCCAGGGATGAACCAGCCAGCTCCTTGGTATTCCTTTCTTCCAGTTTACTGACCCTGCTCTTGATCTGCACAAAAAGGGTATCCATGCTTTCTCTTTGAATTGTTTAGTTTTGAAAAATATTTCTCCTTGTTGTGGCAGGCCAATAATTTGTGCTAAGATGTCTTCAGACAATCTGAAGTGCAAGTTTCCCACTATAACCCCTTCTCCATCAAATGCTTCAGCAAAAGCTAGACTAACATGCTCATTATGCCCATCAAACTTTTCAAAGAAAGTTACCCACTGCTTCTTTTCAAAGATCTCCATGCAATTCTCATGAATATCAGTGGGGTTGAATTTCGTTGGTTCTAGTCTAGATGAAATTTTGAACTTTGATAGGAAAGAGAACAGGAAACTTCAACCTTTCAATTTTCAACTCTGCATTTGTTTTTCTTATCCAAAAAAAATGATACTCTGAAAATGTAGAATTGTTGTTGGTCTTTGCAGAGTCTTTAGCAAAGAAAGGGTTTAAGTTTTACCTCCTTTCTGGTGTAACTGTCTTCACTTCTTCCTGTACGATTTCCACAGCAATTGGTGTCTGCGCCCTTCCTGTAATCCACAGCCTCTTCCTACTGAAAACTATCACCCACAGCAATCGATGTGTGTAGAGAAAAATGAGTTGGATTTGGTTCAAAGAAGAATGACCAAATCGCACTCCTCGACTTCACCAATTCATAATACAAGACTCAGGTACATTTGTACGTTGTCGTGGGGCATATAACCACGTTTTTTTCTCATCATTTCATAAACATGCCACTTTCCATCCAATTATTTGCTCAGGAAAGAAATGAAAGGTAAGGTTTTAATGTATATAACATGTTTTAATTTCTTTATATGCCCCAATATTTGATTATAAATTGAAATGAAGGAATTTTCTTTTAACTGAAGTGGACTCTTTTCATTTTGAAAATACACATGGCCATCTATATTTTATATTTATGTTTGGTTAATGCTTAATGCACCAATATATATACATATAAAACATTGGAAATTTCATGTTTTTCTTAAACATTTCACTTTTTGCTGAGAAGGAGACCCTGCCTGTAGAATGTAGTATATATTTTGGCCATTTTAAAATTTGCTCTTAGGTTTGATTTTGACCACCATCTTGACCCCTAGGGTAGGATAATGGAAAGTAAATGGAATGCTGACAGAGACTGTGAGGATAATGAAATATGTAGTCAAACTTACGAGGGTTGGTAAATATGTCATCACTTTGAAACAAAGAATCATGCAACTTTTAAAACACAAAAACTAAAATTCTTACAGACTTTGCTTGATATTCCTATATGATGAGATTGCTGCTTGATGTAGCTAGTTTGCATGTATTTCTAATTCATTTCTGAAATTCTGATGTCTTCTGTCTGCCATCTCAGATTCCTTTTGCTTTGCTGGAAGTCAGGTCCTTTTGTAGATTTCTTCTGCCTTACTGGAAGTCAGGTCCCTCTTCATTGCTAGAAATCACTGTATTGCTGGAAATCAGGTCCCTTCTGCATATGAAAAAGACTTGGAGGGTTCCAGAAAGCATAGAAATGCTTATCCCCCTCACAGGCCTACTTATTGACTTGTCCTCAAGTCAAACAAGAACTTCATTATTGAAAAGAAAACTATGTAAAAGAAATGAAATATTTTTATGAATTTTCAATGGCCAAGCGAACCTAGTTTTCCATGGAAAATTCAAGTTTATGTTGTGCCAGTGACCTGGTTTTCACAACTAAACTGCCTTTTTTTTTTTTTTGATATTTTATTTTTTTTGCTTTTTTTTTTTTTTTTTATTGGCAATATCAGAGGAGCTAAGAAGTAAGTGAAGGAGAAACACTGATGTGTCTATCCAACACTTCCATTTCCTGTTGTTGTGAAATTTGCTGTATAAAATCTTCCTTGTTGATAGGCTTGGTATACAGTTTGAGCCGATGGCCATTGACCACAAATGTACATGCTTCAAGTTTGACTGAGCCATTGTCATATACCTCAGCAATCTCATATGGACCAAGCCAGTGAGTTGTGAATTTGGCTTTGAAGTCTTTGAACTTTGAGTCAAATAGTAGTGCCCAGTCATCGATGTGAAATTGTTTCTTTTTAATAAACGTGTCATGCCATTGAGCTCGCTACTGTTGAATCAAAATATTGTGTTCTATGGCAGCCTGTCTCATCTCATCTAGTTGATTCAACTGAAGTATTCTTTCTTTCTGAGCCTCTGAAAGATCCATGCCCAAATCTGCTGCTAACTTGAAGGTATGAACTTGAAACTCTATAGGGAGGAGGACTGCTTACCGTAAACAAGCTGATAAGGAGAAAAAGCAGTACTATTTTTCCAAGTGATCCGGTATGCCCATAAAGCTTCAGTAAGTTTAGCCGACCAATCCTTCCAATGCATCTGGACAGTTTTGGTAATGATTCCTTCTAAAGTCTTGTTTGTAGATTCCACTTGGCCATTTGCTTGTGGATGGTAAGGGGTAAACTTTCTGTGCTTAATCTTGTACTTTTCTGCTATCTCCTGCACTAGTTTAGAAGTAAACTGGGTGCCTTGATCAGTTACAATCTCTCTAGGCACCCCAAATCTGACAAATATCTCCTCAAAAAGAAAGTTTACCACAATCTACTCTGTGGCTCTTGGTAATGGTTTGGATTCTACCCATTTGGTGACGTAGTCTGTACATACCAAAATGTACTTCTTCCCTTGTGATGGTGGATGAATTGGACCAATGAAGTCAAGGGCCCACTTTTCAAATGGTTCAATGAGGATTTGTGGTTGGAGTGGCATTTCATCAGACCGGACTGGCCGTCCCATCCGTTGACAAGTATCACAACTTCTAACATACCTCTTAGCATCTTTGAAAATAGAAGGCCAATAATACCCCAAATTGAGTATCTTGTATGTTGTCCTTTTATCTACAAAATGGCCACCACACGGTTCATCATGACATGCCTTTAAAATATCTAAGACTTCATCCTGTCGTACACATCTTCTTATAATTAGATCATATCCTGTGTAAAAGAGATCACCATTAACACATATATGCCTAGCACTTTGTTTAATAATCTTTTTATTTTCTTTAGATGTCATAGATGGTGGTAGTTGGCCTGATGATAAGTAGTTGGCAATACCAGCATACCAAGGAGTGATAACAGAAATTGCAAACAGGTGTTCATCAGGAAAACTATCTAAAATAGGAACAACCTCACCAGTATTGTGTAAGCGAGACAGGAAATCTGCCACTTGATTTTCGCGTCCAGGGAAATCTAGAACAGTGATATTGAATTCTTGCATTAATAACAACCATCTAGTAATCCGACCATTAGTGATAGACTTATTCATTAAATATCGTAAGGCTGAATGATCTGTATGGACAAAAATTTCGTAGCCAGTTATGTAATGACGGAATTTGTTTACAGCATGAACCACCGCCAACATCTCCTTTTCAGTGACTATATATTTCAACTCTGTAGGTGTCAAATTTTTACTAATAAAATAGATGGCATAAGTCAAAGTATGTTCTTTCTGGCCCAATGAGGCCCCTATTGCAGTAGCAAAGGCATCAGTAGAAAATATGGAAAGGCAATGTCCAATTTGGTCCCCTTAAAATGGGAGCAGTTGAGAGCTTCTCTTTAAGTGTCTGAAAGGAAGATTGACAGTCAGTATCCCAATTAAAATTCACATCCTTTGAAAGCAATTTAAAAAATGGCATAGCTATCTTACTAAAATTTGCAATAAATGTACGATAATAGCCTGCATACCCTAAAAAGATTCTTACATTTGTTTGAGTTTTTGGTTTAGATAAATTTTCAATGATTTGTATTTTAGCAAGATCTACTTTTATTCCAGATGAAGAAATGTGATGCCCTAAAACTATCCCCTCAGTCATCATGATAAAACACTTTTCATTACTAAGGGAAAGGTTTGAGTCAACACACCTTTTTAGAATTTTCTCCAAGTTTGCTAAGGAATCTTCAAAGGTACTTCCATACACAGAAAAATCATCCATGTAAATTTCAACACACTCATGAATTAGATCTGCAAAGATGGCCAAGACAGCCCTCTGAAAGGTAGTTGGGGCATTACATAAGCGAAAAGGTAAAACCTTATAGGCATATGTGCCCCAGGGACATGTAAAGGTGGTTTTGTCCTGGTCTTCTTTTGCAATACTAATTTGATTATACCCACTGAAACCATCTAAAAATGAAAAATATTCTTTTCCAGCTAAGGTATCCAACACTTGATCAATGAAAGGCAATGGAAAATAGTCTTTTAATGTTGCCTTATTTAACTCCCTGTAATCTACACATATGCGTCACTTACCATTCTTTTTAGGAACAACAACCAAGGGAGAAACCCATTGGCTGTCGGAGATGGGGTAAATAAATCCCACTTTTAACAACTTTTGCAACTCTTCCTTGACTATTTCTTTTAGTATAGGGTTCATTCTACGTTGCGGTTGTCTAAGAGTTCTTATTTTATCATCTGTGTAAATGTGGTGAGTGCATGTCTCATGATGAATACCTAGCATATCAGTGTACTCCGAAGAAAATGCATGGGAATGCTTATTCATTAAGGTAATCAACTGTTCTTCCTGTGATGCAGTAAGATGTGCACTTATTTTCAAATTTTTGCCTGGACTGATTTCAACTGTTTTACTGTGAATATATGTGATTGAATGAACATTAAAAATATCATGAAGTGTTAATGCTAGAGAATGTATTGTGCAATTTTCCTGAAAATTATAACCCAAAACTTGATCTGCTACAGCATATTGCATATCTCTTAATTCTTCACAAATATCAGGTTCAGCAATGAAATAATCCAACAAATCTTCATGGTTTTCTTCCTGAAAATCAAAGAACTAATTGATACTTAGGACAGGATGAATCACTTCTTCTTCTTGTTCTTTGGTCTCATTAATCCATGACAGCTGATCTAATGTAGAAGGTCTTTGGGCAGAAGGGTAAAGTGCAATTTTTTTTCTCTCTGTCCCATGTGAAATGAGCATACTCCCTGACCTACATCCTATGAAAGCATCCGTTGTTGCCATCCAGGGTCTGCCAAGGATCAATGGGTGGCCTCCTAGGTTATATTTTGGCTGTAGCACTATAAAATCAACAGGATACTCCCAGGAGTCTAAAGAAACAATGATATCTTCTAAGACCCCTTCTGGTGTAATTTTAGACCTATCAGCTAATTCCAAGACTATTGTGGTTGGTCTGAGATTTGTCAAGTGAAGATATTTCATTGCCTCTAGTGTCATGACATTAATGGCAGCACCTAAATCGATCAATGTTTTTGGAATTGAAAAGTTATTAATAGTAATTGTAACCATTGGAATTCCAGGATCTACATACTTTTCAATGAAAACAGTGTTAGACATTAATCCTGCTAGATTGCCTACCACATGAATTTTTGATGGATCTTTCTTTCTTTTATTAAGACATAATTCCTTAACTGCTTTAGTGTAAATTGGAATATCCTTTATAGCCTGCAGTAGAGGAATTTTGACATATACATTTATTAACTCATTCAAAACATCTAAATCGGGTAAGGAAATTGAAGGTTTTTCTTTGACCAACCTTTCGGGAAAAGGAGGTGTATAAGATACTGATGTTTTCCCTTTTTGACTGTGATTTTCTGACTGAGATTTTTTTGTATTTAATTTTTTTGGAGTTTTCTCATTTTCTGTTTGTTCTTCTAAGATAACAGGAGATTCTTTTTGTAAGGTTTTCTCAGATCTTAAATTGATATTTTGCAGTGGGAGGATTGAGTAGGGAAGTGCCATTCCATCATCAACATTATACATGGGTCTGTTTGGTTTATTATTTGGATTTGGAATTGACTGAGCGGGAAATTGTGTAGGCCAAGGTGGAGGCTGATTGGATGGCAATTGAAGTTGTTGAGGTGGTGTACCCAATTGAGGAGCCATGTTGTTGGGTTGTTGAAAAGATGGAACTTGAAAAGATGGGGCTTGGACTTGGTTCTGCTGGTATTGGGGATAGGCAGAAGGTTGTTGATAGGGCTGCAAATAAGCCTGCTGATATGTCTGGTTACCATGGGCATATCCTCTCCAATTTGGAGCAGATTGGGCTAATGGAGGAGACCAAGTTTTCCAAGGCATGGGTGCATTCCATGAATTTTGAATAGGATTTTGATAATTTGTATGAAATTGCTGCATATGATCTTGAGACATACCTGAAAATCGTGGCTGCCAAGGTCTTTGTTGTCCCATAAAGTAGAGAGACTCCATGCTTTGATTCTCCTCCATTCGAGTTGCCTGTAATTCTTTCAATCTAGGGCAGTCATCAGTTTTGTGATTAAAAGTACATAAGCCACAAATTTCAACAGTATTTAAAGGACATTCTTTTAGTGGGTGTTTCTTTCTGCATTTAGGACAAAAAATAGACAAAGCTTGATCTTGTTGGTCCTGTTGTTCTTGCCTCTTCTTGGTTTTTGCTGCTTCGACTTATGTGCCCAAGGTACTCAATAAATCAGTCTTGAAATCTTCTAGCAGATTTCCAAGCTCAGCTCTAGAGATACCACTGTTTGCATATTAAGTTACTTTGGTATTGATATCCCTTTTTCCAGTTCGAGCCTTTCCTCTTGAATATTTCTGACATAAATCTTGTATCTCATCAAAGGGAAGGTAAGAGATGTCACCTTTGCCCATAACATTAAAAATATCCAAATACTCTTCTCTTATTCCTTTTAGGAATATTGTTCTAATCATCTCAGGTGTTAAAGAATTGTATTTAGATTTCTGCAGGTTGTATGAGAATCTTTCCAAATACTCCTCCAAGCTCTCATCTTCCTGTTGAGTCATTCCAAAAATGTCATCTTTTAGACCCTTTGATCTGCAATATGCCTGATATTTTCGAAGAAAGATCTTCCTCATTTCATCCCAGCTAGTGATAGAATGTTCTCCTAAGCCCATGAACCATTTCAAGGCAGCTGCTTTAAGGGTAGCAGGGAAAAGACGAAGCTTATGGGTGTCATTAGTGTATCCATAAGTTCGACATAAGATATCAAACTCGAATAGGAAAGAGTCAGGATCTTCAGAGGTCATGCCATAGAAGTTTAGTAAGACAGATGGTGGAATATTCTTCATTTTTACCTCTTCGCCTAGGATAATGCTAGTGTCCAAGATAGGAAATTTAAAGGTAGCTTCCTGATCTTCTGTTGTTCTTTCATCCCTCTCATGTCTTCTCTCTTCTTCCCTTCTCTCTTGTCTGCGTTTGTTTTCTATTTCTAACATCCTCTCATACTCCCTTCTCTGTTATGCAGTTGGCCCTTTTGATGTCTCTTCCTCATCCATTTTAAAAGTACCCACTGTTGTGATGAATCCTTTTGGACAAAAAGGTCCCGTTACTTCTGTTTTTGGGGGGTTTTTGATAAATCTTCCTTTCTCGTCTCTTTGTCTTGACATAAAACTAAAATCTACTCTATGTTTTTTTAGAAAATTTTGTTTTTTTATCTGAGAACTAAAGTTCCTAAGCCTGATTCTACAATGCCTCCCCGGCAGTGGAGCCAAATGTTGAGCTTCAATCTACTAATGCAGATCAAAGCTTAAGTTTACGTCAATCTGGGTTGGTAGACTTAGAGGCATATCCAAGTATCAGGACTCAAAGCTAGACTTTAACTTGGAAATCTAGTTTATCTATGAAATAAACCTATTAACACAATAAGTTACTGTGATTTGAAAACACAAAAATTCCCTTACAGGAATAGCTTCATTTGACATTTCATTTACACAGCAATTTATATGTGAAAGCAATTTGTATGTGAAAGCTTCTGAGATAATAAAAACAATTACAAATTAATCCTAACCCTAAAATATGAATTATAAAACTCTGCCTATTATCCCAGCATTGAATAAGCAATCAAACATTAATTCCCTTTACATGAAAGCATCCGTAATGTGTAATTGTTCTTAATACTCCATCATTGAACAATCAAGCAATGCACAGAAAGGTGAGATAGTAGTCTGCACCATTCTCCAGCGTATAATCAATGAGATAACAGAGCTTTATAAAACTGATTGAAAACTAGTTTAACTCGTTTTGCAATAATGAAATTAAATCCTACAGGAATTAAAACATACCACTGGAAACAATCAAATCGTGTGCAACAATCCAAATCGTTCACTGGAAAAATAAAAGAGGTGTGCAGACTCAACAAAGGGGACCCTCCAATGCCTCGTTCACACACGCAATTGAAAAATCATAGAGCTTAAACTTTAAATTTATTCACCATAAATTCGATCATACACAGTAATAGAACAACGCAATCTAGAACAGTATGCGTTTTTCAGTCTCAAATCGTGATCATCTTATCCTCTGTTTTATGAAGTACTTATACAAATTCTTGAAAACTAGAAATGCTATTAACCTGGAAACTAATTAATGAAACATAGTCCTCGAGATCCTCTATCAGATCTGTGAAAATAAACAAAATCGGAACTGCCCTACTTGTGTGCTGAGTGGTAGCACAGGTGGTCGTCTTTGACCGACTTTGACTTGACACCTATGAGAGCCACATCATCTATTCGTTTGAAGTTTATCCATCCTTGGACACTGAGGATCTTTTCTCCATATTTCAGTTCACGCCTAGCTGTCCTGCAAGTGTTCAACCTTGGAGACATTACAGGAAGTTAGCTCATCCTGTAATCCTGAATAAAAACCTTAGTTTAAATGCTTTAAAAATCTCAAAATTCAATTTGTTAAAAAGCAATGACATTTATACCTTTTAACCAAAGTTTGTGGGTGAATTTAAAGCTTTATAAATCAGTATGAAGGTTTTATGGAGGAAAATGGAGGATATTTAGATGACAAAAAGAGGTCAAAATGGTGCCCAACAATAAGGTCTCTTCCTCCCTTGTGGTCCTATTTCATATCTCTCCATTTTGGTCCTCTCAGGAGACTCTCTCTCAGTCCTCCTCCTCTTCTCGGGATGCTGGAATATCGCTCCACTCCTCAAGGTACCATAGTCTTCATAAGCTTCCCTTAGATACTCGTCGTCGCTTATGCCCATCTACCCCAAATCCTTCCTTCAGATCCGCATTCACGTGATACCCTCAACCTCTACACACCAATTTTTCTACTCGTCAGATGACATCCTCAATATTCCTTTTTCACAGACACGCATCTTAATCCACAAATTTAACAGTGACAAGAACCTCCCCCTCGGTCCCTTGAAGAAGTTCCTCTCTGCATCACTATACGACTTGATAGTGTCTACTGCGAACTCAGACATCTATCCCTTGAGGATACTATCCACCCAAAAATCAACAACCCGCGATACCATGTTATCGACTTGCTCCAGCTGTCAGACCAACTCTTGGGTCCAACAATCAGGTTCAGTCTTCTGGCAATGATTCTTTCGGAACGTCAACTGTGCTAACCACTTGTGCAACAACACTGGGAATTCCCAGAAGAATATCTCGTGGATATCTTAATAAATATATTTATGCAGCCAACTGGTTGTTGTCTGTCTAGGGTCCCGCTTCTCGCTTTCTATGAATTCCTCCACCTTCTTATCAAACCAGCCTTGGATCTCCGGTTTCGTCGGATGCCACATCATATCCTCTTCTTTTCTTACTCAAGGTCCCGGAAATAGAACCATTTCTTGACGTAGCTGCTATCGACAGGGGTTCAGTTCGCACTGTCGTCAACAACCTAGCAACCTAGACTCCCTTACACACCGACCTAGAAAGGTATAACCCTTTCCAGCAACACTTGCGGAGCAAGTGTAGTCTCACCCGAGATGGATAAGGTGTCTGCAAGAACCAATTTTCCGGAGTGGAGTTGAGGATATGCTTTCAACGCACATTACCCTTGTAGAAACTAGAGATTATTACTTCTGCAGCATATTATCACTTCATCATTCTCACATTAATTCATTCGCAGATTTCAATAGATAACAACTATTCGCAACAACATGTTCAATCTACTCATTCGCATCAACAGTAATCCTTAAACCCATAGCATAATCACATCAATTAAACCTACAACATATTCACATTCGTCATCACATAAAGATAGAGACAGAAATTGCACCATAATTGTACATCCTCATGCATTCATTAAACCCTACAGAATGAACTTCACAAAAACAGTCAATACTCCATGCTAATACAAAACAGAAAAAAAGATCGAACTTCTTATCAAAACCTAGATGCCCTTAGGCTTACAATCCTATTCTATTTAGATGCTTCTATTTGTTATATTTTGAGTATTAATTCACAATACTATAGGATCTTTGCCGAGAGAATAACATCTACAGTATATCAATGCATGACAATCATAATATGACAAGCATCACAAGCATCACAATAATCAAAAGCATAGAGATAAGAGACACAGAGTTTCCGTGGGGAAAACCCTAAGGTGAAAAACCTTACAACTTCCTCAAAGATAGAGAGAGCAATGGCTCAACCAAAATACAACCAAATAACACTGAGATAGTCTCCTAGCAGATGATCCTCCTCCTCCTCACTAGTGCGCCACTTTTGAGAGTGAGAGTGAGTTACTTTTCCGAGTGAGTAAAATAGAGATCTCCTATCTCTATTTATACTCACCTTTTTGCCCAGTGACCTTATGGGGCCGACTTGTCTACTTAGATACATCCACATTATAATATATATAAATCAGGGCCGATCCCACATGGTGGTCTAATAACCCATCGGCAAGTACACACACTTGCGACACTTGTCAATCCACATGACGACACTTCCTTATAGAGGAATAACACATCTCTTATAAGGGTACAATAAATATATATAAAATATACAGATGAAATACATTCCGAAGTTACATATACATCAACACTATTCAGTTACAAAACTGTCCAATTGACCAATTCTAACTAAATTAACTATTCTTGCGCTTCCGCGAACTCCGCAAATGGTCCTTCTTTCGCAGATTGACCCTTTCGCACCTATCGGCTTCCTTCCTGCAGACTTATCCCATGCTAACACATGTACACCATGGTAGATGAACAAATTTGTAAGTATGTTTCCCAATTTTATAATGATATGTTTGTTTGTAGCAAGGTTTGGAAAGAATGCTTGGATATTATGCTAACCCTTATGGCATAGTTATCCTTCCATGCAAATGGATCCAAATACGAGAGGGAAGAGATTGAGATCATGAATCTTAATCATATGGATGTGCAAGTTAGTACCAACTTGCATGATGGGACAATGTGGGATACTCATGGTGGACAAAGTTCAAGAAGCAACGAAAGAGACTTATTTAGCTTCTCACAAGTAAGCATTAAGGAAACAGTTTCTTGTTGGATAGGAGAGGTTGAAATGATGATCCAATAGATGATGGGAGTGAGGGTTGGTTGCCTCATACATGCACTACCAAGTTACACTCACCCATTCGAAATACAATGGGGTGTCACAAAAGAAGGCATAGAAGAAAATTTGATGGAGATTGGGAACAACAATGATTTTGAAAGAAGAAGGTTGCATCCATATGAGAAGCATGACATCATGACAACCATCATGCATGTTATGGAGTGGTTCAAATCAGTTTTAAAGGAGAACAGATAGGTGGTCAAATCTGATCACAAAGGTGGGATGCATTACATGATACCAATGAACCTTAAGGATTGGCAGCCAAGGTTGGTAAGTGAAGCCCAAGTTTATAAATCTGATCATGAATGTAAGAATATAGAAGTATAGGTTCTTATTTGTTCATGGGAAGGCTTACTTGTTTTGGAAAGTCATTTAGTAGCAAAGTATCACAAAGGCATATTTGAAGATGAGTTGCCGAATGGTTGGGTTCAAGAAGAATAGTTTGACATCGTGGGGGAAGGCATCTTTTGGGTGCCAAAATAAGTTTTTATGGAAGGGTTTATGGGGGATGCCCATGATTTGTTCCTAATTAAGAACTTCCTTAAATGGGGATTTGCATTGCATGCTTGGAAATAATTTACATTGTTTGAGTGTGAAGTTGGAGGAGTAAAGCAAATGTTTCTTAGTATCATGCTTGAGAAAGGTGAAGTTGATGTCTACATGGAGAGGATTCACTCCACCCTTATTTGTTCCATCCCCAAATATGTGGAAAAGAGATTGCAGCTCCGTGAGAAGCATTATCTACACCATAAAAAGGATATGCTAGCCCATATGTGTGCATTGGTTTAATGCAGATTTGAGGGTGATATTGAACTCAATGAGTGGCAGCAACAATGGTTTGCATGTGATTCGATGGATGGCATGATTCATGAAGAAAAAAATATGACATTCATCCACTTTAAATACCCTATCCACTTAGTTCCTTAGTCAATCTTAAAGAAGGATATTTTGGGAGTTGTTCATGTTCCACTCTTAGTCAGTCACCATGATTGTTTGGAGACTCACATGAGGGTGAGTAATAGGTTTCCATGGAGGAGCTCCAAACAAGATGCATTGGATCATACAAAGGAGTGCAGCATATGCCAATACCATGTGATGGAGTATACTTTCTTGGTTGGCCATATTGATCGGAAATAACAGTTTGGTGCAGTGTACAAGTTTCTCAACCCCATGTTTTTTCATTGCTTGAGGATAAGAAATCTTGGGATGGGAGGATTATCATGTCCCCTCATTGATTATCATTGGATTGAGTTCCTAACCCAATCAATCCCTTGGTTTGAGGAGAAAATCTCATTTACTTGGGGTTAATTTTGAAAGTACAGGCATTAATTAATTAGGAGGTGTTGAATTTATTTTCTTAAAGTTTGATATGCACTTGATAAAAAGTATTTTTCATTAGATAGTTATTTTTATTTTGGAATAAAGTTGATAATACTCCACAAGTGTTGTTGGACGTGTCCCAAGTGGGTACAATTTTGTTGAAACACATTTTTGAGCTGCGTAGTAAGAAGGCATAACATCATTAGATGCGCAACTTGCTGGGCATATTCAGTCATGCAACTATGCCGGTGCACAGGACCCGCGCAACAGCTATTTTTTGGGAAGGAATATAAGTAAAGTTCAGAAGAGGAAATGACCTATTTTGAGTAAGGAACAGGATGGAGGCAGAAGAAAGTGACCTGTCAAGGAGAATGGCGGCAAGCAATTGAGAAGCTAGGCCACTAGGATGAGGAAGACAAGCAGGCTAAAGGGGCGGAAAGGGATAGGCCACAATGCAGTTGTAACCGTTCTGAGTACTGAGGCGGTCAGAGGAGTGTGTGAGCCATGAGTAGCCCAGAATGATGGCCTGGAGCAAGCGGAGCAAGCTGTCGACGGTGACATCTAAGGTGGCGGATAGCCCCACCAGTTTTGGAAAGACCTTAGGGTTTCTGCCTACGCATTGTAAAGACATGACCTGCGGGCATGATCTATAAATAAGGCATATTTTGTATGGGAAAGGGTTAACTCTTCGTTTTGATAAGCATTGAAATTGTTGAATCTTTAGAGCTTGAAGCTATTGTAAAGGCTCTGTAGCTGAGTGTGTAGAGACCTACTTAAGAGAGAAGAGAGTCTGCAGCTGAGTGCGCTGACTAAGAACTGTTGTACCCTTCCCAAAAGACTAATATAAAAACAGTTCTTGTGGACGTAGCCTCCATCCCGGGGGGGTGAACCACGTTAAATCCTGTGTAGTGTGATTGTTTGTATTTTTCACTTGTCTGTTTTCTTACAATGCATGCTTGAATTCTCAGTTATCAATTGTGATGTTAATGCTTTCATATGTATTCACCATAGGAGAAAGATGGGAATAATATGTTAAGTATTGCATAACCGGATGAATGATGAATGCAAAGTATTCTAAGTCTGTGAATGTATTAGTTGTTAAATAATCACCTGTGTCTGTGGGGATTGGGTTATCTAAGTCATTTGACGTGCAGCACTATAAGTTCGCAGTACTATATACCTTGTTAGTTGCATCAGTTATAAAGCTAAGTAATCTATGACAGTAAATGAATGAACAAGTGTTAAGTGAAGTCATTAATATCGATTACCCTCGAAGAGGAAGCGCATAAGTCTGTTGCGCTATTCTGTTGAGTGAGTGAATCTGACCCGCGCAGTCCGTCGATGCACCGGGTGCGCAAGCCCCTTAGCTTGCGCAGGTGTTAACCGCGACAAAGGCACTCGTCGCGCAACCCTCAGACTGCAACGCAAGCCCGAAGCGCGCTGCGCAGTGTATTTGTCCGATCAAATCATCACATCGTTGTGGAAACCTGATTCTGCAACACCCCCATACCTTCGCCTCGGGTGAGACCTCAACCTACTCGCAGGTTGTTTCCAAAAGGGCCGGTGAAAAGGGGTTTTGTTGGTTAAGTTAAAACCCCAAAGAACCTGGGTATAAATTGGAAAACCTCTAGAACAATTATCTACTCCAACAAATGGTTATGTTGCAGTTCTAAGGATCTGTGATGAGTTGAAGTCGTGATGTGTGACAAGGAAGTTGAGTTAGGTGCCGACTATTGGTATCCAGACAAGAAAGAAATATGGGCTTGGTGTGAAAAGACAGAAAGATATTTCGCAAGCAAAGAAAATAGACACCCACATCTCTCTGATATTCAGTGGTTGAACAAATACCTGTGGAAAGAAGTTCATGAAGTATTTTGGGAATCTTTTGGAAACGAACTACACGAGTGGCTATCAAGGCTCATGGAGCAAAGAAACTATACCTTGCGCGACGTACCGAAGGAGTGGACACCAGAGCTTATCGAAACACTCAAAGCATTAGACAGTCCGTTTATACTCATAGTCGACTTCTGGGTGGACAGTACACTATAGAGCTTCGTGACGCAGTTTGCTATGGACATGCTAAAGTCCTATAGCGCAGCTGAAAGAGAGTTTTTCAAAGGTTTCAGAGGTAAGTACCTGAACAACCTCAGTTTATATATTAAAATGCTTTTAGCTGAGAAGGGAGTTTTTAGAATGCAGTGAAATTTTTGTTTACATCTGTCATGGTAGACAGTATATATAGTGGATCTGACGACGAAACCCATAATCTGAGAAGTGGAAAAAGATATAAGTTCAATAAAGAAAAGAATCCCAGAGGACCTGGACTCCACGTAAATACCGAAATTCAATGTGACCTTACCAGTCAGACCGCGCCGTCATTAGCCACTTGTCAGCCTATTACGCCTCAGAATCCGCTGGTTACAAATACCACGCATCCCCTATCTCAGAACCCATCAACCCAGAACCCGTCCGCTGCGAGCACCTCGCAACCCACCCTGCAAAACGTCAATACTCGTAACACCACAGGTGTGACTGCCCAGACTATTCCGGCTCAGAGCATCCCAACTAAGAATATCCATCCTCAAAATACTACGCAGCGTAGTATCCCTAACACCACTCTGAATACCGTGTTTACTTTTAACGCCCAGAACCCTACGCAGAACACCACTCAGGGTGCCATGCAACCAAGAAGAAGGATGACAAATAATGATATAAAACTGCTGATATTCAAGGGAACGGGTCTAGAAGACCCTGATCAACATTGGTTTCTATATGAATCTGTATGGAGTGTAAAGCAAGTGTAGGATGATGTTGTCAAGCAAGCGCAGCTCGTCATCATTTTTCGGGATAGAGCCTTGCATTGGTTCATGAAATACTCATAGGGACATAATAGAAACCTAGCAGAGATTAAGGCCGCGCTCTTAGCAGAATTCAAGAAGCCAAAATCAGAATCACAGTGTATTATAGAGTTAAAAGAGATCAAGCAGAAACCAAGTGAGACAGTCTGGGAATTTGACTAGAAATTTAAGACACTTTTAGACCAAGTAAGCTTCGTGATAGCACTGCAGCAGCACAAAGAATGGTTTATAGCCGTGTTTTTGCCTCACATCAGACAACCATTGATGCAGCAGAAGGTTGCATCGTAGGCAGAGGCCTTGGATATCGCGATGAAGTTAGAAGCTTCACCCATTGGAGAAAGTAGCACTGGGATGTCACAGATTCAGAACCAGTTGACTACCTTGACTCTAGAACTACAAAGTATGAAGAATGGAAAAGAACAGATGTAAGGGTGAAGTACACACTAAGGATAATTGTCCTTTATTCCAATATTTCATTAACATGGGTGGACCAAACCCAGTGAATCCGAACCAAGTCCCATTGTGTGAAATTTGTAGAACTAGAGGACATCGACCAGAAGACTGCTACATGATTCAGAAATACGTAAGAACACCTAAAAATATTTATTGTAATTTCTGTAAATTAGTTCAACATGATGAATCCAACTGCTGCGCATATGAACTCATGTTGGAGAGGAAAAAAGATATCGAGAATATGTATGGAGGAGTGTACAGAGTCCAGGAAGATACTCCACAGAAACAGGATCATGCGCAGCATGATCAAGGAGCATACAGAGGTCTCGGAGGATACCACGGGAGAGGAAGGAATAACGGCCCGGCGCAAGGGAGAGGCCAAGGTCAGGTAATTTGTTATAACTGTGGATAGCCAGGTCATGTATCTAGAGATTGTATCAACCCATGCACTATATGTAACTATTGTAAATCATTCGATCATGTTATTGAAGACTGCCCTGTGATAAAGGTAGAAATGCAGAAGCAAAAGAGGCCAGAACCGCTGAACCCCAACATTCAATTCATCGCAGCAGAGAGAAGAACTGCAAATCTGGGTATAAATGTAGTGACATGAAGTGGCGCTGCTACAGGAAGAGACAGAGGCACAGAAGCTTCGACTTCTGGATAGTTCGATACTAAGCGAACTCCTGCTGAATAAATATGGGTTAGAAAAGCTGCTACGAAAGCACCTGCCTTGGACTTGGAGAAAAATAAGGAGGTATTTGAAGACGCACAGGACATGTTCAAAGAACCGGGACCCACTTCTCCAAGAATCCCGTTGCATGGTGAAGTACCGCAAATACAAGATAGGCCAGCTGCATATGATCAGACATGCATCGCAACAGACACCGACACTTCTGTTGCGTAGTTCCTACAGAGCTGCATGAAGTTATTAAACAGCAAGGATGCTCTCGTGGAACTAGAAAAACTATTAAGTCTATACAAGCCATGAAGTGAGAGGGAGACTGCCGGTGGCGCAGTTCATAACATCCGGAGTCCCAAAAGAACAGGAAGGGAAATGAGGCTCAGTGCGCAGATTGGGGACTATGAAATGGACGAGATCATTCTTGATCTCGGGTCAGAAGTGAATGTCTTAACCAAGCAGACATGGCAGTAGATGGGGAGACCAAAGTTGCAGTGGTCACCTATACATCTCATAATGGCCAATCAGGAAAAAGTTATACCTTTTGGGCGGTTACCCAATACCATCGTTGACATTGATGGAGTGTGAAGTTATGCAAACTTCGAAGTGATTGAAATCATGGATGATAGCCAGCCTTATCTAGCGCTGCTAGGCATCGACTGGGCAATGACTAACTCCACTATTGTAAACCTCAAGACCATGAAGATGATATTTGAAGGATAGGACATAAGGGTCATCGCACCATTGGACCCTTCGCAGGGTGAATGATACATTGAGCCGATTCAGGAGGAATCCAGAGCTCAAGACTTAGATCACATTTACAAAATGACTAACAATGATGAGGATTATATTAATCCTACTGCGGATGGCACACTTAGTTGGCGCTGTGATAGTTCTTGCATTTCTAACTCTAATGCAGGACTAGAAAATTGGCAAAGCAGATTACATGAAGTATCTGCCAAGAGATGCACGCAGATCACGAAGTCACTCCACTGGATTGGAAAAGAGCTAACTCCAATCCCTACCTATGATGGTTTATCTAATGTTTATTCCTTTATCAAAGAATATACTGCATCAATTGTAGATGAATACCACGTATCAGCATTAGACATGGCATTGCGCGAGATACCTGCCAGATGGTGGGCTGTGCATAAGGAGACATTGACAACATGGGACCAATGTAGAATTAAGATGTAGATCAGGTTTGCTGAGAAGGTTACACTCCCTTTTGAAAAATATAATGGACAAACGAATCCAATGGATCATATTGAAGCTTGTTGACAAGCTTGGGAAGAAAGGCCACACACAAAATGGGTGCATTTGTTTGTGCATACGCTGGAGGAACTGATTCCAAAGAAGTGGTACCTAGACACGGAGTTGCGCAGGGGCACAGAGGATTGGTCTGTCCTAACTATGAGCTTATAGAAGGACTTCAATTTTGAAGACGAACATCTGAGTATCAATGACACTTTGCAGGTTATTAAGGAAAAAATATTTACACAAGACTGCACACAGAGAAACATGACATTAGAAGAATTCTTTGGAGTAGACAGCGTACCTGCGAGCATACAGCCAGATTGGAAGGAAAAGGTAGAGCATGCCATGGAATGTTATAACTTCGCCGAAGAATGTGAGGATAGAGCAGAAAACGATGAGGAGGACCCGCGCAATATACAAATACCTGAATCAGAAGAAGTGCGTGAGGTAGAAGGACCTCCACTGGAAATTCCAGATATGAGTGGACCTGTGAAAACAAAGAAAGTGAACATTGGCACTAGTGAAGAGCCAAAGTTCGCAGCTATCGGAGACTATTAGGATGAAGACACAGTTGATGAGGTCACGAGCATACTACAGAAATATCAGGAATTATTCCCGACCAAGTTCACAGAGATGAAAGGCATTTTGGGAGACTTAGGAGTTATGAAAATTCCTCTTAATCCTGGCGTGAAGCCTGTGAAGCAGAGGCCATATAGACTGAACCCGCGCTACAAAGAATGAGTTAAAGCAGAATTCGACAAGATGCTTGATGCAGGGATCATTGAGCCGATTGAAGAATCTAAGTGGATATGCCCGATTGTTATCCAAGATAAGAAAACAAAGGGTGAGATCAGGATCTGTGTGGATCTCAGAAAACTTAACGATGCTTTGATGCATGACCCATTTCCTACCCCTTTCAGATGAAGTGCTTGATAACGTTGGAGGGAATGGGGCGTATTCTTTTACTGATGGATTCTCTGGATACCATCAGATCAGGATTGATCCAGCAGATAGACACAAGACTACATTTGCTACAGAATGGGGGTTGTTCCAGTACACAGTAATTCCCTTTGGTTTGAAGAACGCACCTGCCATATTTTCTAGAGTGGTAGTCGCAGCATTTAAAGATTTCATACATAAGTTTTTAGAGGTTTATTTTGATGGCTGGACTATTTTCGGTTTACTGAAGAACCATACTGCGAACCTTAGGATGATGATGGAAAAATGCAAACAGCATCAGATTTCATTAAATCTGAAGAAATGTGTTTTCTGTGTTCCTTATGGGATTCTGTTGGGATACATAGTATGTAAACAGGGCTTGATGGTTGATCCTGCGAAGATCGCAGTCATTGTCAATTTGCACGCGCCAAATTCAGTTAAGCAACTTCGTACCACATTGGGGCATACTGGGTATTACAGGAAATTTATAAAGGGTTATGCACAGATAACCGCAACCATGGAGAAGTTGTTAAATAAAGATGTGTTGTTCATCTGGAACGCAGAATGTGAACAAGGCTTTGACACATTAAAAGAGATGATGGTCACGGCATTCGAGAAATGGGCCATTGATTTTGTGGGACCTATAAACCCACCAGGGAAGAGGACTGGTGCAAGGTATATCATTACTGCTACTGATTACCTCACCAGATGGGCAAAAGAAAAACCAACAAAAGACTGTAGCGCAGCTACAACCACAAAGTTTCTCTATGAGAACATCCTGATAAGGTTTGGATGCCTGAATATTTTGATGAGTGATCAGGGAACTCACTTTTTGAATAGAACTATTGAAGCCTTGACCGAAGAGTTCCACGTTCATCATCAACGTAGTACGTCATATCATCCGCAGGTGAATGGAACTGTTGAAGCATTCAATAAGGTATTGGAGAATGCGCTAACCAAGATATGCAACGTTAATTGGGATGATTGGGACCTGCGCATTCCATCTGTATTATGGGCATACAGGACTACCTACAAGAAATTGACGGGACATACACCGTTCAGATTGGCTTATGGGAAAGAAGCAATAATGCCAATGGAGTACATTGTTTCCATCTTGAGAATAGTTGCATTTACAGGCATGGCAGACTGCGCAGCGCTAGAAGAAAGGCTTCTACACTTAGTTGGTTTGGAGGAGGATCGCTTCGTCGCAGGATTCCACCAACAAGTACAGAAAGAAAAGGAAAAAGCATGGCATGACCTACATATCAAGAGCAAGTGTTTCCAGGTAGGTGATCTAGTCCTCCTGTATGATAGCAAATTCATGAAATTTCTTGAAAAATTTAAGATGCATTATCTTGGCCCATATATTGTAATCCATGTTACTAACGGTGTCGCAGTTCAGTTAGCTACCTTAGCAGGAGATACCTTGCCAACTTTGATAAATGGAAGCAGACTAAAACTCTATCAAGATAGTCCTGCTTCACAGAATCCCAAATGAGCAGAAACAAGAATATTTCTAAGTGTCAAGTACAGTTGAAATTGGGCACTAGAAAGTATGAAGACTCTGTACGAAAAAGTTCCATGGAAAAAGCATATGTACCGCGCAGCACTGCTGAAGCTGCTTGTGCAAAAAAAAGAGAGCTACATAATACAGAGCTAGCAAGGTAACCGCGCTTCTAAAAGGGAAAAGGGATAGCTATGCGAAGCAAGAAGGAGTGACTAGGGACATGCAGTACAACTAAAGTCACGCAGCAATCACAAAGACGTGCATATGAAATCCGCACCATAATGTCAGAACCACCAGCGGATCGTGACGAGAAAAGATGACTTTGACAGTTGTCAGCCGGGTATTAAACCATTAATCAAAAGGACGGCACCAACCAAATCACACATTTCTAGAAAACCCTATCCATTCGAGCATCGTAAAGACTAAAGTGACCGGGGTCATAACGGGATCCGCCCGACGGGATTGGCATTTGAATTTTTGATCGGCTATCAGAAAGCCTAGCAATACCATTACACCCTGGCAATTAAAGGAAGTTAACCTGACTGGACGTAAAGAACGGCGGAAAAAGATCAATGATCTGGCAAGATCTCATCCCGCAACACTGGCACTTAATGCCTAATCTATCCATTCCCGATGCATTCAATGTCACCCTAGACGGAGATCTATACGGGATTTGCTAAGATGATGTAACATTTCATTCCCGGATGATTCATTAATGGCCGCACCATCCGGTTAAGATACTATAAATACTCATGCACACGCCCTTAGCCATTTTTACCGTGAATTTGAATTTTTATAGAGTGAGAGGATTATAAGAGCCGAAGCAGCAAAAAGCATTGCTACTCATTGCGTTTATGTCCGACGAGCAGAATTTAGAAGAGATTCTAGGAAAGTTCAAATGTTTTGGTCTAAGTGGAGTCATGAAGCCTCCATAAAAGAAAACTACACTAGAGAATCCAGGACCATCTAAGGGCTCGAAGCCGAGCCAGCTGAAACAACAACAAAAGAAAGATAAGCAGCCAGCGGTAGTGCCGCAGAAGCCAGAGGCACCAGTTACTCCAAAGCAGGTTCCGCAAGGGAACCCACCCACACCGGTTTGGGTTATTCCAGTGTATATCAGCCCACAGAAGAGTGATGCCCTAGAACTACATCTGCAAAAGAACCCTCAATATGTGATCCCAATGCCGCCAATGGAAAAGCGCGTACAGAAGAGAGATGATCTGCTGGGTAAGATCATGGAATGCAAGATGACTGATTTTAATCTAATGGAGGCCGACAAATTTCCCCATTTACAGACAGACAGATATATGTAGAGAGGAAATAATCCAGACATGAACAAGGCAGAAGTTATGCCTATGAACTGGGCAGTACCTCTATTCTGAGCGGGCCTGCTTAACCTGCTGCGCATCCCACATTTCGGGTGTAGAAAGGAATATAAGGTTGTGGAGCGTATGTTGCTTTCTTGCATGCACCAGGGATACATCTGGTTAGAATTTAAAGTTAATATCACCGTGGACCTCATAGCTAGAATCACGGGGTTAAGTAAGAAGGGTGACGACCCTTCCAAGGAATTTGTGGGAAAAAAGGATGATCAAGAGTTAGTTGCAAGCATCAAAACTACATTCAACTTAACAAGAGGGAACAAGGGGTATGAGACCGACCCAATTCCAATTGGACCCCTGCGGTTCACCATTCAGTTGTTGGAAAGAAGACTTCTGAGGAAGTCTAGACCAGCGCAGGTATTAGCTTCGGTGGTAGCCTTAGCTGTGAAGGCTATGGACAACCATGAATACAATTGGGAGAACTTCCTCTTGAACGAATTATTGTTGGATATCGAAGATGTGCAGGATAGGGGGTACCCCTTCTACTTCAGTTGGATACTGGTCCTTATCACCTTTGTGGGATGGAAGGAACCCAACCATCAGAATGGCCTACTGATAGCGTAGGAAGATTGTCATGCAGTGCGGTTTGCAAATATGTGGTCGTCTGCGAATGCAGAGAAGCAGAGGCTTAATAATCTATAATTCCTCACTTTCTTCGAGCAGCTGCACGATGTGATTGAGAAAAGCTTGCACATCACAAAAGAAGTGACAACCCACTATAGACCATTCATACTTTTCAAGGCCGAGTTGCATTCCATTTTTATACAGTCGCGCCTAAACGCAGAAAAATGGTATGAGGGACAGTATCAGCTGGGGGTCCCAATGATTGAGCTAATAATTGAGGATTGGCCTGGCGAGTGGAAAGCACATGCACTAGAATCGGTCATCACTCCATCAGATGAGGAAGATGAAGAGAACAAAGAAGACAAAGATGTGGAAGTCTAGAGTGCATCGACCTCGAACCCTGCTCAGTATGCAGGCGAGACAAGAAAAGAACCAAAGGTAGGCGACAAAAGAAAAGAGCCAGCTACTGGAAGTCCTGATAAACAACAAAAGAAGAAATCTAAGGCTACAAGATTGCCACTAGTAAGAATATTGCGAGATGATGACTATGAAATGATAGCATCACGAATAGCTGCGCATCTGGAGGATGTTCCTGCATTTAAGGGAAATCGCAGCAAACTAGACGAGGCGCGGGTCCACGAAAATATTGACAAATTGAGCAGTTTAGTTTTAAGGATGGAACAAGTCCATCACGATATGGTTAGAGAGCCAGCCCAGAACATTGATTCAGGGGAATCAAGTGAACAGATGCGAAGGCCGCCGACCTTCACTCCAAGAACACGCTTAGTTAAGATCATGCCACTATCGATTGTGTATCCGACAGATGAGATGACAGAAAGTGCGAGGCTGCTCGCACACTTGGAACTTAATGTAACTGTGCTACCAACAGAAGGGCTGCACCAGCTACACACCTAGATATTGCATGAACTGCATGAGCGAGACATCGTCTCGCATAATCAGCGCTGCCAGCTTGAAGAAAATTACAAAATATTACAAGGTGAATGTCAGCAGAAGGATAGGGAGATTCAACGCACACAGGAAAAAGAGCGTAGGATCAGAGGGGCAGTATTGGCTGTCTGCGTGAAGCTCCCTGCAGTCGAAGAAGAGCCAGAAGTAGAAGCAGATATCCTGCAGATTGGTGCTGCTATGAGTAGTTTACAGGACTAGATGAGGGAGTTGGAGATCTCCCACCACGATAAAATTGTAGGCATGGAGGCTTCCCATCAGGCAGATATGGTTGAACTAGCAGAACGACAGCCAGTCGACACAAAGATGCAAGAGGAGGAAGCAAGAGCAGAAGCAATAAGGGCTTCCATGCAAAGCATCTGCACAACAGTGGCGTAGTGCCGGAACTTATCAAACGATGTCTCCAACATTTGGAGCGTACTGCAGGAAAGTCTGGAGCTGCAAAGTATCCATGAGGAGAGGAAGCAAAAACAACAAGAGTTGGATGCAACAGATGCGTCCATGAAGGAATTACCAGTCCACCAGAAGAGGACGGCCTTCGAGCAAACCAAGGCGCTAAGGAAGGAGCTCGAGGCCTTAAGGGAAAAGGAAGCCGAAACCTCCGTGAGGTTGCAGCCACTAATGGAAGAAGCACTTACCTTGACCGATGACATTGAGGCAAAGTTATAAGAACTTCGGACATCGAAAAATCACATCAAAGAAGAAACTTTGGAATCTGCCTCACAAGAAATGCTCGACAAAGTAAAGGAATGCGAGTAGGAAGTAAAAGAGGTAGTTGCACAGCTGAGTACAACCGTTGAAGAATTCATTGTGTGGGCAGGGATTTCAAAAGAGGCATAGATGGAGCAGCTGGACTGAGGTGGCTCGGGACGAGCCACAAGTAAGTGTTAGGGGCCTATTCGGCATGGCCCAAGTGGGTACAATTTTGTTGAAACACAGTTTTGAGCTGCGCAGTAAGAAGGCATAACATCATCAAATGCGTGGCTTGCTGAGCATATTCAGCCGCGCAGCTATGCTGGTGCGCAGGACCCGCGCAATAGCTATTTTTGGGGAAGGAATATAAGTAAAGGTCAGATGAGGAAATGACCTATTTTGAGTAAGGAACGGGATAGAGGAAAAAGAAAGAGACCTGTCAAGGATAGTGGTGGCAAGAAGTTGAGAAGCTAGTGTCACAACGTAATTTTCCACCTTGTGAGCATCAGCACTCTTTGGCCTGCAGGATCCATTTCACTGACTCAGATCCACTATATATCCTTCAGACACACTATTTTCCTCATTTTGTCCCTTGTACGCTAGTTGCATCATTATAGAGGGCGTACCCGCGCGTTGCATCACTATAGCCCGGGGGGTAGCATGTAAAATGGCAAAAATCACTAGTTAATTACTTTTTACTCCCAAAAAGTGGTCATAGGGTGACCTTTGGCCCTCCATTTTCCCTGAAATGCCTCGATGTGTTCTTTCACTTACCTTTGGGAGGACTATATATTGAGCACATATGGCTTATGGATGGGAGGAGAAAGAAGAGCAAGAGAACTCTAGTGGATTTTTGCCCTATCTTGAGTCTACACTCATTGATCCTTGTAGTTGTGAACGTTCTATGTTCACCTTCCAAACTCCTATCATAGTTTGAATTTTCCATTCCATGGAGGATTGAAGTGGTGGAGGCACAAGTGGGTTGATCCAGATCTTGGTTCAGATTGGTTGCCGGTAAGAGGTCGTATCACATTGTACTTCTTGTTATTTATTAATAGAAATACTCATATTCTCGTCCATTAATGTTGTGAATGTTATTTATATTACATTGGGTTGCATTTACTTATGATATCATGTACCATTGCTATTTATGATGTTAATGTTGTTTATATATTATACACACTTGTTGTATATTGGCTGTCAAGACTAATTTGCAGGTTCAAGTGCACGGATTGGATAAGCTCCAACGGGGATCTACATCAAACATTTGGATCGAGGTTGGTTATATTCTTCATTATCTTAGCATTGTCATTTATATGGCATAGCTTTGAGAATTGAGTTAATTTATGGTAGTCAGTTGTCTGTTGTGGTCTACCCCAAGCCATAGTGAGTTCTCTCCAACACATCTAAGCCACTAGGACGAGAAAGACAGTCAAGCTAAAGGGGCGTAAAGGGACAGGCCACGATGCAGTTGTAACCGTTTTGAGGACTGCGGTTGTTAGAGGAGCGTGCAAGCCATGAGTGCCCCAACAAGATGGCCTGGAGCACGCGGATCAAGCTGTCGACGGCAACAGCCAGGGTGGCAGATAGCCGCACCAGTTTTGGAAAGACCTTAGGGTTTTTGCCTACGCATTGTAAAGACATGACCTACGGGTATGATCTATAAATAAGGCATATTTTGTATGGGAAAGGGTTAACTCTTCATTTTGATAAGCATTGAAATTGTTGAATCTTTAGAGCTTGAAGCTATTGTAAAGGCTCTGCAACTGAGTGCGCAGAGACCTAATTAAGAGAGAAGAGAGTCTACAGCTGAGTGCGCAGAGACCTAATTAAGAGATAAGAGAGTCTGCAGCTGAGTGCGCAGACTAAGAACTGTTGTACCCTTCCCAAAGACTAATATAACAACAGTTCTTGTGGATGTAGCCTCCATCCAGGGGGGTGAACCATGTTAAATCCTATGTAGTGTGATTGTTTGTATTTTGCACTTGTCTGTTTGCTTACAATGCATGCTTGAATTCTTAGTTATCAGTTGTGATGTTAATGCTTTTATATGTATTCTCCATAGGAGAAAGATGAGAATAATATGTTAAGTATTGCATAACCGGATGAATGATGAATGCAAAGTATTCTAAGTCTGTGAATATATTAGTTGTTAAATAATCACCTGTGTCTGTGGGGATTGGGTTATCTAAGTCATTTGACGCGCAGCACCAGAAGTGCGCAGTACTATATACCTTGTTAGTTGCATTAGTTATAAAGCTAAGTAATCTATGACAGAAAATGAAAGAACAAGTGTTAAGTGAAGTCATTAATATCGGTTACCCTCAAAGAGGAAGTGCATAAGTCTGTTGTGCTATTTTGTTGAGTGAATGAATCTGACCCACGTAGTCCGTGGATGCGCCAAGTGCACAAGTCCCTTAGCTTGCATAGGTGTTAATCGTGACGAAGGCAGTCGTCGCGCAGCCCTCAGATCGCAGTGCAAGCCCGAAGCGCGCTGCGCAATGTATTTTTCCGATCAACTCATCACATCGCTATGGAAACCTGATTCTGCAGCACCCCCATAGCTTCGCCTCGGGTGAGACGTTAACCTGCTCGTAGGTTGTTGCCGAAAGGGCCAGTGAAAAGGGGTTTTGTTGGTTAAGTTAAAACCGCAAAGAACCTGGGTCTAAATTGGAAAACCTCTAGAACAGTTATCTACTCCAACAAGTGTGCCTTAGAGGATAAGGTTGATTAAGAGGTAACTTGCAAGATAAGAAAATATAAAGCAGTCAAAGCAAGGAAAGTAGGAAAAGGAGAAGAACGAAGAATAAATCAGCAAAGCATAATAAAGCAGAAAAACAAGACAAAAGAAGGACAAAGCAAAAAAGAAGGAAAAAAGAAGGACAAAGCAAAAAAGTAGGACAAAGGTAGAAAAGCAGGATAAAGCAAAAAGCAAGAAAAAGAAGGACAAAGCAGAAAAGTAGGGTAAGGCATAAAAGCAGGGTAAAAGCAAGACAAAGCAGAAAAGCAAGATAAGGTAGAAAAGCAAGAAAAAGAAGGATAGAAAAGCAAAAATAGGATAAAGAAAAAGAAAAAGAAATAGCAAAAGCAAAAGAAAAACCAAAAACAAAAACAAAAACAAAAACAAAAATAAAGCAAAGCAGAAAGCAAGGCAAAAGCTAAAGCAGAAAGCAAAGCAAAGGAGAAATAAAGGCAAAAGCTAAAGCAGAAAGCAAAGCAAAGGAGAAATAAAGGCAAAAGCTAAAGCAGAAAGCAAAGAAGCCTTATCCACTCCATGAGGGTTCCTTAGCCTATCTTACTTGCTCAAAAATTCACCTCAATATATAAAAGGAGGATTGCAACTCCATTTCACATCTTTTGATAGTTGAAGAATTGGACTGAGTGCTATTGTGCATGAGTGACTTGAGAGATGTGCCCCTACTTCCTGTGAGAGGATGATGGTATTCATCCATTGTCATTGATATTATTGCAGGTCCCGAATTATGCACCAATGGAGTACAATACTATGACAGAGATTTGATAGCTCCCCATACAGATCTATGAGTATTTTCCTAATTTTCCTGATGAAAGAGTTTCTTATGGTTGTATCTCATTCTTGAGAACTATTTGATGTATGAGTCAGCTATGGATGGTTGATATTACTGCAATAATGGATCTCTGATGTCAATTCTAAAGTTATACTGAATAAAATTGTGATTCCAATACCTCTTCTTGCACCTAGTCTAGATTTCAATGAAATTGAGCTAGTTTCCAAAACTTGTGTGATAAATGAATGAGTAGTGGTCCAAATGAAGTGATTTCTATTTATGATGTTAATTAAGATTCCTTATTACTCGTCCCAAGCTTAATATCATAAATTCATGAGCCTCTCGAACTATTTTGGAAATCCTGAATTTGGCCTAGTTATGCAATCCTAGAAGGCAATTTTTCTTGTATGTTTGTGATACTTCCTCATAACCTTCCCAAAATTGCTGAAGCAAACCTAGGTTGTCCATTGACTGTTATTTGATTTTATTTATCCTCCCTAATTCAAAATCCTTCACCATTGGTTCTCATTCAATGCTTAGTTGATGTTCTAGTTTGCATATGCTGGGGTTCCAAGGAGCATTGAAGTGGAATTCATCCTGGCTGATGTTCAAAACATTAATTGTCCCAGTACTTTGTAAAAAGGTTCTATCAGCTGGCATATTCCTCATCCCCTCCATAATACTTTGATTTTGCCTACCTACAGTCAAACTAGTCACCAGAGTCCATTGTTTTTCATTGAGTCTTATAGGAGAGTTAGTTAGTGTATCAAAATTCCTAGTTAGTACATTACATTTTCCACAAAAGCATGAATCTGGCCTTGTGTTCATCAAGTACATCAGTGAACTAATCATCTGCCTATATACCGTGGCATCCACCAGTTCTGAAGAAGTATCACTCGTCAACTTCAGATTTGATGACATAGGTGTGGCCATAGCCTTGCAGTCCATCATCCTGAATATATTCAGGATCTCTATCGCATACTTTCTTTGACTCGAGAAAATTTCCTTTGGATTCTACCACACCTCAAGACCTAAGAAATTGTGCATCATACCCAGGTCTTTCCTCTCAAATTATGAGGCAAGATTCCTCTTCTTCGTTTTTGTTATGAGCTTTTCATCACCCTTCAAGAACAAACGATCTACATATAACAGTAGAGTCACAATATTTCCCTCTTCAACCTTGTAGTAAAGGTTAGAATCCACTTTACTCTTGGTAAAGCCCAAGCTCGTAAAAAATCCATCTATCTTTCCATATCATGTTCCGGGTACCTACCTCAAACTGCACTACATATACTTCCTCTTCATGAGGGGATACATCTGGTATCACTCTGAGCATATCCCTAAGATACTGAGGCAAACAACTTTTTCCACGAATAGAGGCTAAGTAATAATGTCTCTCAATCTGTGTTATAGTCACTCTCTCTGAAGCGGAGCTTTCCTGCTCCCTCTTTAACTGAGCACTATCCTTCCTCTATATCTTGTACTCTCTGCATCAAGACATTCTGCATTGGAGTGACTGGTAGCCTTCTCTTTTGTTAATCCTCTGTGTATCTATCTATGTAATCTCTCTAGGTCACGGGATACCAAGATCTCAAGCTCTGTTGCAAGTTCTCTCTTGAACCCATCTATGAGGTCCTCATCTTCAACCTTGTAGCAAAGGTTGATATCTCATCTCTCTAGGTGATCCTCAAGCTGATCATGTTATCCCATGGGTGCCTTCTGATCCCCTACAAAGCCTTCTTTAATATGCACACATGTGGTTCTCTATAGAGAGTCTCGAATCTTGGAGGCTGCTCGATATACACTTCTACTTAGATTACACCATTTACCTAGTGAAATATCCATCACTGAGGAAGTGTTTCTGGCCACTAGAGCAACGTCTCGTCATAGTTGACTCCCTCTTTCTAAGAGAACCATCGCTTTGTACTTATGTAGTATGCTTGATTTCGTAAATCTTCTTGAATGTCATCGCTGAACCATCATCACTTGTTCTTCAGAACAAGTCTCATCATTCTTCATTTGTAATACACCAAAGAACCCAAATAAATTTTAAATACTTGATGTTATTATTTTTATTTTATTTTATAATTCTGACCAAGTGTGGTCAAATAAACATATAAATAATTTTTAAATAATTATTATTATATAAGGGAATTCAATCTGAAGGAAGTTGTTGAAAGAGTGTTTGCTGACCCACATGGAGGAATGACAAGTGTTGAATAAAAGTCCAAGTGGCTGGACAAATTATTAAATAACTCAACAAGATGCAGGAGGCATCCTCCCTAAAAATCAGGTCGAACTCAAGTTTGAGGAAATGGAGCAGGTGGCTCAGTAATGACCTAAGTCCTAGGCAAAAATATAAAATGAGAATCCATTGAATGAGAAGGAAGCTTCTGGATGGAGAGGGAAAGGAACTATTGAGTTAAGAGTTGAAAGTTGGCAATCAAGTATCGCTCAGTCTTTGTCCTTGTGGTTCAGCAAACAAGCTCGGGGGTTTCAGAGCAAGTAATCTTGGTTGTTCTAGAAGTTTGGTTGGGAGGAACAATGACCTTCAGATTTGATTCGGTTGTTTACAGTGTTCAGGTTTTGCTATCCTCTTATGCTGCTACATATTATTAGTATTGACTTTGTAATTTTTAAATGTTTTGTTCACATTGTACTGGTTATATTAATGTTTTTACAATGTTCATAGCTGTATGTTTCCATAAGTTATATAATGTTAATGACTGTATAATTTTTATTAATTACATAATATGTAGAATGCTTTACATTCCAATATATAATTATGTTAGGGTTATTATATGGATTTAAGAGGATTACACAATGATAGAAATCTCGCGTTTTAATTTTTATTATTGAATATATGTGTTATGTTTAATTTATTTTAGTTATCACTATCAGTACATTTTCATTTAAATAGATCTATGTTTAGGTTATTTAAATATTATAAATATATATAGGTATACAAAATCTATACAAACAAAATGTATAAGAGTAATAATTCAACACAGGTTAGAGGAACAAAGCCGAAAGACTTGAATAGAAATACATAACATTTTATTCATGACTTCATATAGGTCAAGATAGAATCCGAGAGGCTAAATTGTGTAGGAATTTCTAAACACATAAAACGCAGACAGAAATTATGCAAGAATAGAAAAGAGTTAATCCATGACTACTTTTGATTAAAGCTAAACTAATTTACTTTTCAACAATCAGATATTCGCATTTAGGAAATCCTATAACTCAAACCCTATTTCCATGCGAATTTGGAATTAAAACACCGGATTGTATAAAACAAGCATAATAGTATTTTTGAGAACCAATAGTGAGCATACATACAATTTTCCTTTATTTATCTTTTTATAAACCCGGAGGTTTCAAGAACAGAGCTGAAAGGCCATTCAAATTTCTAGGAACGGAGTAATTCATAAAAGAAAATCCCACAGGATAATCAAACGACCTTTTTATCCAAAATACTGTAGAATATAAATATGAATTAGAATCCAACTAGAATTATATGGTAATGTATACAGAGAAAACCACATAAGAAAATTGAAATCACAAGAAGAAAACTCCAAGGAATTTCTTTAGAACTGTAACTCCCCAAAATTCCACGGTTCGAGCAGAGAGTTTCAATATGAATGCAGAGCAAGTTTTGTAACCTTTTCTCCCTCGCTTCTACACAGAGCACAATGGAGGTTCATTTTGCTTTGTTAAGGTTTGTGCATACCATTGTGGTCATACCAAGAGAAAACCTTTGGTAAACTGAACAACATAACCAAGAAAATGAATTAAAACATAACCAAGAACTAGTAGTATCAACGCGGTCCGAAGAGACAGTGCATTAATTGTCCACATGTTTCAAAATGGAACCAACCTCAAAACAAAGTTAATCCAATGGTTATGGTTGAGCCTGGTGTCCAGATGGGAGATTGGCACACAATCAATGAAATCAAGGTCTGGCAGAGCATAGGTATATCACATGGCCGCATTTAAACTATGGTCACGCTGTCCAAAGCCATTACATCAGTCATAAAGCAAGATCAAAAAAATTTTATATGGTAAGTTTTAATCATACAAATTTAGCCATGTCTTATAATGTTCACATACGAGATTATTCATTCCAAACCAGGATCGAAACTTTAGATTTCGATAGGGAACCTAAACCATAGCTTAAACTTTATATGGTATTTTGTAGGTAGGGTAAATCTCGTTTAATTAGGGAGACTAAGGTCAAAACCTTAGGTCTTGCCTTATACTATAAGCACATCTTAACCTCTCGCTACACAGTTATGTTAGGATCCTTAACATAGTAAATAAGAATAGGAAGGTATGCATACCTTTTTAAGATCCGATTTGGTTTTCTTAGGATCCAAAGACTTAATCCATGTGCCTCTAGGCATGCAAACCAAAAAGCCTAGAGTTAGTGTGCAGTAAAAAGCATATTTAATCTCATGACAATTTCAATGTTTCAATTACAAGTGCAGTATATAAATATAGAGATTCTATTATCCATCTTTCATCACTTTCAATCCAATTCAGACATAGTCCTTGATTAAGTAGTTTTGAAAGTAGTATTTTTAATCCGAAATAATTTAGGAAGTGGAGTTATACTTTCGAACAGTAAAACAAAAATGAATTAGGAAAAAAAAAATTATAGGTAAAATTTGGATATGTGGCATCATTTGTAGGTGATTGTACATGATCTTTCCTACAAGTAAAATCCATTTGCACGATTAGGAACATTTCATAGTTTCAAAAACATATTAATAATGACAAATTCTTATGCATAAAGACATAGGTCACATAGTCATGCAACTATTAAAACATTCATCCATATCCCGTATATATAAGGTAACTTTCTAGATGCCTTCCATATCTACCAGAACATCATTAAGAGCGTACACTACTCCCAACATGTCAGCAAAGAGGTTTCATTCTAGATAAGTAGCAATGGAATGTTGTACAGCACCATAGGCCACTTACCCATCACATGCATATTAGTAGTATATTGTTCATCAATGCAAACACTCTAACATGCATAATACACTTCCTAAATATAGGAACATAAATATGTACACAAATGAGCAATATCATTTAAGCAATTAGTTATACAGGAAATGCCAATTCAAATACTTATATTTGTTTGTTTGGTAGGATCCCTCTTGATCCTTGTCTCCTTGCAGGAATTACTGGAGTCTTTGACAGTGTGCTCTACTCCATCATCTGATTCTGAGGACCTGTTCCTTTCTTGCTTATGGTCGGCAATGTTGAGCAAGTCTTCTACACCATATATCACATGAAACTATGTACTGGTGTTGAATCTGTGTGTCCCTTCTTCTTCATTACCAATCACAACTGCATCCCAAATGATGAAATGAATAAGAGGTTCTTCCATAGAGCATCATCTTCATCTTCATGGGTTTTCCGAAAGCTTTGTAGCAGTCTTCTCCTACTCCTTTGATAATCATCTTCAAATTTCACCTTATCCACTGAATAATTCTGGATCAACTACATATTCCTCATTGTTGGAGGAGTCTTCAAGGATGATACATGTGGGATCAAATGATCCTTGATAGAGTCTGCAATAATCCTCTTGGCTTTGACCAAGTTCTTCTTATGCTTAGATTTATCCTCATCTCCCTCTGGATTTGCAACTTCTTCTTTGACATAGTTTTCCAAGTCATGCTCTTCTTATAAGAAATACTCTATACTTCCATAACTGGAAGTTCTCGGCTCCTTCAAGCTTATTCTCAAGCTTGATATTGTGTCATCTTGATATAAAGAGAACCTCAAATGGAAATAGAGAAAATAGTACTTACCAATGAGAGTGCTTCAACTGGATGCTTTCTTTAATGCTTTTCCGGAAGACTGCTTCTGGTGGACCTAGGGTTTGACAGAGAAACACTAATTTTTTTTAACTTTGGTGACTTGAAAATCTGATTGGATAGAAAGATGTGCCTCCTCAAGGCGAATTGAGCAATGTACTCCTTTTCCCAAATCTGTGGGAAGATTGCAAAATATTTGATGCCCTAGTTTCTTCAATTTCTTCTATTGAATTGTCTCTTCTTGATTCTAATGTATCTCAAACATTTATGCTCCTCAAGGTTTAAATTTGTTTTTTGAGGTAGTATCATATGTCCTCTGTCTAACCCCATAGGTTAGATTAATATTGGATTCGCCAAGTGGAACTTATGCTAAGTTTCCCAAGGTGACCTGTTTATGGAATTTTTTAATATAGCTAACTTGTATGGACTTCCACGTGTCACAATTTCAACTTTGGGTTCTGAAACTCGCACCAGAGAAACTACATTATGTGCCCTTTATGTAACATATTACGAAATTCGATTTGGATCTTCCTAGTCTGAGATATAGTTATTCTCCCTAGGTTACTTGTTTACAACTGAATTCTGGAAGAGGCTGGAACCCTGATTTTTATGGATCATATCTCCTAAAGTACATCGAATTTGAGGCTAAAACTCACACACAAGGACATCAACATTTCATCTTCGGCATGTTCGAGTTTCATATCCTAAACCTTTAGCAAAAGCGGTTTGTAAAGAAAATTCCTGGATGACTAGATTTTTCCTTCTAGGGTTTCAAGCATGAAGCCCTAATCTACGTCAATTGTAGCAGTAGCAGTTGTTACGGCTGTATAATGAATTCTTTCAGGATGGATTTGATACCATGTTAGAATTTTAATGGTTATTCAATATCTTAAACATTTAGCATCATAACATCATAATCAAATGCAATAGGATCATTGAAACAAAGACAAGCACAACAACATGAAAAGAACACAGATATTTTAGCCTGGGAAAACCCTCGCGGGGCAGAAAAACTCAACAAAATTCTTCTATATAGATTCGTCAGAGTGTACAATAGTATTCCTTGTGCAAAGACCCAAAACAATAAGACTCCAGAAGCAGCTATTCACTTGACTCTATCTCTCCTATTGATGCGAACTCAATGAATGAATGAGGTAACCAAATGAGGAGTTCGAACTCCTCATTTATACTAATCAACTGACTTGAAATTTTTACCAACTGGGCCGACTTGACTCTCCGAAATGGGATGACCTATGCAATTTAGAGTAAAATATTTTTTTCTATATCTTTCCAGACTGACCTAATGGGTAGGGTTTACATTGACTCTTTCAATTACTTTTACATGATCAATTACATCAATAATAATACCTGTAGGGTGTACAATACAAATAATACAAATGAACCAAATAATACAATAAGAATATCTTCCAAAGTTACATTCTTCAACACCCCTAGAAGGGGACTTTGAATCTGGGGGTATCTGAATCCATCTGTAGTGTTAAAATTTACAATTTACAAAATTTTAACGCTACAAATGGATTTAGAGAACCCCTAAAGGGGTCTCTAAGGAGACCGTTCTCTGAGTCCATCTGGAGGGTTAAAATTTAGTAAATTGTACAAATTCATTGTCAAAATTATTGTAATTTTCAATTGTCGGAGTGACATAACTAAAAATGACTAATTCATATTCTTAATGTTATTGTTATGTGGTCATTCTTAGTTTAGCTACTTGTTATATAGTCATATATTTTATCCCATGACCAAATTCATCATTTATCTTGGTCATTTTTAGTTGGCTCACTCAACTTTGGTCATTTATCCCTTGAAAAAACTGTGGTCACCAAATGTTTTGGTCTCCTGGTCATTTATCTCTCATTTTGTACTAGTGTAAGCAAGGTAAACGTCATCACCTAAGGACAAACCACCCATGCTCTTGTTGTGGGGTTTATGGGAAGATACTAAACTATAATAAAATATTAAAAAACACTTTCCAATACACAAATGTGCCAAATATAGACATCATGGCTAGAGTAATTACTCATCATATTACATTCAAATTCTTTTAAAAATACGAAAATGGATGAAGTTGAGCTTTAAAGAGAAGGTAGATAAGTAACAATTTCTTCAATATAGCTAAAATATAACACTTGATAGCCATGATGTGGTTCACAAAAAATTTCAATACATTCGGCTTTTTTTTCACCGAAAAAAGAGCTATAGTTGATATTCATTATGAATCAAACTATACATGAGTCTTGTTCTTGATCGACTTCCGTAAACATAAAGACAACAACATCTAGAAATGAGTTGACATACAATACTAGCAAGCATGAAAAACATAGTATAAAATACTCCCGGCTGAAAGTTACTCCTTCTAAGGTTGTTACATGACAATACCAGAACATAAAAACAACTGATTGACAGAAAAATAGTAGTGAAATAACAGGTGTTTAGTCGAACAAGAAGAAAGGGATGGAGTCACGGTCCACCTTATTTCCATTGAGCCATTCCTCAAAATGTAGAATTCCTTACTGAGCACTTAGATCTAGGTTATATAATCGATCTACCTCCTCATTTTGTTCCCGCAAAATATGTTGAAAATGTAATGTGTGGAAAGATTCTTGAAGTTTGACGATGTGTCTCTGCCACCATTCTAGGACAAAAACATGAAGTTGAACCTTAGCTTGAGCCCAATCGATGATTATTTTAGAGACACCATAGACCACAATAGAGACAATGTTTCTAATCCTTGTAAAAAATAGAAGAGCCTCCAACACAAGAAGCTCGCTTCGTGTGTTTTTTCCAGGATCACATCCCATCCAGTCCCTGAAAGAGTGATCTTTGGATATACATAAAACAAACCCTGCACCTGAAATGTGTCCTGAGTCTTGTGAGACCCCATCAAAATGGCCAAAAGGCCAATTATTGAACACTAAGCGCTGTATAAACCTCTGTCTGGGATCAAACCCGACTTTAAAATCATTGACGTCTCATATTACTATTTTTATTATAAAATAGATGTTTAATGGTTTATTCTCGAACAACATACTATTTATTTGCTCCCATAGTTCATGCAAATGTGTACAGGAAGCAAGGTGTAACCCTTGTTCTCTAAATACCATCTATGCATACTAAGATCTACAGAGATGGTTAACAAATAGTTTGTGATTTTGAGAGTCGACGTCAAGAGAAGCCAAAAAAGTTGTGTAACCAGACAAGTGATAAACAAATGGTTTGTAGTTTCTTGTGCTTTTTTGCAGAGTGTGTAGATATCGGGACCTTGCCACCCCCTTTTTATTAAGTTCTCCCAAGTTAAAAAATTATTTACCAGGAACAACCAGAAAAAACATTTCAATTTCATCGGACAATTCCATTTCCAAAGCTTTGAGTGCCACCATTTGGATTGATCAGGAGCCTAGTTTTCCATAATCACCTCATGTACTTTCTTTGTTGTGATTTGTCATGATTTAGAGTTCCACGACCATAATAATTCATCTAATCATTTGAGAATTGAAATCTGACACTAGATAGACCAAGCACATAATTATTCCATTCTTCATGCTGCTAAGAGGGAATATTTAACATTTGAGTAGTTAGCCAACAAGGGGATTCCCTGTATCACCAATCATAAACTTGGATAAGACGATAATGCCCTGATTGCGGAGTGTCATAAGTAATTGAGCAGAAAGAAAAGAGAATTTTGTACCAAAGATTAATGGACCAACTCCAATTTTGATTTCCATCCCACAACCTAGCTTCCATATCAACCAACCCTTTATAATTCCGATCGAATTAACAAGGCATTTCCAACAATTTGAACCACCGTTCATTGAAATCTGCTCTTTTTGAAGCTATTCAACCATTGGTAGATTTTGTAAATATTTGTTATGCACAACAAAGCTCCAAATTCCATTTCCGAACAAGAAACGCCACATACTCTTAGCTGCCAGTGCTTTCCCAAAGTCATGGATGTTCTTAAGGCCCCAACCACCTAAGTGCTTGCACTTGGCAATTCCTTCCCATCTAACCAGAGGGATTTTATAGGTGTCTTTTTTCCCCTGACCACAGAAAACATAAACACATTTGTCGAATTCTGTCCAGTATGAATTTGGGAATCTTCACCATTGACATCCAGTATACTGGGATATTGTCCAACACCGACCTAATCAGTACAAGTATTCCCCCCATTGATAACCATCGGTAAGACCAGTTCCCCAGCCTTTTATCCACATTTTCAAGGAGCCATCTCCAATCCTCTTTTCTGTAATTGTTAGGCTTCAATTGGAATTCCAGGTACTTCAGTCCAACTTCAATCGGCTCTACCTTGCATGGTAGATTTGCTCTAGTGACTGTGTGAACTAATTATCTGTGCCTGCAATTAGAAAAATGGAGTTTTCCACATTTGGAATCAGACCCGTGGATTCCAAGAAGGTTTTGATGAATTATTTAAAGACTTTCCATTCACCCAATACCCCTTTTCCAAAGAGGAGTACATCGTCCATGAACAACAGATGGGTAAGTCTGATGCCTTCCGCTACCTGAACCCCTAAGATCTAGCCTTCCCTGTGAACTTTATGAATCGATAAGCTTAAGCCTTCTACCATGAGTAAGAATAACCAAGGAGACATTGTACACCCTTGCCTTAGTCCCCTAGAGCTTCGAAAAAATGGGGAAGGCGTTCCATTGACTAGTACCGCAAAATTTGTAGACGTGATGCACCCATTATCTAGTTTGTGGCTTCTAAGGAAATCCTAATCTACAACATTATGAGTCTTAAGAATCCCCAATCAACTCTATCATACACTTTGGCGAGGTCAACTTTAAGAATCACAGCCTTTAATTTATTTTATTTGATTGTGTGCATGCATTCTTGAGCCACCTCCACTTCAATGTCATAAATTTGATGATTACTCATAAAGCCAAATTGTTCCTTAGATAAGTATCTAGTCAGGACCGGATTAAGATGGTTTGCAATAACTTTTGAGATAAGTTTTTAAACCAAATTACATAAAGAAATGGGCTAGAAATCATCAAAGGTTTCTAAGCAAGACTTTTTCAAAATGAGCTTTAGGAAAGTTGCATTAACAGCACCAGTGATCCTCCCATTGAGTATGGATTCTAACATGACTTCAAGAAGGTCCTAACCTATCATGTCAAAGAATTCAATGAAGAATTCTATCGTCCAACCGTCTGGTCCCGGGATCTTGGACTTCTCAAATTATTTCAGAGTTTCCTCAATTTCCAATAATGACAGTGTTGGGCCTAGCCCAAGTAAGGCATTTTTTAGAAGAACAGTTTTGGAGCTGCAACGCAACTCAGATGAAGGCATTTTTGGTAAGTTAGTTTTGGAAGCTACGAAGTTGAGTGTAGCGCAGTATCGGCAGGTCGGGAACCGCGTAGCTGAAGACCCGGTTCCACAAAGTGGTAGCATCGCCAGGTGCTAGCAGGGCACCTACTTTTGGTAAAGAATGTAGGGAAGGTTGAGCAGCGAAATCGACCTATTTTGTCGAAGCACTCCATGATTCCCCAGTAGGCGGGTAAGGAGTGGTGCGGAAGGAAAGCGACCGGTCACACGAGCAGAGGAAGCACAACGTGAACTGGTCGCACAAGGCCGTTAGAGAAGGAACGACAGGGTGAAAGCGACGTGACCACGCGCAAAGGATGGCCATGACGGAGAAGTCGCTATCAGAGCCTAACAGTCCAGTTAGGGGAAAACCGCGACAGTTTTGGAAAACCTTAGGGTTTTTTCCTATGCATTGTAAAGACATGACCTACGGGCATGATCTATAAAAGGGCACATTTTGTAAGGGAAAGGGTTAATGTTGAATTGTGAATTGCCAAATCTTAAGTAATACTTGTTTGCATTGCTGAATGCCATTGTAAAGGCTCTGCAGCTGCATGCGCAAAGACCTATTGAGAGAGAAGAGATTCTGCAGTTGAGTGCGCAAACTGGAACTGTTGTACCCTTCCCAAGATAATACAACAACAGTTCTTGTCGACGTAGCTCCCATCCTGGGGGTGAACCAAGTTAAATTATGTGTTGTGTGACTGTTTATGTGCTTGAATCTGTATATTTTCTTACAATGAATGCTTAAGATCTTGGTTATCAGTTACATGTTCTTACTTTTATATGTATTCGCCATAAAGAATGAAGATGGGAATAATATGTTACGTATCGCATATGTGGATGAATGTTAAATGTCTAAGTATTTCTAAGTAAGAATGAGTGCATAAGTGATTGAGTAAACACTAGAGTTAGTGGAGTTCGCGCCGTGCGACTCCCTCGAAGCACAACACCAGAAGTGCGCAATGATATCATGGTTGTTATAGTATATAAGGTCACAAGATTCTGTCCATTATGCTTATTGAATGCGTCTTCTTGCATTAAGTAAAATCTAGTAAGTTGCATAAGTTGTAAGAGGAAGCGTAGTCTCAGTTGCGTTGTCCCACCATCGAAAAATATTCCCGCATCGCATAGTCTTTGGATGCATGGTAGCCGAAGTGTTAGTCGCAAAGAAGTGGAACTTCATGCAGGCCGAAGTCCACAGCGCGAGTTCCGTAGCGTGTTGCTCGCCAATCTGTTGTTTAACACTCATCACCTGGTTGTGGAAACCTGTCTCCACAACCCCCCCATTCCTTCGCCTCGAGTGAGACCTCAATCTGTTCGCAAATTGTTGCCGAAAGGGCCGATGAAAAGGGGTTTTGTTGGTTCCTTGAACCGTGCAGAACCTGGGTCTTTATAGAAAACCTCAAGCCAATTATTTAAGCCAACACACAGGCTCGGTGATCTTTCATCTTTCCTTAGGACTGGAAAATATGGGGTAACATTGGATCAACTCCATCTGACTGAGTAAGCTGGTGTTACCATCTACTTTGAAAAGTTTATGAAAATAGGCTGTTTCCCCCTCTTCAATATCAGTTTGTGAGCTTAAGATTATGTCATCCTCCTATTTCAACTCCCAAATCGAATTGATGTTCCTTCGACTATCAGCATATATGTGGAAAAAAAGTTGTATTTTTGTCACCCTTTTCGATCCAATTCGCTTGGCTTTTTAAGCGTCAAGTTTCCTCCTCTTGTTGCAATATAACATTTTTCCTGACATCCCAAGTTCTGATTATCTCTAAACCTGCCTCAAAAAAAATACAAGCATGGTTATAAATAAGCCGAAGGTTGCCTTCAATATCCATTAATTTTGTCTTGTACTCAACTTTCTTTTTCGTTTCCCATTTAATGACCATATTTTTTAAGGTTTTCATCTTTTGAGCAAAATGTTCGATCTTGTTTCCTTCCCACCCGATATCATAGGCCAACCATGTTTCCTTTATGGTCTCGATTAGATTATCCTCAAATAGCAGAAAATGATTAAATTTGAATGCAAAAAGTGGTTTCTTCATACCTGGGTCGAGCTGTGAGATAATGGGCTTGTGATCAGAAATGATGTCGCTGCAGGTCTAGGCTCTGTAATGCTCCAAAGAGTCATCAAGGCATACCAATATGAGAAATCGGTCGAGCCTTTCGCAATTCCATGTTTCCCACGTTTGCATTTGTTCCAAGTGGGGGTCATCTGCCCAGTAATCACATCCACTAGGTTATCCTCAAGGATGAGCTCCAAAAAGAAATCCACTAAGGGATCTAGCCTCGCCCGAGAACCCCAAATTTTTCTAGCTGAGAGTGTGAAGTTTAAATCACCTGCTACAATGAGACTCGGGTCATTTAAAGTTCCTGCATTGATTATATCTTCCAAAAATATAGCCCTATTTGAGTAGGGCCCGTAACAATTTAGGATTCTAGTATGCTGTTTTTTCTCTTTAATCCTCCCATCCAGAATAATTCCAGCACAAGTCATATAAGGAACGAACTTAGTGGTTAAAGGATTCCAGACACAAAGCAAGCCTCCCAAGAGCCCCTATGAATCCACCGAGCACATCTTCCAACCCACCAGCACCTTCTACATTATATCTCCAGCTTTCTCACTGCTCAACATCGTTTCCTGAAGTAAAACCACCTCTGGATGACTGGCCTCAAAGAGTCTTCCGAGGGTGCATTTTTTTGGACCCCCTAGTCCCCTTACATTTAGAGAGATAATGGTCATTTTTGTAAATAATGTTTTGAAAATTTAGCCCTTTTTAAAGCATTATGAAAGGTTTCAAATTTTTCAAACAATTTGTTTTTATTAATTTAAAATGTAAAATATGAAAAATATAAAGCACATCTAAAATTCCATGCATCTTTTACTCTGTCATATGACATACCCATTTTTTTTCATACGAAAACTTAGCGCCCTGCTATTCTATTTTTGGAATCAAGCGAACTTTTTGACCCCCTGGAATGGACCCCGGGTGGATGGGAAAACGTCCCCACCATCTCACCATTGTGCCATTCCATTCGGGTCAACATATCCAATGACATCCATCAAGTGGTCCATGAAATTTTCAATATATATTTTCCTCCCCAGTTAGTGTTTTGAAAGTTTCTACCATCAATATTAAATTTTTTTGTTTCCTATAAGTATTTTTATTATTAATTAAAATGTAAAATGTGAAAAAAATCATAATAACAACGTAATTGTACAAATACCAATACAATAATAAAAAAAACACAATATTGTATAAATATCTATATAATAACTTTAAACATTATATTAAATATTAAACATAAAAAAATAAGAGAAGATGGTTAGTTATTAACAATTATTTTAATAAGAAAGTAAGAAATTTTTATCACTTTATTTTTTTTAAACAATTTTCAACACCTCAAAATATTAAACCTTATTAGGAATTTGCATACATGAAAGGCCAATACTGCAAGCTTTGTTTTAGAAATCTGATATTCATATGGAACACTCTTATAACCCTATTTCAGACAAGGATGAACTTTCTAAAGAAACATAATTCCACCTCTTTCCTCGAATTGGCCATTGATTTTTCTTTATTCTTTAAAAATAACTTTGTCAAACCGACTTTTCATTCCAAACCTTTTATAACAGTTTCAGTGTAAACTAAACATTTTATATTTTGGATTAACAAAAATTCCTCACCAATAAAATTAGAACTATTAGCCAACTCTAAATCCCGATACTTAAGACTCCCACTACTAACTACTCTCTTTAAGAAATAATTATGTTCCATCCAAACGGATAAAAAACAAGATGGATCACTTGAGAAGTTGAATCCAGGAGAATCCATCGCGGAGTGATTTTTTTGAAGGATGATTAAATTTTTGGAATGATTTTCAATTTAAGTTTTTGCTCAAATCCTCTCCTCTACCTAACTTCATTGAAATGTAAAATATATAAGACATTCATAAAAGGGAAATAAAATCTAAAATCACATGATATTTTTATTGTACTATGGAATTATGACATTTTTCATAAAAATATTTGATAAATTTTGATTGAGTATAATAGTCTTTACCTTACATAAATATTATTTAAAACCAAAGATCACTTTAATTTTGATTTGAGATTATTTAAATTAAATAATTTGAATGATTTTTACATAGTTATTATTTCTATCAAAGCAGGGATATATTTTCGATGAGAAATCAAATCTTTTTTATTTACATTAAAATACAAAATTTTGACTTTTGTATTGGTTTAGAATAACTCTGATAGAACATAAATTTTTGTAATAAATCTTTACAGAAATAATTTTATTTTCAAAATTTAAAAATAAATTATAAAACAAAAAACTCTGAAAATACCTGTGCTACTTACAACATTAAATTATTTTACTTTATTTACCTCTTAATTCAATGAATAATACCATGCTTGTCCCATCTACGTAGTTGACCTCGACGTCATCTATTTGATAGTGGTGCTACATTGCATGGATTTATCATGAATTCACCTAATGGAAATGAATTATCCGCGCAGCGATGGCATCCATAAGGTTATTGTGGGCTCTCGTTCTTTTATGTTTTCTATATCATGTTCCTATTGTCTATATTAGCATGAAGAGTAGTAGTACTATAAGTAGGATTAGCTGAGTCGGTAGGGGTGGGGTATGGATGATTTTTTTTTCATAACGAAAAAACATAGATGTGGCTACAAATATTACATCAACATAGAAGTGAGATAGCTTTTTATTGTCTATTAGTTTTTTATCGATACAAAATTACATTTATCTTAGAGTTTTTAGTTTTTTTCAGTAAGATTTATAAACTTATAATACATAAAAAGTCAAACAATGTTCAAAATACTGTCTAAAAAACAACAACAATGTTAATTAACTTATTTCCAAATAATTATTTCTAATCAACAATTCTCCTCTGAATTTTTTGACGAAAAGAGGCCCATCCATATCACCCAAAACCAGCTTCGAATTACCTACCACGTTCGAATACCTACCACGTCCTTATTAAAGGACGTAGATGGGAAGAAGTATTTGCACCTCTCCCTACTGTCCTTGAGTGGCCTTCTCCCTTACCGTATTACCAGATTTTGAATTTTCAGACATTTAAGCCATTCCGTAAACACTTTCATTATATTTTAAATTGTAATCACTTTATGTAATTTGATGTCTAAAACATTGTCCTTCGTTTATTGTATCAAAAAATATGTATACATTGAACCAAATCTAATGTAAAGCATACATTACACTTTCCGTCATATTTTATATATACATTATAGAAAGACAAATACTAAATTTAATTTAAATATAATGTGAGTTTATATTTAATATATCTTATCATGTTTATTATCCCTGCTTTGATATACTTTCGGTTGAGAAGTCTAATCTTTTTGACTTGCCTTACTTTTATTTTCAAACAAAAAAAATTATTTTGAAAAATTGTCTCAGCCCGTTTCATGCAAACCCATTACAGCGAATGATTCCAAATTCGTAAAGAAAGCCAACGTTGCGAAAGTCAAATTGTCCTCTGCCGCTGCCAAATGCAAAGTTGTTGCATTATCTGAGAAATGATTGATTGGCCACTTCACGGGCCTTTGGCCATCTCCCAGATCTACGGAGATATGGCTAAATAAGAACTGGTGGCCATTAATATAAGGAGCAGTGCAACAGATTTTCTACAAGAAAGGCTTCTTTGTTTTTCTGTTAAAAAAAAGGAAGATAGAGACTTGATGTTTAGAAATGGACCTTATTTCATGGGACCAAGAGGAATGTATATCAACAAATGGGATTTGTCTTTCAATCCTGAGAAACACATCCCCACTACAGTACCAGTTTGGGTAAAGCTCCCTCACCTTCCCATCCACTGTTGGAACGATGAAGACTTAAGAGCAATAGGAAATTCTCTCGGGAAGTTTATAGACAAATCTGAACCCAAACCCCCAATATTCTCTTGTGCAAGAATATTTGTTGAAGTAGATCTAGAAAAGGTTCTTCCAGAAGCTATCAATCTATTAATGGACGGTTGGACGTATCTCTAGATAGTAGACTATGAGCAAATCCCATTCAAGTGCAAAATTTTCCACGAGTATGGTCACTTTATAAGACTGTGCCCCCCCCCAAAAAAAGCAAGAGTAAGAAGAAGGACAAGGAGAAGAATGGAATGAAGTCCCGAGAAAGAAAGGTAACAAAACAAACCTAATCCATTGCAATCTCCAAATAAGAAGAAGGCAAGCACAAACATGTATCATGTTCTTAGCTCGGAGGAACATGAAGAAGAATAAGAGCAACTAGGGGAGAAAAACCCAGATGACCTCAAAGAAATTGAAAACCCAGAAGAAAAGAAGACCGCCAAGGAAAAGACACCAGGAATAACAGATGCAGATAAGGAAGGAAATCATAGGCAGCATCGTGAGGACATTAGGATTGAAACTACCCTAAGCTCAGGGGGTTCGATGACCAAATCTAATTATAGGGCAAGTATGGAAGAAACCTCGGAAAGCAAAGAGGAAGAGGAGGAGCCTCAAGCAAAAAAAGGAAGGAATCCCAACAAATTACTAAGAGAGCAAGAAGCAACAAGAGAAAAAGCGGTGGGTAAGCAAACTAGCTTGGACCAACACATAAGGATCTCAGCAAGGAAGCAAATTCAAGGAATAACAGAGGAAAAGAAGGACAAAATCCTCCCTCAAATCAGGAAATAATGAAACTGGTCTCCTGGAATTGCAGAGGATTAGGAGGCAAGCAAAAAATGGAAGCACTAAAAAAGATTAAGAGAACTGAAAAAGCCACAATCCTCTTGATACAGGAGACCAAAATGCAAGAAGAAGAATGTTTACAAGTATTTGGGAAAATAAGTGCAAACGGAGAAGGTATAGCAAGTAGTGCCGAAGGAGCATTAGGAGGGCTTATCACATGGTGGGATAAAGCTCATTTCAGGTTTAAATCCTCCATCACCAATAGATCCTAGATATTGGTTAAACTGGAAAATCTAATGAATAATGAAATAATTTGGATAGGGAATGTTTATGGACCAACTATAGCAGGGCAAAAAGAAGAATTCTGGAACTCTCTAATTTCTCATAGGGATGGGATAATGCCTTATCACTGCATCATAGCAAGGGATTTCAATGCAACTATCTTGGCATATGAAAGAAAGGAAGGCACCAAAGTCATAGACCCCTTCAAAGAAAGGATGGAAGACCTCCAAAACCACTAGAGACTCACAGACATTAAACCAAAAAATGGGAAGTACACCTGAACCAATAAGAGATCGGGGCCCAGACACATAGCTGCAAGGCTTGACAGGTTTCTGGTAAGTACAACCTTCCTCTCCAACCCTCTCATCCTAGAGGTAAAAGTATTGTCGGTTGCTATTTCTAACCATAGGCCCATTTCTTTATATTTCAATAGTTTGGGAAACTTGGGACCGTTTCCATTCAGATTCAATCCGGTGTGGCTAAAATTTGAGGGATGTATGGAGATAATTAAAGAGGCTTGGGATCAGCGTGTTTTTGGCTCACCAAGCTTTATATGGGAGACGGAGTTAAAAAATGTAAAACAAGCCCTGAAAAGATGGGATGTGGAAAGGTATAAAGATCCAAGGAAGGAAAAGAAAGAAGCTCAAGAAGCCTTAGAGCTACTGCAAAAGAGCATGGAAGAAAACCCAGTCACTGAAGAAATTATAATTAAAGAAAGAGATCTGGATAGGAAGATCCAAGATCTAGCCGGTAAAGAGGAAGAGGAATGGCATCTGCGATCGAGAAGTTTATGGTTAAACGGAGGAGACAAAAACACTACCTTCTTTCACAATCAATGCAAAGAAAGGAAAAGGAAAAACACCATAACAAAGCTAGATAAGGACAGTGGAGGTAAAATCATAGACCAATATGAGATTAAAAATGAGGTCAAAAGTTTTTATGAAAGAATTTATAATGAAGAAGAAGAAGTGATGAGGGAATAAATGGAGTTGATGAGTGAGGATGTGCCTTCCATCATCACAAAGGAAGAAAATGATCTCTTATGTGCCCCGATAACAGAAGATGAAGCAAGGAAAGCTGTTTGGTCCCTACACTCAGACAAAGCCCCTAGACCCGACGGCTTCACAATACACTTCTATGGAAAAAGATGCATCATTATCAAAAAAGACCTCATCAAAATGTTAAATTGGACAAGAAACATGGAACGAATAGGAGGATCCACCATCTCCTCCTTTAATGCTCTTATCCCCAAAGAAAAAAACCCCGACACCTTAGAAAGATATCGACCCATCTCTCTGTACAATGCTTCTTACAAAATCCTCACAAAAATAATATCCGTCAGGCTTAAGAAACACTTTCCAACGGTCATTTATGCTACTTTGTTGCAAGACGACAAATATATGATAACATTTTTCTTATTCAAGAAGAAATACACTCCAGTCAGAAAAGAAAAGGAGCAGGAATGGTGATCAAACTCGATCTTGCCAATTCCTTTGATCAGGTTAGACATGACTTTCTCTACATGGTTCTTGAAAAATTTGGGTTCTCTGCAATCTTCATCATATGGATCAAATCCTATATAGGATCACCTTGGATAGCCCCTCTTGTCAATGGAATGCCCACCTCTTTTTTCAAAATTTCCAGACGGCTACAACAAGGTTTCCCATTATCCCCTTTTCTCTATATTCTCGTGGAAAACACTCTAAGCAGGAGACTTAACAAGTTAATGAACGAAGGAGGCATCCATGGAATCATCATAGCGTGAGGAGTTCAGTCTATAAATCATGCACAATTTGCTGATGACACTATTTTGCTGGGGTATGCCTCAATCCAAATAGCTAGAAGGATCAAAAAAATTCTAGATCAATATCTGAGAGCAACATGAGGGAAAACCAATGAAAATAAGAGAAATCTCTATGGCTGGAATTGCACTCCCAATATTCTAAGGGAGCTTACAGTGGTTTTGGGAGTCAAGGTTAACATTGACTGGGCCTCCTTCAAATATCTTGGAGTCCCCATCAGTAGGAATAATGCGAACAATGCTCCTTGGAAAAATGTTATTCAAAATATAAAAAACAAGATACAGTCTTGGGGAATGCAGTGGCTAAATTTGGCAGTTAAAGTTACTTTAATTAATTATGTTCTCTCTTCCTATCCTGTCTTTGTTAGTGCTATGCTTCTGGCTCCAAAAATTTAATGAACAACATCAACATCAAAATTAGAAAATTCCTTTGTCAAGGAGGGAGAACACAAGGGAAAAAATTCCACTTGGTTAATTGGAACATAGTAAAGGAGGCCAAGAAGGAAGGAGGATTGGGAATAAGGGAACCTAGTCAGATGAATAAAGCTATGGGAGCCAAACTAATTTGGAGAATGATATCTGCAAAGAAGGAGTGGTGGAAAGAAGTGATAAGGAAAACGTATATTAGAAAAGCTAGACTTCGAAGCATAGACTAATCGCTAAGTGGGAAAGGCACCAACATATGGAATCTATGCAAAGCCTCTGCTGGTCTAATTAGAGACTATCTATATTGGATCCCGGGGAATGGGAAGAGGATTAACACCTGGATAGATTCTATTCTTGGCTCCCTACAAAACTTAGTTGGAATAAAGGATTGGATGCAAAGTTCTGGGTTTACCACTCTTCAAGACATTTCTGTCTGGAAAGTTTCAGGAGCATGGAAAGGATGGCTCCCATTGGATCCTCCTGAAAATCTAAAGCAGGATTATGCTCACCTCCTCACTCAGCTTCATGGGAAAGCTCCAGTCCATATAAGATTCAAAGATAGTCGTGGATGGGGGAAGATTGGACAATACACAGTCAAGGAGGGATATAGCATTTTAGCAAATCTCAAGAAAGAACCGACATCCAAATTTTGGGTAAAGGTTTGGAACTCATACTGTATCCCTAAGGTAAATTTCTTCTACTGGATCCTAGCTCACAACAAGCTCATAACAATGGATAATTTGCTTAAAAGAGGGGTAGAAGGACCCTCACAATGTGAGATCTGCAAAGAAAACATAGAAAACGCTCAGCACCTCTTTCTGGATTGTGAATTCACTAAACAAGTTTGGGAGATGGTTGTTGACCCCCTATGTGATCACTTCTCTCCAATTTTTTTTGAAGATTTGATAATAAAAAAATGGAAAAGTAGGTTTTCGGGAAATAACAATAAAAAACCTACTATTAGAAGGATATGGAAAATGGTTCCAATGAATGTCACCTGGCAAATCTGGTCAGCAAGAAACATAAGCATTTTTAAAGGGAAAAAGGAAAACCAGAGTAGAGCTGCTCACAAAGCCACCAATCTTATTGCTTAAAGCATCAATACTAAAGGAATTACTCTTTAGAGTTCCGAAAATTTGACCTTAAAAGAAGATCTATGGTCACAAAAATTTGTTCATAAGAATAATATCCAAACTCCCAAGAACAGGAGCAACTATGAATGGGAGATAAGATTGAGCAAAGAATACTTTAACCAATGGTGGAGATCCAAGAAGAGTCACTCCTTATTTTTTGATGGGGCAACCAAAGGAAATCCAGGGGAGGCAAGTGTGGGGGGGGAGGGGGGCTCATTTATGATCCCAGAGGAAAAATAGTTAAATCTTATGCCTAGGGAATAGGAGATAGATCTAAAAATGCTGTCGAATGGCTCGCTCTACTTCATCACATGGAAATCATCATCAAGTTAAAGATTGGTAAGATTTTAGTCTTTGGAGATTCAAGACAAGTCATATATAAAATGAGGAATGGCTACAGAAAAGGATCTCCTTGGTGCAAAAGGATATATCAACGAATAACATTACTCAATTCTAATCTTGAGGTAAATTATCTCCATATCCTTCGTGAAAACAACGGAACAATAGATCACTTGGAAAACAAAGGTGTTAAGATACGTCTGGGGGTTTTCGTGTATGATGATGGTCTTCACAAATTTTCCCCAATCCCCTAGGACACAAGGCCCTAACCCTCACTTCCCAACATCCACGAATTTAGAGGTTATAGTTTTCACCTTTCCTAGGAAGGCGTGGACGCGTGGAGCCAGCTACCATAGCACATGACCTCCCGTGCATGCATGGAGGGCGTATTTATGGGGAGTCTTGTCCAAAGACTTAACCCTATGCCCACGCGTGAGCATGATGGCGAGCACCAGGGTTTCAGTTAAGGAGGATGAGATGGGTTATGGCGGTCATCAACTTCAGCAGATAGGATTTCGTCTTAGTGGTTTGTCTTTGTTTCTCTTGAGTCGTGAAGAAGAGTTATGGAGCGAGCAAAGTGTAGGAAGCCATCACCATTCTGACATCATGTCAGGAATCAGAGAGGCCGTGTCTTACCTGAAAGCAAGTGTTGAGGATTTCAAGATGAACCTCAGAAAGGTTTTTGATGTCACCTTTGGTGGTCTCAAGGAAATCAAGGAGAATTCGGAAGACACAAGGTATATATCCCAACAGCTAGCTTGTCAGGACTCACGCATTTATGACCTGGAGCAGAATTTGTTCGAGCTTATGGGCACAGTGGATATAATTAAGGATGAAATCTTGAAAATGGCTAAAATGACTCAATGCAGCCACTGCCAGGAGACACCAAACGAAGGGGCACTTCCCATGGATGAAGCTTCAATACATCAACAGCTTCAGGTCACTCATGGATTCCATGATTGATACTCTAAAGGTCTCTATCTTTTAAATATATATGTCGGTGGCATAAATGTTTAGGTGTGTTGTGTTGGTGGCATAGTTTTATGCCTCCCTTGGAAGGGATTAACTGCATTTTTTTTCTTGTTAATATAAAGCTAACTTTTTAATGTTTTACCATTATTTGTTTTTTTTTAAATAGATGGATGAGTGTAAATATAAGAAGAGGGAATATAAAAATGGTTTAATAATTAATTAATTAATTAATTAAAATTAATTAATTTTTTTAATAATTGCCAAGGATGCTCCAAAATGGTTTATGATCTCTATTGCAATAGTGATGTCTGATAATGGAATTGAGATATATGTGATAAAGTTTCAAAGTTTGTTTCAGAGTATGAATGTCATATCATCATATGAGCCCAAAACACTGTTGGTGACCATCGAAGAGCCAAATGAGCCACTGAATCAATGGGTGGCCATGGATTTACAATGGATTAACAATACAAATGGGTTTTATTAATCATGGAATGTAATCTTGGTTTATGCTTCAATGTAAAGCTTTCTCTTGACCCTAAGAGTAAACAAATGTAAGTAGGAGAAAATTACTCACTTGGGAGGTTTGCTAGCCTCCCAACCCAATAATGTGCCTCTCTTGGGAAAATTACTAGAAATGAAGGCCAACAACCCCCCATGTGGCCGATATGCCTCTTCATCTTGTGTTCAGTGAGATATTTCTTTGGTAAATAAACTAATAAAATTGTAAATTTTTTAAGTAAAATAGTCCAAGAAAAGGCCCATTGCTCACCTAACAAGCCAATAAACTCCCCACGACAATTATTTCTTTCATAGGATCTCAATTCAAGGATGGGAAGGATTATAAGATCCAGTCACTCACATTAGATATAGGAAACATGCAAACCTAGTGATTTACCTCTTGCATGCTCATTTTTTACGATGGCGGTCTTGAAGAGTTCCATTACTCACTTTGTTGCCTTGCACGTCTTCTACTAAGTGAATTAACCTCCCAGGTAAGCGAACTCAACAATGAGAACCTGCATGAGTAGATTGCTCACTTGGAGAGGTCATATACCCTCCAAGCTAACTAGAAGCAACCCTTCACAAGCCTAAGCCAATTATCTCATCAATCTTGCATTCATCTTCTACTAGTGTAAGAAATGAATCATTGGGAATTTAAGAGGGAAAACTATGCCATTCACCTCCCATTCTCTCATTCTTCATTTACAATGTGCTTTCTCTTCATCGTTGCTTGCTTTCTCATACATGCATTCTTGTTTTGTAGGTTTACACAATGTTGGAGCTATGGAAACCATTATAACTGAAGAGAATCAATGTTTTAGACCATACATAATGCCAAGAGCATGAGGAAGAGCGTTCAACCCTAGAGAAACCAATTTGTAGCTTACATGGTTGTTGGAGGAGCATATTGGGGGTTTAGTGAGCAACATGTGTGTTTGCACAAGAAAACTCAAGCAAAAATTCCCTCAAGCACAATGTTTTCAATTTTTGAGGCAAAGCGCATTGGTATGATACATGTGTGTCTATGGGATCATTTTATTAGTCCATGTGTGTCTATGTTTTCCATGGTGGTGACATCAACACGATGACATGGTCGTCATTTAGGCACCATGTGTCTTCATATTGTGAATGCATGCATAATTGAGATGGCACTAGCCTCACACTTGGAAATGCGCATGTTTACTCTAAACAATGCAACATGGCATGAAGATGAGCTTCGAAAAGAAAAAAACACCATGAAATTACGAAGTTTGAACTCATTCATGTGAAATCCATTTATAGAATCAACTTAACTAGCTTCTTGCAGGCCCAAAGGAACATAAAATGTAATTAAAGGTAGACATTGGGCATGCAAAGAAAATATGTGAGATTGCAAAAAGTAAAGTGAATGGGCTCAAGCTCTCACAAACTTAATGCTTTCTCCAAAACACTTAGATGAGAGAGGCCCAAATGCTTTCCCAAACTCCAAATGTACTAAGTTGAGGAAAGTTTAAGAAGGAATGTAAAATGCCTTGAAGACCATTGGAACTCATATTCAGCTACCATTACCATAACCAGCTTTCTCTTCATGTCTATCACTCCTTTGTTATCCCATTCATTCAAAGATTACAAGGAACCCTCCTGGAAAACCATGAGTTGGATTGTGAATAATTAACCCCAAAGAATGCAAGGCCAAAACAAGTAAGGAGATCTTGGAAGATAAATCATGATGATTTCATGGTTAAAAGGAGTTAATAACATAATTTAGATAGAAGGTTGTCTAAACATTTTATGTTTTGGACTTTTCCAGTGATCACCATTGAAATCTAACAAATTAATTTTTGTTTAAATTTTGATTTTTCATTATTCAAAATTTGGTTTTTACTACAGAAATGTATGCATTGTCCACAGATACCTTTATTATGTCCTTGACATCTAGTTTTTGAGTCAAGGATATTAGTTTGGTTGATGTTATCAATTTTTTTTAAGCTATAGTCCAAACATTGGAATTCATAATTTTGAACTAATTTTTTTTTCTAAAATCTGATTTTTCTTCAATTTGATTGGGTGTGTACATGATGATGTCTGTCTCGATTTTCCCTCACAGGGAGTGGCGGCCGGAGGATGTCATTGTATCTAACATGTAATTTATTCAGCCCATCCTGTTCTGCTATTCGTCCATCCTGCTCCGCAGTGTACTGGTGCAGTGGTGGTGGGCCCCACGGTCGGTAATTAGTAAATGGGGGCCTGTAAGTTATGACTACCGACTCACGAAAGGGTAAAGATAAAAAGTCTCGTACGTACGAATATGCATGGAAATTGGAGTAGGCCGCGCAGTTAGGGTTTTTACTGCAGTCACGTCAACATCACGGCGGACTATCGGCGATTAGGTAATAATTTGGTAGAGCGCAGCATATGATAATTTTTTTGTTTTTTGTTTTTTCATTTTCGTGGTATTTGCTTTATTTGTTCAACGGTTATCATTTGCTTAAGCAGTTCTCACTTCTCACGCATCAGCCATTAATATTTATTATCATTATTATTTATATGAAGCTTTTTTCATGACTAAATTGTTTATTCCGTCAAAATTCAAAGAACATGTGGAGGGCGGGTCACTTTGGCATGTTATTCAACCATGTGATTTGGATTGTTGACAAAAGGGTGCTGCTATGATGTGTCTCTTTTGAACATTTGTGTAAATTCAACCACTTTGGTGTTGACATGGCTTCCCAAATTCTAAGGTATCAACCAATTTCTAAACATGTTCACATTAGTTCAATGGTTTTGTGACACGTGTCATGTTTGTGTAGATTATATAATATATATAATGATGGTTTGAAAGTTGTCTTTTTGTTTCTTCCTTCATTTTTCTATGGTAATGAGGAATGCAATGTAAGTAGTCTTCTTTAACAATGTCAATTTTGTTTATGAGTCAATTTCGTTAATAGTTGAAGTTAAGTTTTGCATTTTTTTTCATTTAAATAAAGTAATGAAAAAATAATTGGAATAATGTAATATGATTAAATAATATTAATAAAAAATAAACAATTATTGGTTAAAAAAATATTTATAAAAAATTTAGCTTTATATGTGATATATTTAGCCTGTGTATAGCTTTTAGTTTGCAGTTTTTGATGTAAAATATTTGATTAGTAATTGGATAATTAAATTTTTAGATTTGATGTGATACTTTTTTTTTTTAGTACAATGTGAGTGGGCCTAACAATTAAGAACATGGTCACAAGTTCAAATACGGAAGGGGTAGGGTATGTACACCTTTGTAGACTTTTGGGCTTTAGCTTGTCCCACAAACAAGAGGGTGTCATACACCAAATTAGTGTCTAGCTTGGGGTGATCTTAAAAATAGATTATTATTATTATTATTATTATTATTATGAAAAAGAAAGAAAAAAAAAACATTATATTTTGTAATTTTTATATCGATAATAAATAAATAAAATATTTATTATTATTAAAAATAATTAACATAAATGAATAAAATTTAAATATATATATTTTTATGATTTTTGATCATAAATAAAATATTCATAATTATTTATAAAAATAAATAAAATTATGACAAAATACTATAAATAAAATATATAGTTCATTATTATTTTTTTAGCCAGAAAAAAAACATATTATTGATATTCAAATTATGAATCAAATAGTACAACAATGTTCATGTCATAAATGACATAGCAGTTACATATAAATCAGATAGCTCAGAGAGACTCTACAAAATATCACTAGTGAGATAATGCCATCCCAACCATAATATTACTACATAAGAAGAGTCAACACTTCAAAATCTAAACTTAATCAAATTATATATAGTTCATTATTATTTATGCATAAAACAACGACAATAAAATTGCTTCTGATTATTTAAGAGTTTTTTATGATTTCAACTAAATTATGATAGGTTTTGCCATCTACAAAGATATAGATAATTTTTTATTTCTATTAAAAATACATATTAAAAAATCAAAATATTAGATACTCAAATTTCAAATAATTTTTTATAAGTATTTTGTTTTGCATAAAATAATTATAAAAAATAATATAATACTATTTGAAAAAGTTAAAATTAAATTAATTTATAATTACATCTATAGATGGTTATATTTTAGAATTAAGATGGATGAGTAAATGTTTTCTTCTTAAATAATTGGTAGTTGAAGCATGAATAACATACAATTCGTGACACTTAAGTGTGTTAGTATATCATTTATAAAATTTATTTATTTGAAACTTAAAAATTAATTAATTTATTTGGATTTGAAGACCATTGATATTTTTATCTTTACAAATGAATAAGTTGTTTTATTTTTAAGATAAATATGTATTTTTTATATTCAAAGAAAGAGTATCTATTTTATATGAAATTTTGCATCGAGAGGCGCTCTACAGCTAGTATGGGGGAGATCTTGTTAGTCGAGTAACAAAATAATACAAAGTAAACAAAAAAAAGAATAATACAAAGTAAAAAGTAATAAATATTATGTCAGCCATAAACAAAAAAAATAATACAAAGTAAAAAATAAATATGAGACTTAAACCAGAGACTTTACTTTTTACTTTTAATACAAAGTAAAAGGTAAATATGAGACTTTAGAGTGTTTGTCGAGTAACAAAATAATACAAAGTAAACAAAAAAATCATAATACAAAGTAAAAAGTAATAATATTATGTCGGCCATAAACAAAAAAGAATAATACAAAGTAAAAAGTAAATATGAGACTTAAAGTAGAGACTTTAGAGCTTAGGATTAGGTGGCTCAGGTATTGCACTCAAAGAGCTATTCAAGGATAAGTTTGCACCTTGGGGATTTGATCCCTCTCAACGCTTAATAGAGCCTAGGATTTGGATTTAGGCTAGTTTATAATAATATCTATTTTATATAAATTGTTTACATTCATAGAAAAATGATAAGTAGAAAAAATGTGTAATGTAATATGTAAATTTTTTTTTCTTTATTTTTTCACATTGACAAAAAACTGTATCTGTTATTCAATATAATCAAAGTTACATTATTCATATCAAAGAGAACTAAGCATCAACATGAGATCCCATCTTCCAAAATAAAAACATCTTAACCATGTCCCAAAACAAAAGCTAGACTATCGAGGTCATACAGCAAAATTATAAAGTGAATTTTTTTAATTTTACAAAATAGTAATAAATTAGTTTATATTATTTAAACTAGTTTAAATTAAATATGTGATTCATTTTAATTTAGAAAATTCAAAGTACCTTTAAAAAAAAATTATGGTAAAAAGAAAGTCAACATTGTTAAAATAAATATAATTTTTTAAGGATAAAATAAGATAAGGATAAACAAACTCTGGAAAATTATGAATCTTATGGATTTGTCATCATAGAAGGCTGAATATAAAAATCATTTTCTCTTAAAATGTTATACATACATTAAATCACTTAAAAAACAATTTCAAAATACTTCTCTTAATACATATAAATTTTAAAACAAAATTAAGTGATTGCTTCTTTGTGTCAATCAAAAATATTTTACCAATAAAAAATTTTATCTTTAAAAAATTATCAGGTGATTATTTCATAACCAATTATTGTTGTCTCTAATCATTATTGTAAATCATCTTCTACTTAAAAAGACAAAACCTAAAACCTAACTATATGACATTTTCATGTATTATGAAATGTTAATTTAAGCCTGGCATGTCTTTTTTGACATTTTTGATGCCAAAGCATTGACCAAAGTAGGAAGGGTTTTTTGAAACTGAAATGAAATGATATGATGATGTTATCATGTCCTTGACATCTAGTTTTTGAGTCAAGGATATTAGTTTGGTTGATGTTATCAATTTTTTTTAAACTATAGTCCAAACATTGGAATTCATAATTTTGAACTAATTTTTTTTTTTAAATTTGATTTTTCTTCAATTTGATTGGGTGTGTACATGATGATGTCTGTCTCAGTTTTCCCTGCCCAGGGGGTGGCGGCGGGAGGATGTCATGGTATCTGACATATAATTTATTCGGCCCATCCTGTTCTGCTATCCGTCCGTCCTGCTCCGCCGTTCGCTTTGGTACCGTACAAACGCCGCGTAGCATCTGTGATGTTGCTTGGCAACAAATTGTGCTCCATTTTGCCCGAAAGTTGAAACGACATCAAGACTTGTGGTCCATTATGACGATTCTATATATGCGATCACATCTCCTGTCATTGGTGAGGCGCGTTTCAATATGACGATTCACATCTCGTGTCATATTTCCGGCCCACCCTGCGTATTCAACATAGCATAACTAATCAAAGCCTGTAACTGATTAGTTATTTCTCGACCAATAACATCACCAGAGGCAGACTCTACACTAAGCAGGTAACTGATTAATATATGCATTACCCAGAGCTGGATCAAAGCCTCTGTTCTTGAGTTCTCTGTATTCCTGGCACAGAGCACACCACGCACAAAAGTAGTGAACAAGGCAGTCTGCACAAGGTTTCTCTGGCAAGTTCAACTTGGTGCGCAGCTTCTTTCTGTCTATAAGGGCTGAGGTAGGACAGCTGCAGCAGCAAATAGAACAGCAATCCGCTTACAGCGCATGCTGCAAACATAACCAAACGTAAAAGTAAAATGGAGTAAGCCAGTAATCCGCTTAGTGAGAGTAGTTTGGCCAAAATTTTAAGATAGCCTGATTTCCAGAAAGTCAATGTCGCTTGATTGATTGATTTATTTCAAATAAAAAGTTTAAAAGTCAAATAGATTGATTGATATGTTATGAGGCGCGTTTCAATATGACGATTCTCATCTGCCATCGAAAGGAAACGGAAAAGGAATAATGACGTTAACGGCGGTGCACTGTGCACCGTCCTCCCGGCGGGCCCTTCTCCGTGGTAAGTACTAAGACTTCCCTTCATAGACTTCGCGGATGGAGCCAAGAGGGGCGGCTCTGTACGCCAGTTTTGAATATTGACCGCCCACAAGGCATGTGCAAAGGACTTTAGTAGAATTCTCCCAACGCCATGGACTTGAGTAGAATTCTCCCAACTCGTGACCCACACGTTACATAGTTTGAAGATTTGGTGGAGATTACAAATGTGAAATGTCTAAGATCCATTTGGTGGAGATTCTGATGCCCGAACCCAAAGAAAGAACATGGAAATTCCTTCGTATATGATGCTGAGTGGAAATTGTACTACGATAGTGATTTCAAGGGAAAGGTGAATTTATAAATAATTAGTAAATCCTAGATAGTGATTTCAAGGGAAAGGTGAATTTATAAATAATTAGTAAATCCTAGATAGTGTTAGATAGTGATTTCAAGGAAAAGGTGTATTTATAAATAATTAGTAAATCCTAGATAGTGATTTCAAGGGAAAGGTGTATTTATAAATAATTAGTAAATCCTAGATAGTGATTTCAAGGGAAAGGTGAATTTATAAATAATTAGTAAATCCTAGATAGTGCTAGATAGTGATTTCAAGGGAAAGGTGAATTCATAAATAATCAAGTAAAAGCCTAAAAGTCTTGACTATATTATTTCATTTATATATGAAAAGTTGAACATTTGCAAATCAAAGAAGATTAGATTCGTTAGTTATTCAATACACTTGAGTATTGTATAGGTTTAAAGAGGCCTGTATAAGTTTAAATACTTTTTATGAACAACTCTCAGCTTACATCCTCCTATAAACAAACCTAACAGTCCAACCTTTGAGTTGTACTGAGGTTTGTTAAAGATTTGTATTGATTTGGATATCTGGATGAAATGAATTATGTCTCTACAAGAATTGAATATGTGATTAGTGGTTGTAAAATACCACCCATCAAACCCTAAGGCATTAGTATGGTGTACTAATCCATATGAGCCATGTAACTATGCTTTTTTTAATCTCTGAGCTTCACATACTTTAGGTTAGTCCAATCATGAATATGCTATAGTGAAGGATGTAACAAATATGCTACAGTGACTATCTATAAGATTGAGGCATTTGGCCTGTTTCACGCCCTCAAGTTTGAGTTGTGGTTGGATGGCTCTTAGACCAAAAACTAGGACAAGATCTATCTCTATATTGCAATGCCCATGAGTATGTGATTTGAGTGCATATTAGATTTAAGTGTACAAGCAAATACAAACCCAATTAGAAAGTTTAAATCCCAGAGACTCCTATAAGCCACAATGGAAAATTTGTGATATCATACATGCATTTAATCTCATTCACATGGATTTGGACATGAAAATGTCAACAATTACCAAGCCTGTGACTAAAATAGCGGTTCTTCCTTGGAGGCTTCTACAAATTTATGGCAGGGGAATTCATATCAGAGATCATAATGCTTATATAACTAGTTTTTTTTATGGTCACTTTTGTGATTTTATTTTACAAACATCGAAAACAAAATTGGAAAGCATTAGTAATTATAGCACTAAAATGCACACACATACTCTCAAATTGACTCTAGCAATGCATTTGAGGATTTAGTAAGATCATATTCTTCATCCATATTCTCGCATATATTTTTTTATAAATGACTTAATCAATAAATATATGCAAGATGTGGATGATAGAAGATATATGCATTAGTTACCACAATGATGACTATTGGCTCTACAATTACCCAAATAATTTAATGGAAAATTAGGAACTATGGTGTTAGATCTTAGTCTTTTATGATTACAACAATCAAGTGTGTCAGTTTAAGCTACAAGCAACCTTAGATAGCATCTGGCCCAATTTTTTTCTCACATCTCCAATCATGAGGAAAGTAGAGCAGTCTTAGCCATCCATTTTTTATCATAACTTTATAACTTAAGAATAAAAAAGTATAAATTTAGCATATAACCAGCTTACATCACAATTCAAATTCAATTCACTATAACAAGCCATAAGGGTATTAACCTCCTCACATCACCAAATTTTACAATTTGAAACCCAACTAGAAAATTACATTGAAATCATATATGAAAACTAACTTTTATTCATCCTAAGAAAAAATAATATATTGAAAGTGATTAATAGAAACATATGCAACATATAGTCTATGTTGTAGGCAAAGACTAAAAATTGACTAGAGTGATAGAAATGTCCATTGACATAAAATCAATGTTTGAAGCACTTAAAAGGATTTCCCATTAAATTATGCATACCATAAACTATAGTACTTAAAGGGCCATCCATTGAATGTGGATTTGTTAATAATCCTGACATTGGAGAACCATTAACCAAGTGTTTTTTTTCCATTTGTACAATGTAGTGAGAAGAAATTTTCATGTTAATATCATGTGCCCTCGATCTTTGACAAACAATTCCTTTAACAATTTGTTTTTTTGACTGTCCAATTTGTTGTTTCTTGTTGTAATTGATCTTATTCAAGTCCATTTGATAAACAACGAAATACATTCCATGGATTGATAACATGCACAATTGGTTGTGTTCTCTGACAGTTGATATCATAGATTAAGAATGGAAACATAAGAAAATTGAAGCATTCCAAAGGGATTCGGATGCAGCAAATTGAAGACTAACTCATTTAATCTATTGAGAACTGTTGTTTGCAATGATTGAATAACATGATCAGATAGTTGACTAAATTGAGCAAGAATTTGCAAACCATCAATTACATTCACCTAGGAAAGAGAGCCAAATGAGGATTTTATGCCTCCTCCAAATGCATTGCTCATGCTATCCAAAAGACCGGCCACGCCACTAGCCTTTCAAGTATAGTCTATACTTCTATAGTATATTCAAATAGGAAAATTTCTGCCATAAAAAAATCTTTAAAGCTAGTTATTCCAAAAAAATGTCTATGTCAACAAGCATGATTGCTTTGTTTAATCAAGCCACACATATTTAAAATACAAATCAAAAGAAATTGCACAAACGATGGAATCATAAAAATACAAAGAATACAACATATCTAGAGATTGGGATCCAAAATCTAAGCATAAAACATGGATAATTTTTAGTTATGTAAAACAATATGGTAGGAACTCAACTATACCTACAGATGGCTTGCAACGTTTTCTCATGACAATCCTGGAACATTCACAAGCTTCAATACCCTCTCTGGAATAGTTTGTACATCATGAAGAGATCATATCAATATCAAAATATGATGACCATTGAAAGAATCCTAGAAAATTAGCATCTAAAGAAAAACATTGTATTTGTAAATATGATAGCTAACAATGAAAATTCAACTATGTTATGCATGCATATTGTTTCCAAAGAGAATGAGGAGCAAATAAATACATGCAAAGATACATGGTACAACTTATAAGGTAGGAAACCAAGATCTAAAAAATTCAAACAAGCTGGCAAGTGGGAGAACCATTTTGAAGCACAAAATTGGAAGCGTTGAGCATGACAAGCATAGCACTTCTAGTCCCTCAACTCCTAAAAGGAAACTGAGGAGTAGAAAAGAAAAAAATACCAACTCCTCTATGGTGGATGAAGTCTGCAAATTAGAAATATGAACACTTCTTATGAACAACTCTCAACCTATGATACCGGACACGTCCATATAGGCCACAGTGTCCTGTGTCATCGTGTTAGACACAAACACGTCCTGTCACTGTGTCAAACACATGTTTTGGATGTGTCCTGTTTTAGGACACGTACACAAAATGTGTCTGACACCGTGTCAGGACATGTCCCAAAATCAGGACACCGTGTCCCAAAAACATGACACATCTCCCTAAAACAGGACACTTCTAACGCAAAAAAATTGTTAAAAAACAATTTTACCCTCATTCATTCACATTTTTTAGTGAGGCTTGAGCTCTACGAAGGGTTTATTTTGCAGGTGAAGAGCATTAGAAGGTTTTGCATCTTTATCTGCCCCCCCTTTTTTTTCCCAGTGGCATTCCGACATCTATGTAATACATTTTGATTTTGATGACTTAATGAGAAATATGATTCTGACATCTATGTATAGAACATTTTTATTTTGATGACTTAATGATAATTTTTAAGAGTCTGTGAGAATCCACTACACAGATGGAATTACAGCTCCCCATGTTTGTCATCCTTCTCTGTCTGTAGTTTGTGATGTGTTTTTATTATTCTTCCATATACATTTGCATATTACACTGTTTGGTTCTTAGTTGTGATGTATTTTTCTTATTCTTACATGTACATTTAGATATTACATTGTTTGGCTCTTAGCCTCTCAAATCAAGTAAGGGAGCATGCCAATAAGTATTCTGTGGGGACATATTCCACAAACAACATCACAAGGGGATTCATTTCACATAGGGGAGGTTACCCCTTATTTCTATTCCTACCCATGGCATTCAATCTTTAAGTGGAATCACCATTGTGAGTGGTATAATCTAAAATATAAAGGGTGTTTAGAAATGGGAAAATATAATAATAGTGTGTGGCCCCATCCATGTAATCTAATCAAATAGAAATAGTCCTATTTTGGTTGTCTTTCTTATGCCTCTTGCGGGCATCCAATAGTGGGGGAAGGGGAAGCCAATCACCAACCTTTTCCCCTTGTTTCAATAGTGGAATGATGCTTATCGCTTTCCGCTAATGGGGGTTTCAATTAGGTCTATCATTGACATATGCATTATGATTTGTGAATGTGTAATGTGTATTGATTGTAATTTCTATTGAATATTTGTAAATTTTCTAGTTTCAAGTTTCTACAAAAAATTGGATATCTATATATATATATATAACGTGTACTCCGTGTCCTAATTCTGGGGGTCGTCGTGTCCGTGTCATACACTCGTATTCATGTGTCTTCGTGTCCTATATCCTCGTGTCAGGTGACTTAGCTCTCAACTTACTTCCTCCTGTAAAGAAACCTAATAGTCCAAGCTTTGAGATGTATTGGGGTTTGTTAAAGATTTGTATTGATTTAGATATTTGGAAAAACTGAATTATGATTCTACAGGAATTGAATACGTGATCAGTGGTTGTAAAATACCACCTATAAAACCCTAAGGAATTAGTATGGTGTATTAATCCATATTAGCCCTATAACTATGCTTTTTTTAATCCTTGAGATTCGTAGAATGCAAGTTAGTCTAGTAATAAATATGCTCTAGCAAAGACTATAACAAATATGCTCTTCCCCCGGCTTCGGGTGCCACCACCACTATCAACAGGGCCGCTAGGGGAGACACGTCTCCTCCTCCCGGCACCAGTTCCCAGACTATGCATTAAATAAAGGATACGACGCCTATACATTTGGCCTCCCTACACGCAAGGGATCCTATCGCCCACATGGCCTGGGGGATGGCATTTATGCTAGCTCATTTTTCCTGGTCCTCTCGCCCAAGCTGGTGTCAACTCACATTTATTCTCTCGCGTGCGATCTCCTACGCTCTCCACGGCTCCTGCTGGGTTATGAAGAACCAGGCTCGCTCCACTACGGTCATTATGCCTCTTGGTTAGGCCCGGTCTGCATCCACAGCGGAGAGATCGGCACCTACGGAGAGTTCAGTTCTTTTGCTGCCCAATTCGATCATGAAGCGCACCAGAGGATTTTGCTGGTGAGGTTCCAGTCAGGGCACTGGCAAATCTACGTCGGTGGAGAAGGAAATCCCAGCCAACATTGGATACAAAGACAACATTTCAATGCCAGTTCGTCGACTGGTGGATGATTGGGAGTCCAGGTGTGTTGCTGAGATTCTCACCTTCGGTAGCCCTGGTACTCAGGTGAACCACTACTGGTTGCTTAAAAATTTGCTTGGTACTCTGGTTGAAGATATGCTTACTAATTGAAATGTGGCTAAGATGACCATAATGGACACCAAGTCCAATATGTCTCATTTGGATGACATCCTTGTTGCTATTGAAGCCTGTCTCTTGGGAAGCAGATATGCTCTTTTCCCCCACCCGTCTCCACCCCTGGGTGTTGGTCCTGAAGGTCCGGTGGCTGGCACTAGCGATGGCATGGTCAGGGTAAACAAAGGCTTTGAGCCTCACGCAGTCGAGCAAGCCGCCGGGAGCTCTCTTCACAATTTTGTGGACCTCGCTGCCTCAGCGGATGCTCCAGCACCTGTTCCTGCTCCTCGCAGTATTCCATGTCCTAACTCCCCAGCTGCCATTGTGGTACAAGTTGCCTCCCCTCCTAGGACTTCTTTTTCGATACCTTCCACAATTGACACTGTCCATAGCAAGCGCCTTTGAAAAGATGAAGCAGCAGTGATTCTTCAGCGCAAAATAGAGCCTTTGCCATTCAAGCTCCCAAAGCAATAGTGGACAGATGATCTCTTCGAACCCTGCCCCATCTCTGAGGACACGCATGACTCCAAAGGCGCAGAAGCTAGCTCTTGAGCTCTGCATTTCTGGTTCTTTTACTATGTCTTTTTGTACACTTTGGCTTGCACAGAGTTATAGTATTTTATTGTCTTTCCTGCTCGATAGCTATCTAGTTTATCTCCATAAACTTAGTTACGTTGCTCTGTTTTGTAAAGATGGCACCTTGTACAGAGCCATTTTGATCTATCTGGATTTTCCGGAGGACTGTAATATTTTTTGTACTATAATATAAAACTTCCATGCAGCTTAAAAAAAAAAAAAAATATGCTCTTGCAACTATTTATAGAATTAAGACATTTGGCATGTTTCATGCCTTCAAGTTTGACTGATGGTTGGATGGCTCTTAGACCAAAAACTAGGACACGATCTATCTCTATATTGCAATGTTTGTGAGTATGTAATTTGAGTGCAGATTGGCTTTAAGTGTACAAGCAACTATAAACCCACTTAGAAAGTGTGGATCCTAGAGACTCCTATAATCCATAATGGAAAATTTATGATATCATACATGCATTTAATCTCATTCACATGGCTTTGGACTTGAAAATGTAAACAATTATCAAGCCTATGACTGAAATGGTGGTTCTTCCTTGGAGGCTTCTACAAATTTATGGCAGGGGAATGCATATCAGAAATCATAATGCTAATATAACCAATTGTTTTCATTGTCACTTTTGTGATTTTATTTTATCGACATCGAAAACAAAATTGGAGAGCATTTGTAACAACACTAAAATGCACACACATACTCTTGAATTGACTCTAGCGATGCATTTGAGGATTTAGTAAGATCGTATTCTTCATCCATATCCTCGCATAATTTTTTTATAAATGATTTAATCAATAAACATATGCAAGAGAGGGATGATAGAAGATATATGCACTGTTTACCACAATGATAACTACTGGCTCTGCAATTACCCAAATAATTTGATGAAAAATTAGGAACTATGGTGTCGGCCCGTAGTCTTTGTGATTACAAGAATCAAATGTGTCAGTTTAAGCTACAAGTAGCCTTAGATAGCATCTGACCCAAATTTGTTCTTACATCTCCAGTCATGAGGAAGGTAAAGAAGTATTAGCCATCCATTTTTTATCATAAATTTACAACTTAAGAATCATAAATCATAAAAGTATATACTCAGCTTACATCACAATTCAAATTCAATTTAGCATAACAATCCATAAGGGTATTAACCTCCTCACATCACCAAGTTTTACAATTTGAAACCCAAATAGCATATTACATTTAAATCATAAATGAAAACTAAATTTTATTCATCCTGAGAAAAAAATAATATATTGAAAGTGATTAATAGAAACATATGCAACATATATCCTCTATTGTAGGGAGAGACTAAAAATTGACTAGAGGAATATCAATTTCCATTGACATAAAATCAATGTTTGAGGCACTTAAAAGGATTTCCCATTAAATTCTGCATACCCAAACTTGTAGTACATAAAGGGCCATCCACTGAATGTGGATTTGTTAATAATCCTGACATTGGAGAACCATTAACGCAATGTTTTATTTTTTCCATTTGTACAAGGTGGTTGAGAAGAGATTGTCATGTTAATATCATGTGCCCTCGATCTTTGACAAACAAATTCTTCAACAAATTGTTTTTTTACTGTCCAATTTGTTGTTTCTTGTTGTAATTGATCTTATTCAAGTCGATTTGATAAACAAGGAAATACATTCCTTGGATTGGTAATAAGCACAATTGGTTGTGTTCTTTGACACCTGTTATCATAGATTAAGACTAGAAACAGAGGGAAAATGAAATTCGAGAGGGATTCAGATGCAACAAATCGAATCCTAGTGAGAAATTTGATCTATTGAGAACTGTTGTTAGTAATGATTGAAGAGCATGACCATACAGTTGACTAAATTGAGCAAGAGCTTGCAAATCATCAATCACATTCACCTGGGAAAGATAGCCAAACAAGGATTTTCTACCTCCTCTGAATGCATTTCTCATGTTATCCTAGCGATTGGCCACCCCACTAAGCCTTTGAAGTATAGTCTATACTTCTATAGTATATTAAAAAATAAAATTCCTGTCATAAAAAAAACTTTAAAGCTAGTTATTTCAGACAAATTTCTATGTCAACATGTACGATTACTTTGTTTAATCAATGCACGCACATATTTAAAATACAAATCAATATAAATTGCATAAACAATGGAATCATAAAAAGAAAAGGAATGCAAAATATCTAGAGATTGGGATCCAAAATCTAAGTAGAAAACATGGCTAAGTTTTATTTATGTAAAAAAATATGGTAGGAACTCAACTATACCTATAGATGGCTTGCAACGTTTTCTAATGACAATCCTTAAACATTCAGAATATTCAATACCCACTTTGGAATAGTTTCTACACAATAAAGAGATCATATACATATCAAATCTAATTACCAGTGAAAGAATCCTAATTTTAAGAGAATCTTGGAAAATTATCACCTAAAGAACAACATTGCATTTGTAAATATGATAGTTAACAATGAACATTGAACAATGCTATGCATGCATATTGTTTCCAGGGAGAGTGAAGAGAAAAGAAATACATGTAAAGATACATGGTATAACTTACAAGGTAGGAAACCAAGATATCGAAAATTCAAACATGTTGGAAAGTGGGAGAACCCTTTTGAAGTGCAAAATTGAAAGTGTTGAGCATGATAAGAATAGCCCTTCTAGTGCCTGAACTCCTAAAAGGAAAACACGGAGTAGCAAAAAACAAATACCAACTCTTCTATGGTGGATGAAGTCTGCAAATAAGAAATCTTCACTAATTTGTCCAATAAGAACAATATCCCTTCAAAATGATAGTTTAAACAATGCCTCTTTGGAGATGGTGGTGAAGACAATTAAAAATGTCAACACTGGAGGAGTATGGGTAAGCTCACAAACCCTTTATAATTTCCCAAAGTAGGGGAATCCAAGGTAGTATCAAGAAAGGATAGTCATACCAATAATTCACGCAACCAAATATAATAGTGCTTGTTGGAGCATTTTCCAACCACACATCATTTATTTGGGCTCCACAGCCTAATTTTCCACTTATCCTAAGCATTTTGACTCAATTATGTCCTTACACCATCAACAGATCATCAGTTTCAGTGAACTGGGCCTCCTCCTTCATTCGGGGAGTCAACTTGGCCATCAATATTAGTTAACTGGGCCTCCTCCATCATTCGGGGAGCCAACTGAGGTGATTTACATGACTAAAGTGCCCTACCCAATCCAACTGACAACATTTATTATTATATTAAGCTAACTGGAGCAAGAAAGGCGCCCTCCTACTCAGTTTGACTTAATATGGTGTTATTTTCACCTAATATTCAGTTAACTGAAGTCAGAAAGGTGCCCTCCCCTAATTTTGGACATTCAATTGAGTTTTGGATTCATTTATACTGAGTTTGATAGTTTCAGAGTCTGTTAGATTCAATTACATGGTAGTTAAGTGGTTGAATGATGTGCCGAGTTGTGTTAATTGCCAAGTAAGCCACTCTCATGCATTCAATTCGAATGACCTCTCTAGGATTTGAATTGTCTAGCTATTATTGCCATTGTTACACATTGTAATCATCTTTTGAGTTAATGATAATGCATGAACTGCTGCAAACCTTTTTCACTAGTGTTTTGACACACAATTTGCCGCATGCATCTCTAGTAACTGTTGTTCTTGTTTCCTAGATCTGTTGTGCTTGAATTTTACATGGTATCAGAGCCATGGCAGGACAAGGAAACTCTTCTACAAAGTTCTTCAGATGAATATTAAGCAAGTTTGCTAAAATATATTCCAACATTACACCATAAGCTGAAATTTTGCCACATAAATCCTGGATATTTATGCATCTGACTTATCAAGCTTGCTTGATAGGCTATGCCGGGTGTGATGCAACTTGAAAAGTGCAGATTTCCGACCTAAAGATTGTTTGTTTGGATTTTACTGCAGGATTCTCACAGCCTCCTATTGCATTCGCTATAGCCGAGATGGACTCTTCTTCTAACCATCTTCTTACTACTTTCAACTATCATTAGTGGAAGGATGATATAAAGATAGTATTGTGCTCCAAGGGAATCTACAAAGTTACTATGGGCATAGACCCAGAGCCTAATGCAGCTATAGAGAAGTCCAAGTTCTTCAATAAGCTTGATGAAGCTTATGGTTTCTTATGTCTCAATATTTCAAAATACCTTCTTTTCCATCTCAGCGGATTGAAGAATCCGAAAAAAGTATGGGAACAACTTGCCAAACTCTTCAGTAAGCAGGATGAGATGAGTGATTATCAGTTAGAGAATGAATTGATTTTCCTAAATCCTGAGAATTTCGAAACCATCAATGAGTTTTTCACCAATTTCAAGCATTTGGTGCTTCAGTTGAAGCAATGTGGTGTCGAGAAGAACGTTGATCAATTGATCCTTTCAATCCTTTCAAATCTAGGAGAAGACTATTAAGTGTTTGTCTCCACTTTCCATTCGGGAAAAATTACCATTCTGAATTGGAAGATGCCATCCTTGAATGCATTCATTGAGTCCTTAACAAAAGAACATGACAATCTTGTTCAGATGGGGTCCATGAGATCCTCCAAAGATCAAGCCCTATTTGATGGAGGACCCAAGGCTACAAATGATAAAGGAAAGCAAAAGAAGGAGAAGACCAAGTTTGATCATCCTAAGAAAAAGGAGAAGGCCAAGCATTCAGATGAGCCCTCAGGTTCAAGAAAAGACAGGCAAAAGGGCAAGGAGAAGACACAGTGTTGTTACTGTGGTAGGGGATTTCATCCTGAAATCTCATGCATGAAGAAAACTATTGATCAGATGGCCCTTCTCTTGGAGAAGAACAATATCACTCTTCTAGATGGCACGAGGAAGAAGGAAAATGGAGACCAGAATGATCATCCAGAAAGAGGTCATGCACTCATGGAAAGTGTTTCGAATTCTACAACTCTTCTCCTAGATTTAGGAGATTCAAATGACATGGTTGTAAGCAAAGAATATTTCTTAGCATTGGACTCCGATAGCTGCATCTCCATCCACATGGGATATGATTCACAAATTTCATCGAAAGGAAAAGGTACAATCCATTTAGAACATGACAATTTTCAAAATGTTCTCTATGTTCCTTCTTGAGCTCCGGACTTGCTTTCTCTGTATGAAATGACACATACTGGTTTTCCCAAGAAGGTTGTATTCATCCCTAATGATTTTTAAATTTATGAGATTAGCACCGGAAAACTCATTGCAACAGGCAAGGCAAATCATATTGCAAAAACATATGAGTTTTCCCAATTTTTGTCGTATTCAAAGCCAAGTGCCATTCTGACTCATGGAAATGAGGTTAGCCAGATATGGCATGAGAGGTTTGGACACCTTAATTACAACTATTTTCATCTGCTACAAAATAACTCCATGGTTGAAGGCCTTTTGAAAATCAAATCCTCAAAAGGGATATGCAAGGTTTGCATCATTAGCAAGCATCCTGAGCACAAGTTCGATCAAGGAAAATCTAGAAGGGCTTCTTGTATTTTGGGGCTAATTCCCAGTGATACCAGTGGTACATTACCAAATCCCTCCACAAATGGCTCAAGTTATGTTCTAACATTCATTGATGACTTCTCCAGGTTCACATGGGTCTGCTTTCTCAAGAACAAATCGGAAGTGCTTGAAAGGTTCAAGAATTTCAAGGCTTCTATTGAGACTGCTACTGGGAGCAAGATCAAAGCTCTTAGATATGATAATGGTGGATAATATATCAAATAATATTTGCTGCAACTTTGTGCAGAAAATGGAATCCAAATACAGCACACAGTCCCCTACACACCTCAGCAGAATGGTGTAGCGTAGAGGAAAAATCGAGCATTGAAAGAGAAGTCTACTTGTATGCTTGTGTCGAAAGGTTTGGCTTCAAATATTTGGGATGAGGCCATGAATGATTCTGCATACATTCATAATATATTTCCACACTCATCCATCAAAGGTACAAATCCTTTCAAATCCTACACTAGTCACAAGCCTGATGTGTCACATCTCATGGTTTTTGGCTCCACTACATGGGCTAGAATTCTGATTGAGAAGAGAAGATCTTTGGAACCAAAAAGTACTGAGTGAATCCTCATTGGATATTCTGAAGAATACAAAGGATACAAACTCATGGATATCAGATACAAAAGAATATTCACCAAGAGAACTTTCCAATTTGAAGAACCACTTCATGATCTACAACTAGTGGAAGAAGAAACTGCCAAATTGCTTCCTCTTCCGGAAGAAGATTCGGGAGATGATACTGAAAGTTCATGTTCTGATATTTATGATATTATGTCTGATATTAATGAACATGAAATATTATGTTTGGATTCAAATATATATGAGCCCCCCTAGTTTCCAAAGTGGGCAGAAAAGACTCTCACATCTGTCGGTTCTAACATTGGAAATCCTACCGATCCAAGAAGAACCAGAGCAGAATTTCAAAGAGCAGGTATGGCTATTTCATATGCTGATCCATTTCTGTCCAGAAAGTGTTTTTTTTATGATTGGGTCATATCCCAAATCATACTACCATTCCCACCAAGATCTGAGATGGAAAACCACCATGGATGAAGAGTAGAATTCTCTTCAGAAAAATGCAACATGGGAGCTAGTTTCACTTCCACCTAGGAGAAAATTGGTTCAATGCAAATGGGTCTACCAAACCAAGGTTGCTTCTGATGGTTCAAACTGCAAATACAAATATGGGTTGGCCCGGAAAAAAAAATTCACAAGTCCAAGGTGTGTGCTACACATAAACTTTTGCATCGGTTACAAAAATGGACTCAATGCGGCTAGTTTTGGCAATTTCCGCATCCAAGCACTGGGAGGTGCACCACATGGATGTGAAGAGTGATTTTATTCATGGGTATATTCAGGAATAGATCTACATGAATCATCCCGAAGGTTACAGATCATATTCGACACTTATTTGCAGACTAAGGAAATCCTTGTATGGTTTAAAACAGGCCCCAAGAGCTTGGTATGCAAAGATGGATTCCTTTCTTCTGTCGCAAAAAATTGTGAGATGCAAATAAGATATGAATGTGTATATATAGTAGAATGAAGGTAATTTTTTGATCATCGTGCTTTATGTTGATGACCTATTGATTATAGGAATCAGTCTTACTTCGACCAGCACTATAAAACCGCTTTACACCAAGCATTTGATATGAGTGATTTAGGCTTGCTGAGGCAGTTTCTTGATCTCAAGATCACTCAAAATTTTGATGGGATCATGATTTCCCAATAAAAATATGCTTTGGACCTGCTAAAGAAGTTCAATATGGAAGAATTTAAAGTGCTAATATTCCCATTCCCCTCAGGAATCAGTCTTGAGGATGGTGATTCTACACCGTTGGTGGATTCTACACTTACCGACAATTGATTGGTAGTATTTTGTATCTGACACACTCTAGGAATGATATTTAGTATGCCATGAGTGTTTTGTAAAGGTACATGCATTAGCCCCATGATATTTAATGGAAGGCATCCAAAAGGATCTTGCATTATGTGCAGGGTATGAGACATTTTGGCATTCTATGTTGCGGATTCCAATCTTGACTTGGTTGGATTCACTAATTCAGATTGGGAGGGTGATAGCATTGATTGGAAGTCTACTTACAGATAGGTTTTCATGATTGGCATAGGGCCTATTTGTTGGCCAATAAAAAATCATGCCTCCATTTCCTTATCTTAAGCAGAGGCAGATTATCGAGGAGCAGTCAATGCTTGCATTCGGGCAGTTTGGTTGCAGGGTATTATAACAAAGTTTGATATTGGTAGCACCAGTTATACTGTCATATTTTGTGACAATCAGAGTGATATCAAGATCTCAACAGATCCAGTTCAGAGACAGAGGAAAAAGCATATCGAGATCCACATGAACTACATCCGAGAGCTTGTGCATGACAAAACCATTGTACTGCAATATTGCCCTACATAATGTAACGTCCCCTCCCATCATACCAGCATGATAGAGAGGACGTGATGCTAAAACCGGGCATATAGCCCCATATCCATTAAGTAAAAACTCATTGATAAAAAGACATATACATGTGCATGTTATAGAAACACAACGGAATTTAAAAACCATGTTTAATATCTAACATACATTCAACATTTCTGTGACAGCCATTAAATAAAGACATTTCAGAATTTATAAAAGAGAATACTTATCTTAACAAAGTAGTCCCAAGCAATTGGCTATGCAACCGCAACGTTCCACCCAACCATAGGCCAATTGTGCTTATCAACCTCTTGATACAAATGCCACCCCTGAGCTGGGCATGATCTCTACAAGAAACCAGGGAACAACAGACTCACACATAGCCAAGCATACACCAAGATGAGCCAAGCCAATCTACAATTGGGTTTATCAGGCTGCTAAGAAATGGAAAGGAAGAGTGGCTAAGCTAGTGAGCTCAAGCACAGAGCCAGGGGTAACCATACAAGATCTATCTAGCTTGGCACCCACAATACCTACACACCCAACAAAAGGAAGTATTCTTTTCACTGCTGTACAGTCCCTCAAGCCATACCTTCCCCATCTAGTGCTCTCAGGGTGTGCATAGAAGAGTAGCCAAAGCCCTCTTGATCTTCTTGAGAGGTTGTCTCCCCACTAGGTTTATCAAGCCCTCTCTATCCACTACCACTCCAATCTCTTGCTCACATATTCAAACCAAAACAGGGATGCACATAACAACAAACCACAAGTGCTGGGCATGAGGAAAACATTTCTTCAGTGGGTTTCCCAAAGAGGGGGGTTTCTAACAATTCAGAAAAACGTGGGAAAGCCCAAAAATGAAATGGCAATTTGGGGAACAACCCTGGAGAGTAGAAATCGTTTTCAGAAAAATGTCCATGGGCATTTTTGGGCCAAAACGACCTCTATAAACCCCCAGAACGTGACTCCCTTTCTCCCAGCCACTGTGCAACACAAAAACGAGCTCCCAGCTATGGAAAAATGTAGGAAAATTGGTAAAAACGTGATGAGGAAAGACCTAGTAGTTCAGACTGCGTGAGAGAGGGAAGATTGACTGTACAGAATGGCTTTGGGCACCATTTCGTGGGTGTTTTCTTGCCCAAGGAGACAAAACACGATTTCCCAGGTTGATGGCTTGCCCATACATGAAATTGGCTGCCATACCTCTTCATTCCCAAGGCATTAACTACCTCAACCAATTTCTGGAAGAATTACATGATTGGGTCCACAACCCAAAATGGGTAGTTGGTGGTTTATGGGTTTTCTCATTGACACATGGATTAACACCATTGGCTCAAGGGTTTGAATAATTCCCTCCCTATTCCTTGTAGAATCATGTCCCCATCTCTTTGTTGCATTGCATAGCTAGTTGTGGGTATTTTCATTAAAATTTGTATTTACATGATGTCTTATTTACATTGTGCCTATCTAGCACAAGAACCACATGCGTCTATTTTTAATTGCTGATACATAAAACACTAAATCCATGGTGGGGCTTTGGCCTTGAGCTCCTCACCATGATTAAATAACAATATTTACATCATTTACGATTTAATGCGAAGGGGGTCAAAATGGGAACATTACATTCCCCTCCCCTTACATTAGCACTGTCCTCATTGCTCATCAAAATTGAACAAAAATGGATATGCCACCCTCATGGCATCCTCCAGCTCCCATGTAGCCTCATTGGGACCATAGTGCTTCCATTGCACGTTTACCTGTCCGATGGCTCGGTTCCGGAGCAATGTTACCTTCTTGTCTAGGATGCGCACTGGATCGGTTTGGAAATCTCCCTCGGGTTCCACCTGGATCACATCCCAATTAATCACATGGTTAGGATCATGTACATATTTCTTAAGAAAAGAGACATGAAAAACATTATGAGCTTTAGTGCTAGCAGGCAATGCAAGTCTATATGCAACTGGCCCTATTCTTTCAAGCACTTCAAATGGCCCACAATATCTAGGTGATAGCTTGGCACAACTCCCAAGCTTAAAGGAACTCTTCCTTGATCTCACTCTAAGATACACATGATCCCCAACATTGAATTCCCTATGCACCCTATGTTTATCTGCATAGCTCTTCTGTCTATCCTGGGCTATTTTTAAATTCTGTCTGATCTTGGCAACTTCTTGCTCCATTTCCTTAAGCAATTCTGGCCCAAGTACAATTCTGTTCACTGGATTGTCCCAAGTCACTGGTTTCCTACACCTTCTGCCGTACAAAGCCTTGTAAGGACTCATTCCCAATGATGCTTGTTGCCCATTATTATATGCAAATTCTACCAAGTGCAGATAATCCTCCCACTTGGATGGTTTTTCCATTACATACATGCGGAGCATGTCTTCAAGAACCCGATTTAGTCTTTCTATTTGCCCATCTGTTTGAGGATGGTATGCGGTACTAAAGCTTAGCTGTGTACCCAAATCTGCAAAGAAACCTTTCCAAAAATTGGAAGTGAACTTGATATCCCTGTCAAAAATTATTGCCTTAGGCAACCCATGTAATCTGAAAATTTTCTTCATGAAAATATTTGCAATGGCATTGGCTTTATGTGTGGATCCGGTATAAAATGTGCTGCCTTTGTTAACTTGTCCACCACAACCATGATGGAATCATGTTGTCTCACAGTCGTTGGCAATCCTGTAATAAAGTCCATGGATAATACTTCCCATTTCCATTCTGGAATTGGCACTGGAAGTAATAAACCTACTGGATGTTGGTGTTCACTCTTCACCTGCTGACATTCCATGCACTTAGAAATGTATTCAGCGACATCCTTCTTCATCCCTGGCCAGAAATAATATTTTCTTGCTGTAGCAATTGTTTTCTGATATCATGGGTGACCAGAGTATGGAGCTTTATGGATTTCATCCATAACAATTCTCCTCAAATCTGCCACATTGAGAATATAGACTCTATTTTTATAGGTAAGAAGTCCGTCTTCCTCCAAATGATAACCCTCATACTTCTTTTCAAGGTTTTGCTACTGCAATTTGTCCTTTATCTGCACGTACACTTCATCCTCAACAATATGGTTAACAATCTGCTGTCTTAAATCTGGTTGGCAAGTACTAAGCCCTGCCACATGCATTTCATGTACCTTCCTGCTGAGTGCATCAGCCACCTTGTTTTCTTTCCCTTTTATGTGTTTTATTTCAAAATCAAATTCACACAAAAATTCTAACCATCTAGCTTGCCTAGCATTTAAAGTTGGCTGATCAAACAAGTATTTCAGGCCACAATGGTCTATCCTTAACTCAAATTTTCTTCCCATTAAGTAATGCCTCCACATCTTTAAAGCATGTACTATGGCTGCAAGTTCTATATCATGAGTAGCATAGTTCTTGTCATGCTCCTTCAACTTTCTTGACTCATAGCATATCACGTGGCTGTCTTGCATAAGAACTCCTCCAAGTCCTTGATTGCATGCATCGGTACATACCACAAGGTCATTTCCTAGGTCTGCAATTTTCAAAATTGGTGCACTTGTAAGAAGATTCTTCAACCGTTGAAAACTTTCCTCACATCTTGGTGACCATTCAAACTTTATCCCCTTCTTTTGCAAAGAAGTGATCGGGTTTGCAACCTTAGAGAATCCTTCGATAAACCTCCTGTAGTAACCAGCAAGGCCCATAAAAGATTTCACATCAATCACATTCCTTGGAGTTGGCCAATTCATAATGGCTTCAATCTTCTCAGGGTCTACAGATATTCCTTCATCGGAGATGATGTGACCCAAATAATGAATTCTATCTTTATAAAAGTCACATTTGCTCAACTTTGCATATAGCTTATGCTCCCTTAGTAGTTGCATTGTCATTCTCAAATGTTCTTCATGCTCTTCTTCATTCTTAGAATAGATGAGAATGTTGTCTAGGAATACAAGAACAAACTTGTCCAAATACTTGCTAAAAACATTATTCATGAGACACATGAATGTAGCTGGTGCATTTGTGAGACCGAATGGTACCACTACAAACTCATAGTGTCCATACCTCGTTCTAAAGGCTGTCTTATGAATATTTTCTTCTTTGATTCTTACCTGATGGTAACCAGACCTCAAGTCAATCTTTGAAAATACCTTTGCTCCTCTCATTTGGTAAAAAAGGTCATCAATTCGAGGCAACAGGTATTTTTTCTTCACAGTGACTTTGTTCAACTGCCTGTAGTCAATACATAACCTGAGTGTTCCATCTTTCTTCTTCACAAATAGAACAGGTGCTCTCCATGGGGACACACTTGGTCTAATATATTTCTTTTCCAGCAACTCTTGTAATTGCATTTTCAATTCTAGCAATTCTGGTGTACTCATCCTGTAGGGTGTCTTAGACACTGGTGCCGCTCCTGGCACAAATTCAATTGTAAAGTCAATGTCTCTCTTTGGAGGGAGTCCTGGAATCTCATTAGGAAAAACATCCCTGAATTCTTGCAATACATGATAGCCCTCCAATTTAAGAGTTTCACTCTCTGCTGCCTCTAAAATGTGGGTTGCATACAACTGAAATCTCTTCCTACAGAACTTCTTCAGCTGCATGGCTAAAACCTGTCTAACAGAAGTCACCTTTGGAATGCCTTTTACAACCCTCGGGTTTCCTTCTTCTTCCATGCATTCAAATGTCTTATTGTAGTAGTCAAGTTTAACCCTGTGTGCTTCTAACCAATCCATTACAATGAGAATATCATAGGAACCAAGTGGCAAAATATTCAGATCTGCATAAGTGAATAACCCATCCATCTCTAATGGACATTTCTCTACTATTTCACTAACTTTTCTCTTGGTTCCAGTGGCTAGTTGAGCTAACCATGATTTACTATGCTTTAATTTATTAAAAGCACAAATCTCAACAATTCTAGGAGTGACATAACTGTGAGTAGATCCAGGATCAATCAAAATAGAAACAGATTGCTTAGCAATCTTACCTTCAACTTTAACCACAGTTGACTTATGATCTGCCTGGCAGTCGTCTAGAGCTGCATAGATTCTAGGGATTGTCCTTGTCACTTGACTCACAGTTTTAGCTCCTTTGATGTTGTGGACTTGATTTGCATTCCCATTCTGATGTGGACAGTTCCTAAGCATGTGGTCTCCTCCACAACCCCAACATTGAAGTGGTTCTCTTGGCTTGTCTCCCATCATCCTAGTTGGCTTAGTCACAACCTGTGATGGTTGCCTTTGCTGATTCCGGAATTGAGAAGGCTTGAACCCCTTCTTCCTTTGATCAAACTTTTCATTTTTCCTATCCTTCCATGCCTTATGGAATTCTGATTTGCTTCTGTTTTGATCAAAGCAACACTTGGCCTTTCTTATGGCCTCCTCTAGAGTTCGAGGTTCATCAAACTCAATTCTATCTTTATATGACTGGGGCAGTCCACTTAGGAAACCCTGAATTTTCACCTTATCATCTTGAATGTACTTGACATATCTTAGCAGCTCCAAGAATTTATTTGCATATTCTTCCATGGTCAATTGTCCCAATCTCAGCTCAAGGAACTCTTTGATCTTATCATCATAGTACCTATCAGAGAGGTACTTCTGCTTGAAGTATTTCTTGAACTGCTTCCACACAATCTTCCTTTCGTTGATCTTCTTCACTTGCCTGATGTGTTCCCACCATATAGATGCTCTTCCATTCAAGTTGAAGATAGCTACCCTTTCCTTCATATTTCCCGAGTAGTCTTGGACTTGGAAATACTTTCTCATCCCAAGAAGCCAAGCTTTAGCTTCTTGACCAGACTTTATCTCTCCATCAAATGTAGGAGGTTTCGCCTTCTTAAATTCCCCATGTGAATTGTTCTTGTAGTGCTTCTTCCTCTTACTCCCGTGAGATGAAGAGCTTGAACCCTCAATGGATTCTTCAGAGTCAGATGATTCATTAAAAGAGATTTCTGGAGTATATGTTCTGTCTGTAGAAAATGTTCTTGGGCTACTGGCCCTCTTGCGGGAATTCCTCCTAGAACTACTCCCACCCCTTTCTGGATTTGATGTCTGATGCCCAGAGTTTATTTGCCTTTGGATGTCTGTCAAACTCTGTAGCATGGCTGCATTCAACTGATTTTGTTCTTCCTGAGCTTTAATCATCCTTTCATTATCTTCTCTACAGCTTTGCAACTCCACCCTTAGGCTTTTCATGGTGGCTGCAATACCTGGAGGAGTCTCTTGATTTCTTCTCCCATTAGATTCTGTTTCAGCATTCTCAACATGTATGTTCTCCCCCATGGCATCTGTCTCAGGCTCATAGGGATCCTATGCATCATTCACGATGTTGATTTTCTTGGCCCAACCAAAATCCAAAACTTTCCAACTGTACTATCTAGAGTGCTGCCCTGATGTAACTGTGATTCTGCAAAATGTGTTCATCAACACAATTGTTAGCTGCATTATATTCTCAGAATTCATAACTTACTTTCATGCATGTGGGAAAATGTTATATTGACAATTTGTCAAATCATCGAATTTTCTCACAATCAACGACATATGAGGGGGGTGACGGGGGTTAAGGGGGCTTGCCCCCTTGTGGCGCCCTCGTTTTTTTTTTTTTTTTTTGGGAAATATTTCCGCAGCTTCAAGGCGATTTGCCGAACGCTTCCGCAATTGCGGGGCGATTTGCTGAGTGCTTCCGTAGTTTCGGAGCAATTCACCGAATGCTTCTGCAGTTGCAGAGCAATTCACCGAATGCTTCCGTAGTTGCGGAGCAATTTGCGGAATGCTTCCGCAGTTGTGTAGCAATTCACCGAATGCTTCCACAATTGCGGAGCAACTCGCAGAATCCTTCCGCAGTTTCGGGCCCACTCGCCGAACTCTTCCGCATTGTAGAACAACTCGCGGAATCCTTCCACAATTTCGGAACGATTCGCCGAACTCTTCCGCAATTGCGGGACGATTCGTGGAACTCTTCCGCAATTTTGGAACAACTTGCGGAATCCTTCCGCAGTTTCGGAAGAGAATTCCTTCCGCAGTTTTGGAAGAGAATTCCTTCTGAAAATTTCCTTTCAACATCGAACACTTAGAAAATTTTTCCGCTGTTTCGGAGCAGTTCGCCGAATTCTTCCACCGTTTCAGAAGAGAATTCCTTCCGCAATTTCGGAAGGGAATTCCTTCCGCAGTTTCGGGGTGACTTCCTGAATTCTTCCACGTTGCAGAACAACTCGCGGAATCCTTCCGCAGTTTTGGGGCGACTTCTCGAATTCTTCCGCGTTGCGGAACAACTCGCAGAATCCTTCCGCAATTTCCGGCAGAACTCATAGAAACTTAGAAATTTTTTGAAAATTTGAGAATTTTTTTGAAGTTTTTCTTAACTATCAGTGCTGAGCAGGAAGCATACTTACCTCTGCAACTATGATAGGTAGCCCCATAAAGGCCCAATGCTGCAACCAATGGCTCTAATACCAAAATGTAACGTCCCCTCCCATCATACCAGCATGATAGAGATGACGTGATGCTAAAACCGGGCATCTAGCCCCATATCCATTAAGTAAAAACTCATTGATAAAAAGACATATACATGTGCATGTTATAGAAACACAGCGGAATTTAAAAACCATGTTTAATATCTAACATACATTCAACATTTCTGTGAAAACCATTAAATAAAGACATTTCAGAATTTATAAAAGAGAATACTTATCTTAACAAAGTAGTCCCAAGCAACTGGCTATGCAACTGCAATGTTCCACCCAACCATAGGCCAGTTGTGCTTAGCAACCTCTTGATACAACTGCCACCCCTGAGCTGGGCATGATCTCTACAAGAAACCAGGGAACAACAGACTCACACATAGCCAAGCATACACCAAGATGAGCCAAGCCAATCTACAATTGGTTTTATCAGGCTGCTAAGAAATGGAAAGGAAGAGTGGCTAAGCTAGTGAGCTCAAGCACAGAGCCAGGGGTAACCATACAAGATCTATCTAGCTTGGCATCCACAATACCTACACACCCAGCACAAGGAAGTATTCTTTTCATTGCTGTACAGTCCCTCAAGCCATACCTTCCCCATCTAGTGCTCTCAAGGTGTGCATAGAAGAGTAGCCAAAGCCCTCTTGATCTTCTTGAGAGGTTGCCTCCCTACTAGGTTTATCAAGCCCTCTCTGTCCACTACCACTCCAATCTCTTGCTCACAGATTCAAACCAAAATAGGGATTCACATAACAAAAAACCACAAGTGCTGGGCATGAGGAAAACGTTTCTTCAGTGGGTTTCCCAAAGAGGGGGGTTTCTACCAATTCAGAAAAACGTGGGAAAGCCCAAAAACGAAATGGCAATTTGGGGAACAACCCTGGAGAGCAGAAATCGTTTTCAGAAAAATGTCCATGGGCATTTTGGGGCCAAAACGACCTCTATAAACCCCCAGAATGTGACTCTCTTTCTCCCAGCCACTGTGCAACACAAAAACGAGCTCCCAACTATGGAAAAATGCAGAAAAATTGGTAAAAAGGTGATGAGGAAAGACCCAGTAGTTCAGACTGCGTGAGAGAGGGAAGACTGACTGTTCAGAATGGCTTTGGGCACCATTTCGTGGGTGTTTTCTTGCCCAAGGAGACAAAACACGATTTCCCAGGTTGATGGCTTGCCCATACACGAAATTGGCTGCCATACCTCTTCATTCCCAAGGCATTAACTGCCTCAACCAATTTCTGGAAGAATTAAATGATTGGGTCCACAACCCAAAATGGGTAGTTGTTGGTTTATGGGTTTTCTCATTGACACATGGATTAACACCATTGGCTCAAGGGTTTGAATAATTCCCTCCCTATTCCTTGTAGAATCATGCCCCCATCTCTTTGTTGCATTGCATAGCTAGTTGTGGGTATTTTCATTAAAATTTGTATTTACATGATGTCTTATTTACATTGTTCCTATCTAGCACAAGAACCACATGCGTCTATTTTTAATTGCCGATACATAAAACGCTAAATCCATGGTGGGGCCTTGGCCTTGAGCTCCTCACCATGATTAAATAACAATATTTACATCATTTATGATTTAATGCGAAGGGGGTCAAAATGGGGACATTACACATAAGAACAAATTGCAGACATCTTCACTAAGAGCTTCACTAAGAAGAAGTTCTCTTAACTTCGTCCATTGTTGGGGGTGAGTTCTACTATGGAGGACACATTAGATCCTTCAGTGTTCACTTTGAGGGGGGGTTTTCTTTCCCACTGTTTTTTTTACCTCTTTCCTCACTTAGATTTTTTGAGCATTTCTTGGATTATTTATGTACTAGGTGACCTATGGCCTTTGTTTCCAGGGCCCTTTTATTATTTTATTTTACTCCTCCACATGAGATTAGCTTAAGGGGGGGTGTTGGAGCATTTTCCAACCACACACCATTTATTTTGGCTCCACGACCTAATTTTCCACTTACCATAAGTATTTTGACTCAATTATGTGCTTAATCATCAACATATCATCTATTTCATTGAACTATGCCTCCTCCTTCATTCGGGGAGTCAACTGGGCCATCAATAACTGGGCCTCCTCCATCATTTGGAGATCCAACTAAGGTGATTTGCATGAATAAAGCACCCTACTTAGTCCAACTGATAGTATTTATTATTATATTAAGCTAATTGGAGCTAGAAAGGTGCCCTCCTACTTAGTTTGACTTAATCTAGTGTTATTTTCACCTAATATTCAGTTAACTAAAGTCAGAAAGGCTCCCTCCCCTACTTTTAGGAATTCAGTTGAGTTATGGATTCAGTTAGACTCAGTTTGACAATTTGAGTCTATTAGATTCAATTACATGGTAGTTAAGTGGTTAACTGATGTGCTGAGTGGTGTTAAATGCCAAGTAATTCACTCTCATGCATTCAATTCGAATGACCTCTATAGGATTCGAATTTCCTGGATATTATTACCATTGTTACACATTGTAATCATCTTCTGAGTAAATGATAATGTATGAACTGCTGCAAACATTTTGCACCAGTGTTTTGACACACAATTTTCCGTATGCATCGCTAGTAACTGTTGTTCTTGTTTCCTAGATCTGTTGTGATTGAATTTTACAGTGCTACCATGTCGAAGAGTCAAGTTGTTAAGGTGTCATAGATATCAAATCTACTACTTGCTAGAGTATCATAACTAACCTACCAAGTGTTGAACATTTGAGTTCATTCGAGGAGTTGTGGCAATGTCACAGTTGTGTGAAGCTGAAGAGCATATAGGGCTTGGGGAAACTGACACAGCTTTAAGAACTAAATGTTTTTTGTTCCTCTGAGTTAGAGGAGCTTCCAGGATTTTGAGCACCTGTGTTTGTTGGAGGAATCACATTTCCTATGCAAAATATCTATTTCCCAATGAATTACATAGCTCAGAGTATATATGGGCTATATAATATATATGCAAAAAATATGTCAGTATACAAAGATTATTTTTACACAAATCACTCGTTCCTTTTCTTTCAATGTACATGTTCGAGATGTAAACTATGGAGTCCCATGGTGGATAGTAAAAGATGCAAAAAGCACAAGTACGAATAGCCATTGCATAAATACCCCAATTTTACTTCTTGAATGATGTGATTAAATTATTCATCATCCTTGAATCTTGGATTGCACACCAAGGATAGATAACCTAAAATGCACAACACCATCCTTGAGAATCTGTTCAGACACGTACCTGAAAATGCCATCACAAATTTTAAAAATCTGTCATTGTATTGCACATCTACATACATTATACAAACAAACAAACCAAATACAATCTTTATTAACAACCCAACCAGATATTCCTTTAATATTATTATTGGATGATTTCTTGATAGCCACATGCTTAACTGGAGTTTCTATTTGATTCTCCTTGTTTTGACTACCATATTTACCCATCCCATCTTCTGGGTTGGTTTTGGTAATTCCTATGCTTGAAATTGAAGCACTATTCCCATTTCAATCACTGGGAACAAAACCTCAATGACTACATTTTTCTTAAAGAATTTTGTGTTCTTTCCTATTGAGAGTTGCTTCTCTTTGATAAAATGAAAAATGCATACACAAGAACTGATATTTCCTTTCGATGTTTCTAGATGTGCAATAAAGCAATGTTGACTCTTCAGTTGCCATAAGAGAGAAGTCATTGATACAGGAATGCCAAAATGAAATTAACAAATGTCATAATAATGTCTATGATAGATGATTAGTAAAATATTTTTCCTAAGCTATAATGTAGTGAAAAATACATTTATTTTATAATTTTGGGTAATAGGTTCAATGATAAAGATTGTCATATCTAGAGCTCTTATCCAATGAACTTTGAGAAAAAACGTAAAAACCAAAATTCAAAAATAATATTATATGTGGTGACTTTGTAAAACATAATGTTTGATGATGTTTGGTTGTTAAATTAATTGCAAAAGGCGGAACATATGGCCACTTGCCATAGACAGGAACTAATAACTTTGCATTGATTGTTCAACCCCTTAACTAACTTTTAAAGCTGATTTATAAGTAGATTTATTAATGAAAACCACATAATACCATTCCTTACTTGCATCTTGAGGATTACACCATTATTGCAATCATCCTATACTTGAAATTGTGCAAAGATGTATATGTTGAACATTCATACTTTTGATGGAAATCAATTATAAAAGTCAATTCAAATGATCTGGAAAATTGGGAGATACCAAATGAGATGACAAACATGTTTTTTTAATTTTTTCTTTTTTTTTAACAACACCACCCCCCAATAACTGCCTAGTGCAACATGGGATATTGGTGCACAGACAAATAGCAAAAGATGTTCCTTATTTGGATTATAATAACATTGAGGTATTATTTTAACTTTATAGCATCTTTCTTGTAGACTCTATGATAGGGATGCCTCAATATGTTAGAAAAACAGGATCATAGAGCAATAACAATAACAATAAACAAGATGCAAATATAAATCACATAAACACATTACAAGAGAGACACCAATATAACGTGGTTCACCCAATCTGGGCTATGTCCACGGAGAAATTGCTAGTCCTTTTATTATTATACCATTCAACAAATGAAGGATACAACCCATAGCACATCCGCTGCAACTTCCACTTCACTCTCTTTGAGTCTCTCTTACACAATCATAGATATCTTTACAATGCTACAATACATTATATGGCTATATTACAATGTCCTCCCTTTAAAGGGGAATTACCATGGGAAAATACCGCGGGTTATCCAAAAACATGGGCCCATAAACTGTTGTTTAACAAACAACCCAATTTTCTTTTCTTTTGGGGGGTGATGGTTCCCCCTAGACTCCCATAGAGGGGCGACCCCCCCCCCCCACACCCCCTATCAGGATGAGTGTACAGTCCACCTACATGTCATATAAAACTGGGGTACAAACACAGCTGAAACAACAACATATCTGAAACATGAAGATCAGGCTCCACAACCAACACAATATACAACAATAGTTGATAGGGATGGCTCACGTACAAGGATACGACTTGATGGAATATATATTTTAAGGCAGGATCGAGCTTCTTTGAAATGAACCCTTCCTTCGATCTCTATATACAGGCCCTTAAAACATAAGCTGAAACTTTATCAAACATTACCGTCATATTGTCTCTAAGCTAAATACATATCTTCTAGTTAGATATATAGGTTGCCAAATTATATCTCTCTTCTCTTTTAGCAACTAGAATTTTCGTTCACTATTCCACTCTGTATGGAAAAGACATATTGAAACCTTGAAAATTTTCTTTTTCTCCCTTTCCAAGCAAATATTATGATTTTGTTCTTTGCATATTTCTCTTTTTTTAGTATTCAACAAGGAGTGATTGATAGTGTTCATATTTCCTATTAACAGTTATTCATCCTTTTGTTCAAGCCATGCTGATAATCATGTACAATAAATTCTTTTTCTCATCCAATGAACTATTTCATTATGTGAGAAACATGGATAGACGACCAAATTATGAGAATTTAAAAAAAATCCAGGATTATCCATTTGTATCTTATGTTACTTGTTTGATCTTCCTTTAAACAAATGCAATTGCAAATTTACTTTTGATCAAGTATTTTGAACAATAAATAGGTTTCAACTTTAAACACATCGAACACCTCATAGCATTGAGGCTTAAAATAATTCATTGACACAGTGCATACGTGCTCCTCCATTGTCACCTTTCACTTCGATTACAAAAAAGGAACAAAATTAGATTCCTCCACATGGGACTATGTAGTCAAATGATGACTTCCCATATCATTAATGGCTTCTGACTCTTGATCTGACTTTAGTAAAATGAACTTTCTCGCTTGGATCAGATCACTTTAGTTTGAGGAAACATGAATAACTAACCTTCCTTTCGTCTCATTTAGTTTACCAATACATACTTTGTCCCACTTTATTGGAGTGATATATTAACCATCTTAAAATTCACTGATCACTTTCTAAAATAATATAGAAATGCCCATACTTCTTTACAACAACTTCTATTATGGTCATCTTAAATTATTCACTGCTTAGCCCATGTTATTGCTTATGCATATAAAAATTAGAAATTGTTCCTATAGTCATTGAGTTTGAACATATACACAAATCCTTTTTTGTCTCATACTTGATCCTATACCTAGAGAAAGCAACATCAACTCCATCATGATAATAGAAACTAAACATACATCTTGTTAACATGCCTCCAAAGAATAACAAACCGCACAACCAACAAATGCAACTAAAAAAATAGTTATGGCCCTCACAACTGTCCAAAGTTATTAAGCATCAAACACGTGTCTTTTTCCTTGCTCAAAACCATGTAATTGTAATACAAGATATCTTTGTTTCTTGCAGCATTTTGCACATTCATTTAAGCTTTCACTTTCTAAAATCAAATTTTCTTTTGCAAAATTTACATTTTCATACAAGAAGACTAGGTGCAATTACTAGCTTTTGCAAGCCAAAAACTACCTGTTTCCAAATGGATTCAAATGGAACCAAACCCTTCTTATTTTCAGATCTGATGCATGGGATAAGTCCTAATACATTTTTGCTGACATGTACTCCTCTCATACAGACACTAAAGACCCCCTTTGGATGTTAAACTGACAAAAACTCATGACAGGGTACTTGGCCAATTACACTAGAAAACTAATGGGAAAGATGGTTTCCAAAACACAACCAATGAATCACGATATTGGGAAATGAGGTTCTGATATTCATCTACATACTTAGTGCATACAAGGAAGACACATGGAAGTTTAACTCAAGACTATGCTTCGACAGTTACACATTCTCTGAGTACATCATGCCTAGAATGGTCACAAGGACAACGTGGTTGTCAATCCCAGGGAATTTTGTGGAAACTCAACATATTTTGGTGCAATACTGGAATTATCTCAACATATCACAGCCCCAACCTACTATTAAAGTGCTTCTACTCTAAAATTAGAAGATGTTTTGCAAGATTTGGAAAGTAGTAGAAAAACTAGATTTCGGGACTATGCAACTAGGTTGTTTCCAAGATGATTCAAATGGAACCTAGGCCTCAGTAATTTCTGATTTGATTCTTGTAATGGGCCCTATACTATCCCACCTACTTGCATCAAATTACAGATCATGATTTTGTGGCCCAGAAGTTAATATATTGCTTAAACAGTGAAAGCTAGTCAAATTTGCAACACAATGACAATATGAGTACAAATATTGAAAGCGAATATATAGATAGCAGAGAAAGGATCATAACTCCGACATTATTATTGAAGGTCTGTAATTACATTAGTGTCTGTACATAATAAAATCTATGACACAAATGACATCAACTCCCAACTACAAACACTACTCCAAACCCACACCTCTAACAAACTTGCCACAACACACTGAAAATGACAGGAAACTTCAACTGGATTGAAACAAACATGAAATATTGATACACAACTGCAATAAAATCAATGAGAAAGAATGAATACCTTCCTCTTCAATCTCTAATTGGAATGCCAACAAACACTCCAACTCGTGTAGTAGAAATGAGGGTCCCATCACCCTCTTGGCATGCTCCTACCCAAGCATAGAGTAGCCTAAGCAACTAAATAGTAATAAGAATAATAAGCAAGCTAACCTCACCCATGCACTATGCCTCCTTTTTTATCCTTGAATTCCTTCTTTAGCCCTAATACTAGGTTCCAATACCATGGGATGAAGAAAACCACCAAACTAGTTTGTCCACTTAGTTAATACTAGTGGCAAATACCATGGAATATAAAAAATCATCCATTGGGTAGTTGAGTGATCCTTATCCTCAGTCAATGTAGCCTCTAACTTATTTGACCAACTCTTCCCCCTTTTTAGGGTGCCTTGGCAACCAACTTGGATTTGGTCCACTTCCTTAAATGTTATCCACTAACTTTCCCTGATTTACAGAACCAAGTTTGTCCACTTTATATTGTCCAACTAACTTATTGGGTGCCACCATTTAGTAAATATCGTCCCATAATATCATAAATAAAATATTAATCATTAATTATTTATGAGAGAGTGGGTCATTTGGCTCATTTATTGATTTTCCTTAGTGGTTTTGACCCAATTATTACATGGCCTTGCAACAATTCGATTTGAATGTGCATGAATATTATTTTGGGGAAAATAATAATATATGTGGCTCATATCCACTTCCTTATCCCATTAATGAACCTTCAGCAATAATTTCCTTGTTAACACTGATAGGAGTTTCACTTCCTTGGACTTTTCCACCAATTATTATTCCCAACCTTAGGAATGCCAAACCTTAGCATTTTCTTCAATAATTCGACCATAGGGAGATTTTGTCTTGTTTGATGAATAAATTAAGGTTCACCACCTCCATAATGCATTTTCCTAGTCCAATATATAATATTGTTGCCTTATTCTTAACTTGGACCTTAGGATTGGCAAATATTCAACCCAAATCACCACCAAGGTGAATAAACATGAACAAGTCTAGGTGACATAGGCAATTGTGGTCCATGGCCAAATTTGGGGACATTACAAGTCCTCCTTTCCCAAGATTGCTTGTCCTCAAGAAATGAAATCAAATCCATAGAAAACATGAATCCGATCAATGACTTCTCACCATCTATATTTGTTGTTGAACTGTCTAGCATTGCAATTCTCAATTCCAAGATAAGCTCAAAAGGTCCATCATGCTATTACTATGCCACTCTAAATATAACCATCTTCCCAAAGAAAATAACCCCTACCTTTGTAACTAAAAATGCATGCTACACCCAGTTGAAACAACTAAAAAGAATGCTAGGGTCGCAAGTGAACCTGATGAATTCAAGGTGACTATGACAACCACTGCTGCACTGTAGAATCTCCACATGAGGAACCTCCTGACGACTCCAAAGAAAACCAGCAAGTGAACAACATGTCCACCCATAATAAGGTTTCCTAATGAGGAAATTGTCCCAATGCTCCACATAGATGGACTCCTGGAAATCATGGTTGGCTTGATCTCTAATGCTAGCAACTAACCTGATGCACCAATGCCAGCATCTATACTTGTACCAAGCAATGCCAGGGTCCCACTACTTGTACTGCACTCCAACAAACATCAATGACATCCAAGACAATCCATCAAGCTAAGGAATGCCTAGATCCCACTATCTCAATTGCATCCTCCCCATCATCAATGGTGTCTAAAACAAACCACCAATGCCCAAATACAAGGGTCTCTGCTACATACCATCCATCATCACCGCTTTTTGTGACAATCTGTCACTCCATGGTTTACCGGGATCCATCCACCATATTGGAAGTTTTCCACTCCCAATGCAAATCATCAACTCTGTGAGTGTCTCCAACAAGATGTGAAACTCCACATGTGCAAATAGCACTCCAATCCCATGGCTCATGTTGCAATCACATGTTCCACCCCAAGAGCAGAAGTGGAACTCTCCTGCACTATTGTACATGAGACAAGTATCAATTGACACAAGTAGATGCCACTGCTGCTCACCATACTAAAGGAGGACCAAGGGTGTGTCTAAGTGATCAAAATAAAGTTGAGAAGCAGACATAAGTGCCTCTTGCTTCTCATGAAGCATCAATAGAAATGGTCCCTCCATCAAACCAAAATTTTCTTTCACATCCTCAGCTGCTAGGAGTGTGTTGTATTCAAGCAGACTGAAGCATTATACATAGAATTAATCAAGAAAAAGGTATGAGTCGAATGTTCAACCACTTTATTCATTCTTAATGTTATTATTTATACATGAAGAGAGAAGTTGGAGCAGTTACACCCGCTCCAACTTCTCATGCACTATATATTTAACTAATACATTTATTTAATAATAATTATGACATAGGGAAAGGCCTTACGGCCCCCTCAACATATCCCAACCAACTACAACTCTTTATAAAGATCATTCACTAAAATAGTAGATGTGTGGTCTCCAATGTTGGCTATTCCAACAAGAATGTACATGTATGCCTCATCCAAAATTGTGACTTTCCTCCACAGAGGCAAGCTGAGTTCTTCCTTGTGCAAGGAAAATGCCTCAACATGTTGTATGCCAATATCCTCATGGAAAATTGCTTGCGCAACTTCCTTCGACATATCATGAGCATAACTATTTCCGTAAGGTATTTCCATGTGTGCCATGTAATCTTCCACCCAATACATATGTGGATGAATGGCATAAAAAGGAATCCAAATGTGCATAGGTTGTTTCTCACCTAACTGGGAACTGTGAGAGATGTCAATGGAATCATAAGATGTGTTCTCACCTCTAGTATCCCTCACCTCTGAAATGCATTGTTGGGCCTAGATTTTTGAGAGGCACCATTTTTAAAGAAACAGTTTTTGGTGTGGACAAAGACAAAGTGGAAGTGGTTCGGTGGGGTGGTCAACTCCAATGAAGCGGTCAAGAAAACAGGGAAGCCGACCATATTGATCGAGTCAATGGTCGAAGTTGATTCAGTTAGTTAGGATTGCTCCTTATTATATTAATGAGTCGGTTAGAAAGTTAGTGGGTTAGTAGGAGTGGGGCAAGCTAAGTGCGCCCTATAAATATGTATTAAGAGGGAAGTTTGGCGGGTACTCTCTAATGGTTATTATATTTTGGGTTACTATTTTTGCTGCTATCTGTCGATGTTATAAATGCCTAATTTTGAGTTTGTAATAAAGCTATATACTATGTCTATCGGGGTTATTTTGGAGAAGCCGAGTCGATGATTTGCAGGCTATGTGCGTAGATCCTTTGTAATTCATGAAGAAATATGTAATTTTTACTTGAAGTGCTTATTTGGTTGCGACTCATAATAAAAGACAAGCACTTTCATGGTTTTTCCCAGATGGGTTTCCATGTTAAACATGGTGTCTTTGTTTTATGATGTGTGATGTGATGTGGTTTGATATGTGTTTCTTTCCTCTGTTGAATATATAATGAATGCATGATCGACATAGATATATGTAATATGAATGCAAATATAACTAATTCTATCAATCTAGCGAAGTTATGGGTTCTATTGAAGTGATGAACACATCGAAGCTCTGATTCTGTCGATGCTCTAGATTATAATATGTTGTATCAGACCACTTTAGTTTGACGCAACATGAATAACTAACCTTCCTTTCATCTCATTTTGTTTATCGATACATACTTTGTCCCGATTTATTGGAGTGAAATTTTAACCATCTTAAAAGTCACTTGATCACTTGCTAAAATAACATAAAAATTCCTATACTTCTTTACAACAACTTCTGCTATGGGCATCTTAAATTATTCACTGCTTAACCCATGTTATTGCTTATGCATATAAAAATTAGAAATTGTTCCTATAGTCATTGAGTTTGAACATATACATAAATCCTTGTTTGTCTCATACCTGCTCCTAGACCTAGAGAAAGCAACATCAACTCCATCATGATAATAGAAACTAAACATACATCTTGTTAACATGCCTCCAAAGAATAACAAACAACACAACTAACAAATGTAACTAGAAAAAATAGTTACGGCCCTCACATTGTCCAAAGTCATTAAGCATAAAACACATGTCTCTTTCCTTGCTCAAAACCATGTAATTGTAATACAATATATCTTTGTTTCTTGCAGCGTTTTGTAGTTTCAGTTAAGCTTTCACTTTCTAAAATCAAATTTTCTTTTGCAGAATTTACTCTTTGATACACGATTTTATTTTCTAGGATATATAATTACAGTTTGCTTTGCAAACCACTTTTTCACATTTTTTGTAATATCCCCAATCTGAAAATCATAGATACTAACTCCCCTTCCGAGATCCAACTTCAAAATATGGAGACTAGGTGCAACTACTAGCTTTTGCAAGCCAAAAACGGTCTGCTTCCAAATGGATTCAAATGGCACCAAAACCTTCTTATTTTCAAATATGATGCATGAGATGAGTCCTAATACATTTATGCTAACATGTACTCCTCTCATATAGACACTCAAGACCCCCTTTCGATGTTAAATTGACAAAAACTCACGATAGGGTACTTGGCCAATTACACTAGAAAACTAATGGGAAAGATAGTTTCCCAAACACAATCAATGACTCACGATCTTGGTAAATTAGGTTCTAATATTCATCTACACATGGAATTTTAACTCAGGACTCTACTTCGACAGTTGCACATTCTCTCGGTACATCATGCCTGGGATGGTCACAAGGACATCGTGGTTGTCAGTACCCAGGACTTTTGTGGAAACTCAACATATTTTGGTGCAAAACTGGAAGTAGCTCAACATATGACAACCCCAACCTTCTATTAAAGTGTTTATACTCTAAAATTAGAAGATGTTTTGCAAGATTTGGAAACTAGTAGAAAAACTAGATTTCAGGATTGCACAACTAAGTTGCTTCCAAGATTATTCAAATGGAACCTAGGCCTCACTAATTTCTGATTTGATTCTTGGAATAGGCCCTATACTATACCACCTGCTTGCATCAAATTACAGACCAGGATTTTGTGGCCCAGAAGTTAATATATTGCGTAAACAGTGAAAGCTAGTCAAATTTGCAACACAATGAGCATAGGAGTACAAATACTGAAAGCGAATATATAGATAGCAGAGAAGGATCGTAAATTTGATCTTATTATTGAAGTTCTGTAATTACATTAGTGTTTGTACATAATAGCATCCATGGCACAAATGACATCAAATCCCAACTACAAACACTGCTTCAAACCCACACCTCTAACAAAACTTACCACAACACACCGAAAATGATAGGAAACTTCAACTGGACTGAAACAAACATGAAATATTGATATGCAGATGCAATAAAATCAATGAGAAAGGATGAATACCTTCCTCTCCAATCTCTAATTGGAATTCCAGCAAACACTCCAACTAGTGTAGTAGAAATGAGGGGTCCATCACCCTCTTGGTATGTTCCTACCCAAGCATAGAGTAGCCTAAGAAACTAAATAGTAATAATAATAATAAGCAAGCTAACCTCACCTATGCACTCTGCCTCCCTATTTATCCTTGAATTCCTTCTTTAGCCCCGAAACTAGGTTCCAATACCATGGAATGAAGCAAACCACCAAACTAGTTTGTCCACTTAGTTAATACTAGTGGAAAATACCGATAGCATCACTTTCAACAACACCGCTTTTTGATTCGGTTTCTTTTTGGTGTTTTTTATGCAAAAATATGAGTTTTGTGGCTGGAGTTCTCGTTTGAGTATAAAGTTCTCATCAAGTTGTATAACATGTTTGGTGAAGTTTCCATTCTAGAACATATGCAAGCGCAATCATTGCTCAGATTGTGGTGCACCTTGCCACAGGGGCAAAGGTCTCATCATAATCAATGTATTCTTTTTGAGAGAAACTTATGGCAATTAATCTGACTTTATACTTCTCAATGCTACCATCCACAACATGCTTTATCTTGTAAATCCATATGGACGTCACAATGGAATTCCCATCAGGTTTGGGAAGAACCTCCCAAACATCATTCTTCATTATAGACTTGTACTCTTCTATCATTGCATATTTCCAAACTTGCTGCTTTGTAGCTTCTTCATATGAGGATGGTTATGAATCACTGATGTGATTCATCAGTGCCACATACCCTGAATATCTGTCAGGTTGCTTGCACTCTTTGGATGAGCCTATTGGTGCTCCATGTTTCTTTGCATCTTGTAAGATATTTCGACACCAAGCAGATCTTCTTTTAGTGGGAGCTTCATCAGGTGACCTCTCAATCAGTTCTACTAGTTCTTTAGGAGCTAGTGAATCTGAGGCATCTTCTGGTTTATCACTCTCAAACTCTGAATGGGGAAAATCAAACTCAAGATCCTCCATCTATGAATCCCATTGAATCTCTTTCGATCTTTTGAAAGCAACTTCCTCATGGAAGGTAACATCTCAACTGAGTTCAATGTGTCTCTCACCAGGTACATATATTGAGTATGATTTGGATGACTCACTATAATCCACAAAGGTTCCTTTATTTCCAGAAGGATCCATCTTTGTTTCTTTTCTTTCAGTACATGAATATATACTGGGATCTTGAAGATCCTCAAGTGTGATATGTTTGGCTTCTCATCGGTAAACACTTCTTCTGGTTTCTTCTCATCTAGAATGGCATGTAGGATTCTATTATGGATGTACACAACTGTATTGGTGGATTCTTCCCATAATGAGGTAGACATATCTTGATCATGCATCATGGCTTTTGAAGCCTCACATATGGTTCTTTTCTTCCTTTCGGAAACCGCATTTTGTTGAGGGTTGTATGGTACTGTTAACTATATACATATTCCTCCATCACTACATAGCTCATTAAATGCATGTGAATCAAATTCACCTCCATTATCAGACCTTAATGCACAAATGTGCTTTTCTTTCTGATTTTCAACTAGGGATTTAAACTCTTTAAATTTGCTAAGAGTTTCACTTTAAGCCTTCATGAAATAAATCCATGTCTTACTAGAAAAATCATCTATGAATAGTACATAATATAAGAAGCTACTCAGGGAGGGGGATGACATGGGACCACATACATCAGAATGTATTAAAAATATAATCCCTTTAGATCTAGTAGTATTGTTGGAAAAAAATTTCTTAACATTCTTCCCAAGTGCACAACCTTGACATACACTATCATGCTCAAAATCAAATACGGGATACCTTTTACCATCTTTTGAAGTCCTGGTAGCGCTTTGTAGAGTAGGTGTCCAAGCCTTCAGTGCCATATCTTGCATGGAATTATAGTGTGGTGAATCGTAGCTTGAACGTACTTCCCGAGTACCTTGTAGAGTCCTCTCTCTCGAACTCCAATCACAATAGAAAATTCTAGACTTTTGTTCTTTGGCCACAAAAGTGCTTTGTTATCCATGAAGATAACTCAGAAGCCTTTGTCTTCAAGAACCAAAATTGAAAGGAGGTTCTTCTTCAAGCCTGGAACATATAAAATTTCCTCCACATGTAAAATATCTCCTGAACTTAGATGGAATGAAGTGGATCCAACTCCTTGGATTGAATATGTTGAGTTGTCCCCCAACTCTATTATGCATGTGAACTTTTTCTCCTTTAGGTCAGTGATGGCACTCTTGTAACTAGTCATATGTTTGTATGGACCACTGTTAATCAACCATGTGTCTGCACTTGTGGTGACGGATCCTGAAAGGGATGAGACAAGGTAATAATCCCTTCTTGTCTCATTTTCTTCGGATGCATTATTTTGAGTGGTTTCATCTTCTATGGTGGTAGAAGCATGAAAATTTCCTTTCTGCTTTGCTTTTCACTCTCTTAAGAAATGTCATTGTTTGTTGCAATTGTAGCATCTAGCTTTTGACTTTTCAAATCCTTTGTTGAACTCCTTCTTCTTTGGATGGGAGAACTTCTTTTGGAAGAAGGGTTTCTTTCCTTTCTTCATTCTTGCCACGAGGGCAAGATTTTATTCTTTAGTGCACATATATTTGCTAGGCATTCGCCCTTCCTCTTGGATACAATCATGACACAATATTTACAACCCAGGTTTCACTTATCAGCCATTGATAGCAGCCAAGAATGTCTCCCATGAAGATGGGAGACCATCAACAAGGGTTTGGATGAGATCATCTGCATCCACTACAACTCCAATGTTAACAAGTTGATCTCGTACATGAGAGATCTTAGTGAAGAGGGAGACCATTTTCTTGTCCTTCTCCATCTTGAGGTTTCATAACTTGATCTTTAATTCCCTCTTTTGAGTTGGGGTATTATTCTCATATAGATTAGTCAATGTATCATAACACTATTTTGCGGTCTTCAATGGAGTGATCACAGACATCAAATTGTCCTTTAATGAATCATAGATGATCCGTTTGGATTTAGCTTGATTCTTATTGAAGTTGATGTGCCCCTCATTAGTTGTAGGCTCCTCTACCACAGTGGATACGTAGCTATCCAATTCATGTTCCTCTAGGATGTTGATAATCCTAACCTTCCAATTGTTGAAGTTTGAGGTGCCCTCAAGACGGTCTTCCGGTCATACAAAGATTGATGGCATAGTATTCAAATATCGTGATCAACTTCTCGGTATCTACACAGTCTCTAGATGGCATGCAAAACTGAGCTCCTTCACGCCCCGAGCTCTGATACCATGTTAAATTTTGTGCAAATATAATGATATTTGAACTTTAAAACTTTACATGTGGAAATACTGAATACTTGTACCAATGAACCATTCAATCACATGAAACATTCAACCATAACATAAGATGTACCCTGGGGAAAACCCTCAAAACTATGAGGATGAAAAACCCCAGCAAATATTCAGAGTATAATTATGATAGATAGCATAGAATGTCTTTTACAAAATAGCAGATTGCTTTCGGCAACCCAGGTGCTAGATAAGTGAGAATATTGGGAAATAGAGAATAGAGATCGACTGCATCAACTTGCCATGTTCCAAACACATTAATGACAAGCAAGAACAATATCCATCACAAAGAGAAGTGCCTTTCCTTCAAGGGAGAAGAGATATCGCTTCACATTGAATTCATCAATCTCATATAACATATTTATACATTCTTCTCATGCATCGACTTCTTCTAAATTCAGGATTAACTCGCTGTAAAACTGGATGTATCAATCTTGCATGAAGAAGTGCACCCCACTTCTCATGCAATGCTTTATCTCACTGAACTGTCTCTTAGGATGAAATTGCCTCTTAACTGAAATCTTTCCCACTTAGTTAGGTGGCTAACTCAAGTGTCTTCATGTAAGTGTCGCAACTCAAGTGTCATCTTTTAGTTTAACATAAGTGTCGTCATGCAATAAAACATAGTTAACTAGATCTTCTTTGTTGCCACTTAGTGATCCAGGTCGTGTCCAGGAAGCACGAGGGGGACAATAGTTTGACTGAACCAGTCGGATCTGTTATGGTGGAATCAATAAGAAACAGACTGAGCAAAAGCAGGATTACACTACACAGATAAACATAAATACTCACAAACAATACGCAGGAATATGAACTGTTCTTCTCTATTACTTGCAAACATATAGATTGATGTATGTTACAATATTATACATGCTTATATAGAATTATGAGATGCTTGGGTGCCTGCCTGTTACGTTCAGTTACAAAGAAGAAGTTAGAATGGTTCAACAGTTCAATTGTTACAGTCGATTGGAAGACAGAGAAACAGTCTGTTGAAGTTTGACAATCGCTGGTTGCATGTCGATGTCGCCAAACTGTGAGGTTGTTGAACATGTCGAAGGTGCTGAGTTTGTCGAATTCATGTCGAGTCGAAACTTGTCGAAGTTGTGTTAACATCGATGACTTGTCGTAGTCGATGTTAGCATTTGACAACAATGCCAACTGCGATGTGGATCATACCTCCTTCCTTAAGAAACAATGGTCCCCATTGTTTTCTCGCAAATGTGAGGAAACTTGTTGGTTATTTCAGTAACAGAGTACCACTTTCCTTGAGATGGGAGTTGGCCAACTTTGGCAACCTAAAACAAGCGAACTGTGTTCGTCCTTGTAAGGCGTACTTGTCATCCCATGATGGCGTCGCAAGGAAGAGGCTCCTAAACATCTGGATGGATGTCTTCGGGTTCTGTTGTCGGTAAGTCATTATGTTCCAACAGTGGTGCATGGTATGGTCGAAGTAGATCCACATTAAATACTGGATGCAGACCCAGGCATGCAGGAATGTCGATCTGAAAATTGTTCTCGCCCATCTGTCAAAGAATACTGTATCGACCATATCGCAAAGGTTTTAACTTCTTGAAAGGACCTGTGAAGCGCTCCTTCTTGAGATGTAACCAGACCTTATCCCCAATTTGGAATAAATGAGGGATACAATGCTTATCGTGTCGAGCCTTAACTTTCTCGTTTGCTCTGTGCAACATGTCATGTGCTTGCTTCTGGATGTCGCATATCTAATCTATGAACTTGACTGCTTTTTCAACTTCTCACTGGCTATAGTCGGTATCGAAGTTTGGCTGTTTCAAGGAGATGATCATGTCGATAGGCGCTGAGGGTTGAAATCCATAACAGATCTCAAATGGAATATTTCCTGTAGAGTTGTGCTGAGCACGATTGTATCTGTGTTGTATCTATGGAAGACTTTAATCCCATGTACGTCGATGCTTGTGGTTGTACATGCGAAGCAGTTGTATGACCAAGCGATTAACAACTTCCATATGTTCGTCGGTCTAAGGATGGAAAGCTGTCGAAAATGAAAGTCGTGTGTCCAGTTGTTGTCAGAGAGTCTTCCAAAAGATGTTGACAAATCTAGCATCTCGGTCAGAAATAATGGTTGTGGGTAAACCAAAATGTTTCCAAACATGTGTAAAGAAGCGCTGAGCGGTCTGTTGTGCTGTTGTGGTCTTATTACATGGTATGAGAATGGCCATCTTGGAAAATCGGTCGACTACTACTAATATCGCGTCATGCTGATGTCTGGTAGTAGGATAACCTGTTAAGTAGTCCATAGAAATAGATTCCCATAGTCAACTTCCATATGTTTGTCGGTCTAAGGATGGAAAGATGTCGAAAAAGAAAGTTGTGTGTCCAGTTGTTGTCAGAGAGTCTTCCAAAAGATGTTGACGAATCTAGCATCTTGGTCAAAAATAATGGTTGTGGGTAAACCAAAATGTTTTCAAACATGTGTAAAGAAGCGCTGAGCGGTCTGTTGTGCTGTTGTGGTCTTATTACATGGTATGAGAATGGCCATCTTGGAAAATCGGTCGACTACTACTAATATCGCGTCATGCTGATGTCTGGTAGTAGGATAACCTATCAAGTAGTCCATAGAAATAGATTCCCATAGTCGACTAGGAACTGGCATAGGTGTGTACAATCCCTGTCGTCGATTAGGCGGCTTACCAATGACACAAACCATGCATGATCGAATGTACTTTTTGACATCGGATTTAAGTGTAGGCGAAAAGAAATACTTATGCAGAATAACAAGTGGTTTTGCTACTCCAAAGTGTCCTGCAGTCTTATTGTAGTGCGTGTCCCAAATGAGCTACTGTCGATGCTCACCGGTCGGTACACAAAGCTTCCCAAGCTTGTATAGCAAGGTGTCTTTCAGGAAGTAGTCGGAGGTCGAAGACTTTTTAGTCTATAACTGTCAATAGACTGCTAAGAATTCGCTATCGTCCTCATACAACTGTGGACAAGTGGTCGAGGCATATCCCTGCATACTCATCATTGTCAAAAGGACAGTAATGGGTGGTTGACTGAGGCAATCGGAGGCGACATTAGATTTACCTTTTCGATACTTAATCACCAATTGGAATTGTTATAGGTAATTAATCCACTTGAGTTGTCGGTTTGTCTGCAAATTTGATTGTGTTGGAGAGAACTGTAGAGGCTTGTGATCAGTGAAAATGATTGTTTCCTTTCCAAGGATGTAATGCCTCCTTTGCTTGAGAGATTGCACAATGGCGTACAGTTCTTTTTCGTACGTCGAGTATCTTCTAACTATGTTGTTAAAAGTATCGGAATGAAAAGCGACTGGGTGACCAGACTGAGTGATCACTGTGCCCAATGCATAGTTCGAAGCATCCGTTTCAATATCAAAGGGATGATGCAAATCAGGTAACACAAGTACTTGTTCAGGTGCAGTGCATATCTTGTGTTTGAGTTGTTAAAAAGTTGCTTGATGTGTTGTTGTCCATTGGAAGACAGTTTTCCCACTTCCCTTCGTCAACTAATTCAAGAGCCAGGCTATGTGACTGAAGCCAAGTATGAATCGTCGATAGAAATTTTCCAAACCAAGAAAACTTCTTAGTTCTTGAATGCTTATAGGAATGGGCCAATATTTGAGGATATGTAATTTGTCTGGATCGACGTGAATGCCTACAGAGTCAATTACATACCCCAAATATTTGATGTTGGTCATCGCAAAAGAGCATTTGTCCATGTTCATATAGAGCTGATGTTGTTGGAGAGTGTTGAGGACTTGTCGAAGATGTCCGACATGTTCTTCCCATGATCAACTGAAAATAAATATGTCGTCGAGATAGACAATAACTCATTGCCGATTAAAGGTCAAAGAAGGTTATCCATATGTCGCATGAAGGTCATAGGTGCATTGGTTAAGCTGAAAGGCATGACTAACCATTCAAACAATCCTTCCTTGGTCTGGAAAACAGTTTTCCACACATCTGAGGGCTCAATTGGAATCTGATGGTATCCCGACTTGAGGTAGAGATTAGTAAAGAATTTAGCACCTTTTAGACAGTCAATGAGCTCATCTATCCGCGGCAGAGGGTAGCGATTCTTTACTGAAATTTTGTTGAGAGCTCTATAGTCGATGCACATGCGCCAAGTCCCATCTTTCTTCGGAACTAGGATGACTGGACTTACACAAGGAGAGGAGTTGGGGCGGATATGTCCTTTGTCGATTAATTCTTGGATTTGTCTACGAATCTCTTCATTTTTGAGAATGGATCTTTTGTAAACAGATGCGTTAGGAAAAGAAGAACTAGGAACAAGTTCAATGAAGTGTTTTACCTGACAATGTTGAGGTACTCCGTCGGGAGCTTGAAAGAAGTACTGGTACTCATCGAGAATATGATCGACTTGCTGCTTCTGTAGGGAGATGCATTGGTCGGTGACTTGACTCGTCGCTGCAGTCGTCTTAGAATGTTGTGGCTTGATCATGATTAATGCGAACTTCTGAGCATCATTGACGAGCTTCTTTGTCTGTTTGGCATATATCAGTGCAACCGTTGGTGTAGGTTGACGCTATGGTATGCTGAGCCATCGATTTTGAATTCTAACAATCACCTTCTGAGGCCGTGACTGATAACTTCCATGTCTATCCCAGAGGTAAGGTTTCCCAAATAAGGCATCGGCTATGGAGAGTGGTGCCACGTCACAGAGTACTTCATCTTCAAAAGGCTTTATGAAGTAGGCGAGCTTGCATTGTCGAGTGATACGTAGTTCTTGTCCATTATTCATCCAACCGATGTTGTAAGGCCGAGGATGCATAGTGGTAACAAGACCTAGTTTCTTTATGAGATCTTCAGAAACGAAGTTCTTCTGGTACTGTTGTCCACAATCAGATGCAATGGGTTGCTTTGGACCCATATTCGTGTATGGAACAGGAATTCTCGTTCCTCCTCGTCGACGATTGTCGAGGCTACTGGAGTGGTCAATGTCAAAAGGGTCATTACGTCTGGATCAGATTCTTCCATCATCTTGTCGAACGCGTCGGAGGTCGAAACTTTTGCCAAAAATGTCTTCCGAGCTTTGCATTCAGACGTCTCATGCCAAGATGAGTGGTGGTAATCGCACCATTTTTCGGTCGTCAGTTGTTTGCTACGTTCCCTCTTGTGAAAAGGATTCTTGTCGTGATCTGGTTTTGGCGGGTGTCAGCTGAGAAGATGTCGGCTGGTTCCTTCTTGTTGGGTGGTCGTCCTGATGTCGGCTTTGTTCCGAAGCATGCTTTCCCTTTCTGCTTGGTTTCCAGTTTGGTGGCGTAGTGGAATGCATCCACAAGTGTATTGATAGTTAGAAATTCCATCTCTTGCTAAATGTACTGGGACAATCCGTTGATGTACTTTAGAACAAGCAATTTCTCTTCTTCTTGGACGCCAAGTCTAGCCATGAGTTGGTAGAACTCATCGGTGTAATTATGTACTAATTGGTCTTTCCATTGCCTTATCTGCTGCCACTTGTTATACTGATGCTCGAGGTATTTGGGTGGGTAAAATTCCTTTCGGATGTGTTCGACGAATTTATCCCATGTGTCAATGGGGTCTTCGCTTTTCTCCATCTTTGTCGAGAGGTTCTCCCACCAGCAATGCACAGATGTTAACATATTTAAGGATGCAATGGTGACTTTTTCAGCTTCTAAGAGATGATTTACAGCGTAATAGGATTCCAATTGTTGTACCCAATTGTCGACGGATTCCACGTAAATCTTGCCTTCAAGATTCGGTATGTCCAAATTCATTTGCAATTTGAAGGGGCTGATTTTATCGGAGTAAGTTCTCGTAAAACTTATCCTCCAAATGTCGAAGTAAATCACATGATAATTTCGTTGAACTGGGTAAAAGTTTCAGTCCGTTGTCAAGCCAGATATTTCTCAATAATCTGTGCTCTCGCGTCGGCTGCATGTCTATCGTTTGTTTCTTCTGTCATTTCTAGAGGTAGCGTCTGCTTGGATTGTTGAGATTGCAAGTGAGTTTGAACCGGAATAAGTCGATAACTTCGAGAGAAGTGTATACGCAGAACTTAAGCACGGACAAAGCTGAGTGCTCTGATACCAATGATCCGGGTCGTGTCCAAGAAGCACGAGGGGAACAATAGTTCGACTGAATGAGTCGACTCTGTTATGGCGGAAGAAATAAGAAACAGAATGAGCAAAAGCAAGATTACACTACCCAAATAAACATAAATAAACACATACAATATGCAGGAATGCAAACTATTCTTCTCGATTACTTGCAAACAGATAGAGTGATGTATGTTACAATATTATACATGCTTATATAGAATTCTGAGACGCTTGGGTTCCCGCTCGTTACGTTCAGCTACAAAGAAGAAGTTAGAACGGTTCAATAGTTCAACCGTTACAGTTGATTGGAAGACAGAGAGACAGTCTGTCAAAGTTTGACAGTGGTTGGTTGCATGTCGATGTTGCATGTTGATGTCGTGAAACTGTGAGGTTGTTGAACATGTCGAAGGTGCTGAGTTTGTAGAAGTCACGTCGAGTCGAAACTTGTCGAAGTTGTGTCGACATTGATGACTTATCACAGTCAATGTTAGCATTCGACAACAATGCCAATTGTGATGTGGATCGCTTAGTTAACTCTCTTTAATTGATTTTTTTTTATGATATCACTGTAGTGGTAAGTTCGAGTTCTCCTTGATTTACTGAAGTGTCGTATTTTAGGTTAACTAAAGTGAAAACACTTTAGTTGACTAGTCCTTCTTAATTAACACTTAGTTAACGATTATTAACTAAAATCATGCTAATTGATTTACTTATAGTGACCACTGTGAGTTCTTTAGTTAAATGAAGCATACATTGTGGCTTTAACTGAAGCTTGACAATTTGAGTTCACTTAGTCATCTCATGATCAATTTGAATTCTCTTTTTCTCTATGCCTTTATCTTTATCTCATATCTTTAATACATGGTCAATATGTGTTAAATTTAATTATCTATCATATCAGATTATACTCAGAAGATTAGTCAGATATCGTGATCATATTATATTACTCTCGGACCAAATGATCATATGCTAAAGTAATTCACTCTAGAGGTGGCCAGTCTCTAAAGAAGACTTAATAGAAATCGATGACCATGGTTAATACATCACACAACATTAATGCTTCAACATGCAAAGCATCTACCTCTATAATTGGAGGTCCACCCCATGGGTACCTACTATAACTAGAGGTCCACACGAGAATCATCTGACTTGAAACACAAGTCTAGAGCCTTGTCCAACAAGACTTTACAACATCATTACTTTGATAAATTACCTCTATATGGGAGGAATAAGCTTTACACGGAAGGCAATCAAAGTTATCACCTCTATACAGGAGGATCAATCTTGGTTGCACAAGATTGGTTTGGAGAATGTATCCCGATGTTGTACATTTAACATTTAGGACCAAATACTATTTAGTGAAGACCCACAAATAAGGGTCCTCTAGAGGTCATCCTGGGATGATTAGTGCCCAAATCCATCCAAAAAAAATTTGAAAGAGATTATTATGCTAACTTTCTCGCAACAATCACCAAGAGTACAAGTACTTGCCTTTGAAAAATATCCTCCCAAGGAGTTCAGATAAAGGTTCTACGTCTACCGCAGGTGCCACAAGATGTTCCCCTTGCAACAACCTGTGAGAATCCTAGGAAAGGAAACTAAGGTGACCACTTCAGGCTTTGTAGTTTGGTGGAACAGTTGTTTGAGAGAGCTTCTGCGAATGGGTAGGAATGTAGGACACAATTCCTAGACCTAAAGTTGTTAGTGAGCATTGGTGTCACCCAGAGGAATTTCCATGCCTAAACAACTCCCAAATCGCATAACCCCACTAATCCAAGCAATAGGGGACGATCTGTCCACTTGGACTACTTTTACCTACTGCTTGGCGCTTGTGTTAGAGGCACTTTCTCGATAAGTACTTCGCGCTACTAATGGAGTTATCACTCTTTAATTGTTCCTTGTCTCAATATTGTGTGGCCTTGGATAAGTTAACTCACAATGCCTATCTCCAAGGTCCTAGAACCTAGACTGTTAGATGAGTTTCTATAAAAGAAAATATCCTAGATTCTTTATAATGCTTTCTGCTTCTAAAAAATAGCAATTTCAAAGACTCTGTCAAAAAATAAGAATTTGAGTGCAACTAAATATATTCTAGTGCAAAATGCACTCATTGACACTCTTTAAAATGAAAGATGAAGAAATTTTCAAACCAAAGGATCAACTCTTTCAATGCAAAAACAATCTACTAATTTTGTTTTACAAACCAAACGAAACTTTTGACATTAAAACTTTTTACTTTTTCATGAAAATGCAAATTTGAACAACAACTTGAACTAATGCAAGCAACAAAATAAACAAGAATGGTATTCCTATCACTATGGTGAAAACAACTCATAACGCTAGCCTCTTTGAACGTAAGCCAAAGCCAATTTAGAGAATAAACAAGTTCTTAGACTCAAACAAGTTAATAGGTCTACTTGGTGATAAGGTTTTGGAAGCCAAATTTTGCTTACATGCAAGGGTAACTAGGAGAACAAACAACTTGATTATATGCTTAGGGGTATTCAAACTCGGGGCTTTTCAATCACTGAAGTACAAAGCACTCCTAACATTTTTCATGAATTTTTGATTCAATCTGTAAACAGACTCAAACCCCAACTAGGCTGATCCAACAAGACCCAAAAATATTCTAAATCACTCCCACAATCCACCAAATTTGAGACTTATAGGAAAAGGATGGGAGAACTCATAATTTTTTTCCAAATTCAAATAATTCGCACCTGTTTAGAAGGTTGGGTGCGGACCATTCACTCCTGTCACCACAATAGGGTGCAAATATCCCCTACCATTTGCACATGTAAGTACTACAGCTTGTGAATAGATCCTGAAGTGGACAAAAAACATTTTTTTTTTTAAATCTGGAAATATCAAGGTGTTTGGAATATGTTTAATCTATACGGAGACTAAAATACCTAAACAAATTGGAAAAATCAATTAACAAGGCTCTATAGAGGTTGGTTTATCCCTAGTGGAATTGCTAGTGTTGTTGTTTAAAAATAAATCCTATCACTAGGGAAAGATCATCAATGTATTGAAACAAGGGAGATTGACTCACTTGGATATGTTTACAAGAAGCTTTGGAACCTTACACAAGCATAAGACCACATATAGACTTCAATAAGCAAATCTAACTAAAGAGGATATGAGGGAGAAGATAGGTGTGTACCTTTTTTGAAAGTTGTCCTAGTTGCTCCTTTGTATTTCTCTGGATTCGCTCTTTGTTGTCCAGTGTCAACCTGGAAGATCAACACAACCAACCTTCCTCAAACCAATTTGAAACTTAACAACCAACCTTCCTCAAACCTCAAAACTAGATATATAAAGAGAAACACTCTGAAAATTGCAGTGGTCACTGATGGGGAGTTTTCAGAAATGGAGGTTGGTTTGGATTAGATAAATATCCTTGCCATAAGAGTCAGTTTCACAGACATACAGGTGAGATCCTGTATTCCAATATTTTACAGTCTACTTTAAAGATTTCTAAGTTACAATAAATAATAGAGAAGTTGGAAGGGCAATTGAGGTAGGAAAAATCAAAGAACACGGCACATCAAATGCATATTAAAATTTTTTGGACAGATATTGTGACCCTAGGGGTAGGACCAGAGGATGTGAAAATTACTAAGAAATTGTGAGACGAAAAAGAAAATACCATTTAGATGTTGAAGAATAAAATTAAAGTACCAAATACTCAGCACGTTGAAAGCTCAGAGTTGACAACCCTACAAAAAGAAAAGTATTCATCTCACTATGAAATGATGGATTATAAGGCCAGAGTTATGAAGCTACTGGATGAAAAACAAATTTGGGAAAAAGAGAGATCAGAAATATTGGCACAAGTACCAGCTGCAAGTTCATAGTTAGTCATTGAGAAGCAAAGGATTGATGATCCTCTTAGAGATCTCACTTCGTTAAATGAAAAGCAAGTGGATGATCCCAACATTGAAGAACCTGTTGCAATGAACATAGAGCAAGTGACTGAACTGCCTACAACAAATGAAGAAACAACAAGTGATCCTCTCACAGAAAAAAATCACTCAAGCCATGTCAATGATCACCTTGAAAGATGAATAAATCAAGGTAATAATAGAAGAGAATAAAAAATTGAAGGAGGAAATGACTCAGGAATTGAAGGGAGGAAATAAAGTCAGGAGTGAAAAGAAGAAGCTACAGAAGAAGATAAGTGAGCTCAAAACCAAAGTAATAGGTAAAACACCTTTACAAGGAGCCAAGCACCTAATATGGGATTCATTGTCAGTTGAACAAGAGTTGGGAACAAGAGTTGTTTATTTTGAAAGATATTTTTAGAATATGTTGTTAAGATTCGCTCTGAGAGATATTAGCTGTATATGTAAGTCATTTTGTGATGTATTAAGGGTTGGAATTTTGAGAGAAAAACTATTGTGTATTGTAATTTACCTTTGATATTAATGAAAACTGTCGAGAGCAGAAGTACTAATTTTCTTTGATCTCCAAACTTGGTTACTCGAAGGATCTCCAAAATAGGTTACAACTATCATTTTTATTTTAACAAATCCAATTTCGTCAACTATTTAACTAAAGATACAACATTTGTTCTATGGTGTTTGTTCACTATGTATTTTGTGGAACTAAATGGAGAGGACATGCATATTTTAGCATTGTATGCACATGTCAAGAAGTGTCTACTATATTTATTATTACAAGTTCAAGTGCTTTGAACCAAATTTAGCCTTATCACTTCCTAAGAGATATAAAGATATTGTACTTCTATTTCACTAAAGAATGGGTTTGATAAACATCGATATATCAGTATGTGGCTTGAACTATGGATTTCTATATTATCTTATACCTTTTAACGTTTTAACATGTTATAAACAAGCATATTTTTCTTGGAGATGTCCGCTTAGAAATATATTCTATATAAAATTTATGTTGCAAACATCTTGATTGTAATTATTTAAGAGGGATATACCCACACTTGGGATTTTCCTACCCACCCTTTACTGATGGGAATTTATGCCATTTTGATATCAAGGTGTGAATTGGCACCTCCAACATTTGACTGGGTTGGTGTCAAATGGTGTAGTAACACATGGGCATCTTTTGCAGTGATGTTTTCGGGGAGTAGTTCAAATTTTGTTGATGTTTCATTGTCTTATGATAAATAAAAGTTTGTTCTAGGTATGGTGACCTCAAGGTTGAGTTGATTTTCTTATTGTAATAGCTTTGCTTTTTCTAGATGGTACTAGAGTTTTGTCGAAATCAAGCAGGTGCATTTGTTGTTATGAAAATGGGAAAGATCAAGGTTTGGGTTTTGGTAAGAGTTCTTTGAATGTTTAGAATCATGTATGTGAATCTCATTAGAGTTTCTTCTTGATTACGTATTTCAGTGGGTGGATATAAGTTGGCAGAGATAAGAGTTTATAACAATTTGTGGCTTGCTTCAAAATTTATTTCCTATTTCCATACAACATTGCCTAGAATTCCATAGTGGAAGATGAATAGACTCTAGACTATTCCTTGTTCAATTATATAAGGACATTTCCTAATATCATGCTCTATGCCATGTCCCAAATTTCACTTTTATTATGTTGAAATTCAACTCAAGAATATGTGGCAATATGGTCATATGTTTACCATGTATTTTAATTTTCAGTTTTGGTCTTCCAATTAACCAATCATGTACCAGATCTATTTTGAGATCCTTTTTATAAACAAAATAAGATGATGCATGCAATCTATGGTCTGTATTTAACACTTGCAATGAGGAGCTTTCAGAGGGTGTGAATTCAATTTCACTATTATTTTGATATATTAAAAAGATCCATACGCTATGCACTAGAACAAATAAGTTTCTCCTAGGATTTCATGTAGAGTTTCATCAATAGTGTGACTGATAAACAATGGAGATCCTCTTACAAGATTTAATTTCATTGAGGAATCCATGTGTGGGGAAAGCCACGAACAACCAAGACTAGATCGATGAATCTTAATCAATGACCCAAGTCACATTTGAAGGAAATAAGGTTTTTACAAAAGCAAAAAAAGGAAAAGCCACAAAGAACTCAGATCAACCCCACCCACCAGATCTGCGATGGAGATTTGAACTATAGGATGCCTTTAACCAATGATCAAAATTACAGCATTGCCTCTACGGATATCCCTACAAAGAATCTCCAAGGGCCATGTCAACATGGAAAGCATAGATAGAAGAGGATAGTAGTTTTCCCCAAAATTTCTAAGTCTAGAGAGAGTGCAAAAGGACAAAGTTACCAATTCCAAAATTATGTACAAATTGATTGGAGCATTGGATCATTGATCTAAATGTTTTCGAGTACTCCTGAACATAAGTGTTATTAGCACCTGATACAAAATTGATACGGGTTTGGTTCTCGTTGGATCTTCTTCTACAACATGATGAAGTAGGTCTACAAGTTTGATTGCACAAGGGAGAAAAGTGCAGAAAGTGCACAAAAATGGTAATTTTAGAGCTGTAACTTTTAGCTTGGAAATCAGAATTAAGCACAAGTACAACCCTTGTAAAGGTAATATTGAGGAGAATATAAAAAAATGTTTTGATTTTTAAAAATATGTTTATGACTGTTTCAGAAGGGGAGCAAAAAAAAGTATCGAGGCTTGATTAGACAAGGCAACTACCCATATGGATGACCTTCAAAGTTTCAAGCTTCTTTAAGTGGACTCACACCTTCTCTATGCATGGAAGAACATAGTCCTTATTGCCATGCACCAGATATAACTAACTGGAAATAACTGTTATCCCTGCTACTCTCAGGAACTTGAATTGACATTTTTTTCTTTCCTTTTCTCCAACCCATTAATTTGGACTAAATTTGAGAAACTGCCAACCACGCAACTTCTTGTTGATCGAGTGTTTTGATTTTATGTTCAGATGCACGTCAAAGTAATGATATAAATGCCTTCTTCTGCCATGGAATCATAATAGTCACATGATAAAACATAAATCCATCACACTAGAGTTGTGGATCTCTTTTTTGCAATGAAGGGAAAATGGCATGCCATATCCAAGTCACGAAGATTTTACAATTCATAAGTCGCATTATCTTATAAACTGAGCAAATTGGGAGCTGGAAATAGTATTTGAACTATGGTCATCCTTTGTTTAAACAGGATTTCATATATCTTTGGATGACTAGCACTCTCTATAGTAGTAAGAAAAAAAAACCATTTTTAGCAATATTTTCCCATAACTATTTCCTTATAATCTTTGATACCTACATATTATTTAAACAATGGAAATACAAGATTACAATCACTTCAATAACAACTAAAGAACAAACAATAATGAATTTAAAAATGCTCTTTTTCATAAAAATGCAGAATTTATCACTCTCATTCACATTCTATTTCATGCAGCTAGTCTTCCACAAAGACATATCAATATTACTTTGGATTAGATAAATAACATTATACATGTTGTCTTATGTAATGTCCCATTGCCTTGGATTAGATAAATAACAATAAAACAAAATATACATACTCGTGACTGAGACTCATAAGAACATGTATTTATCATTAAATTTTCCAATTGAAGGAGCCAAAAATAACTCCATAATAAAAAACTTAATATTTTGTACAATACAACATCATTACATGGTGGAAACGATGAAGTACACTATTGGCTTCTTCCTTATTGAAATAACCACACCATGGAAGACACCAACAAAATTATACCAAATGAACATATCCATATTGGAGAGGTATAACAATGTCCATCAGTAAAATTTGATGGAATAGATGTTGACACCGATTCATCTTTCACACCCACCCCTAGAGTAGACATCGCCCTGGACATCCTATGAATGTTTGAGTGGTGGTTTATCATGAATGAATCCAACTGAACAACTATAGTTCTTGCTTCTTTATGGAGTAGTTTTAAATGGTCTTTTCTGACTTGATACACCCCTGTCATCTGGTTACACAGAAGTTCACAGTTGATGAAGACATAAATGTCATTTGCACCATACTTTTTCACTACCTTCGGCCCTTCAATAAGGGAAATGTAATACATCTCATTGTTCGCTGTTGGCCCACATATATCCATCTTTCTTTGGAAAGCAGTATGCAAAGAAACATTGTATAGAACATAAGCAATGAGTGCTTGCCATGGGTTTGGTTAACAGGACACCTCAATGCATATAATCCATTTTTGCACCATCATGTATGTTTTGAATGGCCTAAAAAACAAAAACAAAAACATTTTTTATGAGATGCCAATGGAACAATAAAATCACATCATTACAACAGTGATAACAAAGCAAGAAATGTTGAGGCTAAAAGACACAAATGAAATAGAGGCAAACATGGAAATATTGTTAATGAAAACTAAAGGATTAAATGATTTAATTACTGACCATTGTCTAATTATTTAATTATTGATCTCCCATACCTATGAATCATTCAAAATTATTGAATGCAATACAGGTATTGACACACTGTAAAGATCAGAAAAGGAAAAAAGGAAATTTGAAAACTCATAGGGACCTAATGGGGTGATTGCTACTTTCTCTATCCTCTTTATTCAATCTTATCAATTCATAAATAACTAAGGCAAAAGAGTGTCTAGCAAGTAAAACAATTAAGGAGAATCTTACAGGGTCTAAATTGATGGAAGAAACTAAAGGATTGCAGCACAGTACAAATATATCACTACGATGTTTCAACAAATTCAAACAGAAGTTTAAATTGCCCAAAGTTGGAATGAAAGATAATAGTATGACAATTTGGAACAGGCCATGGACATTGGCATAATGTCTTGGGAAATTTTACAAACCTATACAATAATCAGTCCTCCCACCATTTGTTGAGTCTGAGAGAGTAATTTTGCACCATGATCTTTGATCTAGTGGAGTAGAGTAGAGTCATTTATGATTCAATAAGCTTTGGTTCCATAAATGACTTGGCTGGGGTGTTTGATAAGTGAATATGACCTTTAAGGGGACCAAGAGGAATCTTGATGTTGGACATCAGCTGACAGATGGTGACCTAATGATTACGATGTAATTAATTAATATAAAAGTTTATATACATAGATAATAATAAAAAAATGTTAAAATACAAAACGAAGTTAGGTTATGAAAAATCATGGCCAACGAAAGGCCAGAGATCAATTATGGAAAATACCATGAGGTTGAAGTCAATTCATCAGAAAAAGAAGATTATAGAGAACTTAAGTAATTTATAAGATACGCACAACATGATCACATTTCACATTTCACCATGGATCACAGTTTTACATTTCACTGTGGCTTAGAAGGTTCTCACAGTTTCACTAGATACTTATTAGGCACCCGTAGTTTGACTCCAGGTAGCCACGTTTCACCATGGCTTAGAAGGTTTCTCAGAGATCTTGCTCAAGAGATTCTCACCAGCGGAGAAAACATAAATTGAGATCTTAATCGACTTAATGCCTTCATTTTATCTCAATTAGGGCTTGCGTCTTTTGAAAACCAGTATCAGTGGGACAAGCTACTGTCTATTAAGTTGGGGTTTGCATTCCTATTGTAAGAAAAGATTTCGATTGAATGCTGATAGATTTGCGAATTATTTTGTTTAGGACCTTGTTATCAACGTCTGGAATAGTATTCGATAATATTCGCTACGTTCCATTAACATTTTTGGCTCCTTTCCAGGGCCATGGTAAGAAGTTCTGCACTATTGAAGTTTTGTCGAGGTACAATCGAACAACTGGTTGTGGCAGAGCCCAAACACATGGAAATGGCAGACAAAGACATAATGGAGTTGGCCAAGAGTAGGTCCAAAAGATTCAAGAAGCAAAACTTCTGTAGCAACTGCAAATGCTCTATTAGGGAGTGGGATATGGAGTGAATATATACCAAGCAAAAAAATTAGAGCACCTTACAGATCACAGAGTGGAGTGCAGCAGTAGTGTCCAAGGTGCAGAGGAGAGTTTGACAGTTGCGTGTCAGCAACGTCCTATTGCATGGGAGGATCTAAGGGTTTCCAACGTGCTCCTGGTGGTGCAGGGGAGAGTGGGGTTAATCCTAGTGCGGGGTGACGGAGTGGAGGATTTGGAGGGAGGAGGGTGTTCGAAATGGGCTTTCACCAACTGCGACCTGGTGGAGTAAATGCATGTCGAATCACGGTGGCGATGGGACACTGGAGGGGGACTCTATGTTGGGGTTGTCAGACATGCCGGATCTTGAGTCTGGATATTTGTCGAGGCCACGAGGGATGTCGACGACAGCAACCGAGTTGGGAGCGGGCGATTTTGCACAAAGCTCGTAGTGGGAAAATGGGGCATTTTAGTTAGCTCATATCCCATTCCGTGGTTCATGGCAGGAAAGATGAAAATGTCGCATTTACTTATTTATTAGTGCCTGCTCCGTAGGGAATATAGCGATCGCTTGGTCGCCTTATTCCGTTGACTTTCAATTGTTCCATATTTTTAACTTAATGTGAAGTAAAGTTTTAAAAATTTGTGGATATTAAAATGATTTTTTTAAAATTAAAATATATTTTAAAATTTTCCAAATTACAGTATCCATTTTTTCTATTGGTGCCATACATAGAATTGACTAATTTTCTCTGGTGTGCAAAATAAATAACAAATTAAAAAAATAATAAAAATTAAAAAAAACAAAAAAACGTAAACTTGCCACGTAGAAACAACTATCAAATAACCATAAATGAAATGTTATATCAACCGTATGACAATTAATATCATAAAAAATCGCATGAGTGATATGACTTGAACCGGTCTGCATGTGGTTGCGAGTTCCAAAATAGACTTGAACCGGTCTGCATGTGGTTGGGAGTTCCAAAATAGACAATTCTGTCAACACCTGTAACTAATATATTTACACCTGTAACACACGGCAGAGAAACCACTCATTGTCCTGCAACTAATGTATTTATCATAGGCCTGTTCCTCCCAAACCCTTTTGATGCAACTAATGTATTTATCATAGGGCTGTTCCTCCCAAACCCTTTTGAAACCCTTTTGATGTATAAATTAACTGGTCTACATTTCAGTAAATTTATTATCAGATTTAGTTGTGGACTCAATTTTTTCTAAATTTGATTAGATTCAACTATTTTTTGGTAGAGAATGGGTCCGATAGAGATAGTTAAGTGTCAAAGAATGAGAACAAGATAAATTTGAACAAATAAGTCACTCACAATCATGGTATTATAATATAATTCAAAGGTGGAGACAAAAACATGCATACTGGCTAGAGGTCCATGTTTCACAAAGTTGGCTGCAATTTGCTCTTCTTCAAGAGGAACGACAGTGAAATTTATAACTTTAACAGCTGCAAAATCAGGGTTAAACAGAAGTTAGATGAGAAAATATTATAGATCAACAATAAAACTCTTCAAAGCCAAGAACTAGTATAATTATGTGAAATAAAAACCAAAAAAAAGAAGCATTCAAGACATATCTTAATGAAACAGTTGCCAAAATGTCAGTTCCCTGGATTCCTACAACATGGCCAAGGCAATATGGGGCTCTTTTAAAATCTCAACCCACTATGCTTCCTTCTCTGGGTGAAGTCCAAACACTCCAGGCAATACATTTCTAGAAATATAAGTTAAGTCCAATCCTTAGAACATGAGAAGCCAATGCTAGCCCATAATGACAAGCACCAAACACCACTTTGTGAACAAACATTTTTACATAGCACTAAAACACAAACATGTATAATTGGATGCTAAAACCGTCTGCATTTAAACTAAAATTTATTTGTTAAAGGCCGAACCACACCCAAAACTTAAAAGATTAAAATAGACCTTATTAAAAATGCAGTATTCAATGACCTGGTGCCATAACTAAAAGCTGGTGCAACTCATGTTGAGCAACAATTCCGTGAAAATAAAATAAAAAATGTATACAGGGTGATGAAGGACCACCAATTGGCATACCCAATATCATAAAGAGCATAATATGCACTGGAGCATAGGATAAAAATGTTCTAATGCCACTCTACCGCTTCATGGACAAACATTTTTAGAGACCAAAAAACACAAAAATGTGTAATTGGAAGTTTAAAAATTTAACCAAATGAATTTAACCCAAAATGCATCTGTTGAGCCACCCAACCCAACACAATAATAATAATAACTTGAAATAATAGTAGTAATAATAAGTATATACAATTAAAAAATCTATCCCAATAACTAAAAAATGGAACAACAATTGTTCAACAAAAGCTATGATCAAATAAATAATAATATGTGGAAAGAGGATCAAGATCCATCAATTAGCATACCGAACATCATTAACACATAATATCTACTGAAGCACGTTATGCAATGTTTGAATGCCAATAGTGCAAAACCTAGTATAACCCACGGAAATTCAAGAAATTGAAATGATAAAAGAGTAATGACCCAATTTCAAAAGATAATTCAAGAAACATAAAACAGTTTGTGAAAAAAATTTCTTGTGGGCATGAATTCAAAATTATAAAATATAAAATAAAAGCTTGACAAAAATGATACAACAAAAACAAAAAAAAACCCACTTAACTCAAGTCTTCCAGGCAGCAAAGTGAACAGCAGCTAAAATTGCTCGCTGGCTTTTCATGAAAAAAACGGTAAAGAGAATTACCTCTGTGGGAGAAAATCTGAGCTCCGACAATCAGTCACACCCACCTCCTCTGCTCCTGCAGTGTAACGGGATTGGAACTCGCACTCTGTTAGATCCAAGAACAGAGTAATGCCGTGCACGGCCGGGGGATTATCGCCATTAAATTTATGAGTCACCTATGCAATGATTCTGCCTTCTGAAACCCTGCCATCGTCCAGGACCAAGGAAAAAGAAAATCGAGTGGAAATTACAATTAAAAACATGAAGAATCCCGTCAAAACCAACAAATTGCTCTTAGCCCCCGCCATTGAAGGAACAGAAACAATTGAAATCAAAATCCCTGTGAAGCTCATGACCTCCGAAAGCGAAAATTAATGAGTGATTGTGTCTGATCAAACCGTTTTCGAACATCAATACGATGGATAGAGATCATCCGGAGCCAAGTATTTGCATTACAGATGGCGGGGTTTCTCCATTTTGGACAGATGGGTTGGCAAGCAGGTTCATTGACAATCGTTGTGTTTTTGAATTGCCACAATATGCAATACCTAGTCGTGTTTAAATATCTTTTGTTTTAGATAAATGATTCTCATGCAGAAGCCACGTGGTGAGAGCCCACACAACAATGTTAGTGAAGCCACGTGGTGAAGAGCCCACACAACAATGTAATTTTATAGTAACCGGGTCCGTATGTGTGTATGTCTATATTTCCTTCAGTAGCAGGCTCGGCTTCGCCAAAAGCAGAAAAACGAACAATACTCAAAACAGAGAAGCAATCCGGGCCCTGATGCACGCATCAATTCCTTCATTAGCCGATTTGCTTCTACATTCCATATGATATGGAACCCCTGAATCTCTAGTAACAACATGCAAGAGGCTTCATGAGGACTGCCGCATGACCTTCATGCAGGGTAGGCTTCATGCGGGTGTCCGCGTTCCATTCATGCAGGGGTGTTCTTGATATAGGTGTCTACCAAGGCATAGTTTCAACTTGATTTACAATATCAATTATCAATTAAGAATATCCTCATGTGGTAGATTGAGGGATTATTGATAATTATATACCCGTAAACGAAAGTTTAAAGATTTCTGATTATTTTTGCTTCTAGCTCTTTCGACATTTCTTCTGCTATCAGTAGGACTCTTTTTGGAATCATAAAGCTGGAGATTTATAAACTTCAATTAACTTTACCGAAAACAAAACCCTAAGTTCAATTCCATAATTTTCTATGACAAATTATGGTAGCCAGTTTACATATGGGTTATAAGATAAGTTAACAAATAATTATGCTTCCAGCCACCTCAACATCCTCCTACTGCCAGAACCAATAATTAATCAATTCAAAATCAAGATGACCTCTACGAAGATACTTACCAGCCCATATTCATTTTTGGCATCCCTGGATTTTGGCGCTTCAACAAAATCATTTGACACATCCAAACCGATTCTAGGATTATCTACCCCTGCCATATAATAGGTTTGGTAGAATAAGATTAGAATAGCACATCGACAAATTCCACTTTATTAAGACGGAAATTAGTAAAAATTGACATGTAACTGGGAGATCAAAATTACTTGAAGCAACCGAAAATTTGGTAGTACAGCCACAACATAGTACAACCAGAGATTCAGGGGTTCCATATCATATGGAATGTAGAAGCTCATCCGAGTAAAAGACATAGAATAATTGTGCTACTCCTATGAAACAAACTCAACATGTAGGAGGTTTGATAATGCATACGATGGTAGAACAAATCACTTTTCCTCTGTGTGGTTTAACTGATTTGCCATCTTTAATATGGATTGGATATTTGGGTGTCCAATGGAAAGACCAAACAGGCAAGGAGTCACTTATACTTCACAAGAAAAAATACTGAGGTAACGACATACTACTGAATCCAACCCTCCATTTATCTCTTCCAACACTTCCTCAAATATTTTCTTTGAGATTTAGATCAACCCTTTGATTTAGATCTCCCTCTAAAGCATTGTTTTTAATTCTATTTGGGGGATGACCTCTTATAAACTAGGTGTCCATGCTATGATTATCCATAGTTTTTCCACCTCATTTCCTCTGATAGAGGGGATGCCATTGTTTCCTGAAACTTTAAAGTGGCTTGACTGGCACTATCTATTGCTACAATCAAATATCCCAAGAATATAGCAAAGAACATAATAATGTAATGCATTTAACTTATTCCTCCATTTTAATACCCACATAGCTTATTTGACTTGCCAGTGCAATATAGACATTCAGATGATCCATCACTATTTCGTTATTATCCATCCTAAGGTGATACAACTTATTTCAAAGAAACAACTTGTTTACTAGGACTTTGACTGATACAATCTCCCTAATTTATTCCATATTTTTAATGCACTGTTTTCTCTATCTATACATTCAACAACATTGAATGTAATAGGAAAAGTTGAATTGTACTCCTTTCCCTTATTTCCAACTTATCCATTCTTCTTTAGTTGATCCAATAAGTTATGTACTTGGATTCACAAAAATCCACTATTCTCAATCTACAAGAAGATATTCCATTTTGAGCTTCCATAGTTCGATTTTAGAATTGCTTGCCATTCTCTCTTAAAACACAAATCACCATTACAAAGTTCCCAACGGACGAAGGTTTATCACAGACCTAAGAACTATTAAACAATTCGAACCCTTGGCAACAAAGGTATCCCCCTAAATCCAATAATCAAGCTCTGATACCACATGTAAATTTTAAACCTTGGGCACCTTTAATGGGAAAAACCAACAAAAATTAGAGTCACACCTCTATCTTTCTCATTGTGTTTCTTAACCTTGTTCTTGAAAAAGGCTGTCATAAGGGAGAAATCTGCCCAAATTAAGTGAAATCTATAAACAAACTATAAACATTATTCTAAAGCAGGGACTAGCTCCTTTGCAGCTATTTCTCTTGTTTATACTTTTTGATTGGACAGTTTGGTTTGATTAAAAAACTAATAAGATTCTCCACATAGAAGAAGGTATCGTTGGTATCAGCAATCCTTATTAGTATATTTATTATTATTGCTGTGGGAATATTGACCATAGAATTTATCCAATTATCAATATCCCTGCAGAAAACACTGCTGCTAGGTGCTTACTAGTCCATTTAGTTTATTCTTGACATAGAAAAAGAATCCATCTCGTGGGTGTCCAGCCATAACCATTTTACGAGGTGCTTAGTGGGGGAGTACATACGGTCCATTTGGTTTTATTTTACGAGATGTATACTGGGACTATGGTCCATATGGTGCATTTGGTGCATTTGGTTTTTGAGTAGTATAAAAGTTCAACTATTTTAAATGGAAAAGTTTGTCTTTTCTTTATTTTGAAAAAAATTGGTATATTTAAAAAGACATTGTTACAACTTTTAAATAGACAATGAACCGGTCTGCATGTGGTTGCGAGTTCCAAAATAGACTTGAACCGGTCTGCATGTGGTTGCGAGTTCCAAAATAGACAGCTCTGTCAACACCTGTAACTAATATATTTACACCTGTAACACACGCAGAGAAACCACTCATTGTCCTCCAACTAATGTATTTATCATAGGCCTGTTCCTCCCAAACCCTTTTGAAACCCTTTTGATGCAACTAATGTATTTATCATAGGCCTATTCCTCCCAAACCCTTTTGAAACCCTTTTGATGTATAAATTAACTGGTCTACATTTCAGTAAATTTATTATCAGATTTAGTTGTGGACTCAATTTTTTCTAAATTTGATTAGATTCAACTATTTTTTGGTAGAGAATGGGTCCGATAGAGATAGTTAAGTGTCAAAGAATGAGAACAAGATAAATTTGAACAAAGAAGTCACTCACAATCATGGTATTATAATATTATTCAAAGGTGGAGACAAAAATATGCATACTGGCCAGAGGTCCATGTTTCACAAGGTTGGCTGCAATTTGCTCTTCGTCAAGAGGAACGGCAGTGAAATTTATAACTTTAACAGCTGAAAAATCAGGGTTAAACAGAAGTTAGATGAGAAAATATTATAGATCAACAATAAAACTCTTCAAAGCCAAGAACTAGTATAATTATGTGAAATAAAAACCAGAAAAAAGAAGCATTCGAGACATATCTTAATGAAACAGTTGCCAAAATGTTAGTTCCCTGGATTCCTACAACATGGCCAAGGCAATATGGGGCTCTTTTAAAAGCTCAACCCACTATGCTTCCTTCTCTGGGTGAAGTCCAAACACTCCAGGAAATACGTTTCTAGGAATATAAGTTAAGTCCAATCCTTAGAACATGAGAAGCCAATGTTAGCCCATAATGACAGGCACCAAACACCACTTTGTGAACAAACATTTTTACATAGCACTAAAACACAAACATGTATAATTGGATGCTAAAACCGTCTGCATTTAAACTAAAATTTATCTGTTAAAGGCCGAACCACACCCAAAACTTAAAAGATTAAAATAGACCTTATTAAAAATGCAGTATTCAATGACGTGGTGCCATAACTAAAAGCTGGTGCAACTCATGTTGAGCAACAATTCCGTGAAAATAAAATAAAAAATGTATAGAGGGTGATGAAGGACCACCAATTGGCATACCCAATATCATAAAGAGCATAATATGCACTGGAGCATAGGATAAAAACTTTCTAATGCCACTCTACCGCTTCATGGACAAACATTTTTAGAGACCAAAAAACACAAAAATGTGTAATTGGAAGTTTAAAAATTTAACCAAATGAATTTAACCCAAAATGCATCTGTTGAGCCACCCAACCCAACACAATAATAATAATAACTTGAAATAATAGTAGTAATAATAAGTATATACAATTAAAAAATCTATCCCAATAACTGAAAAATGGAACAACAATTGTTCAACAAAAGCTGTAATCAAATAAATAATAATATGTGGAAAGAGGATCAAGATCCATCAATTAGCATACCGAACATCATTAACACATAATATCTACTGAAGCACGTTATGAAATGTTTGAATGCCAATAGTGCGAAACCCAGTATAACCCACGGAAATTCAAGAAATTGAAATGATAAAAGAGTAATGACCCAATTTCAAAAGATAATTCAAGAAATATAAAACAGTTTGTGAAAAAAAGTTCTTGTGGGCATGAATTCAAAATTATAAAATATAAAATAAGAGCTTGACAAAAATGATACAACAAAAACAAAAAAAACCCACTTAACTCAAGTCTTCCAGGCAGCAAAGTGAACAGCAGCTAAAACTGCTCGCTAGCTTTTCATGAAAAAATCGGTAAAGAGAATTACCTTTGTGGGAGAAAATCTAAGCTCCGACAGTCAGTCACACCCACCTCCTCTGCTCCTGCAGTGTAGCGGGATTGGAACTCGCACTCCGTTAGATCCGAGAATAGAGTAATGCCGTGCACGGCCGGGGGATTATCGCCATTAAATTTATGAGTCACCTATGTAGTGATTCCGCCTTCTGAAACCCTGCCATCGTCCAGGACCAGGGAAAAAGAAAATCGAGTGGAAATTACAATTAAAAACATGAAGAATCCCGTCAAAACCAACAAATTGGTCTTAGCCCCCGCCATTGAAGGAACGGAAACAATTGAAATCAAAATCCCTGTGAAGCTCACGACCTCCGAAAGCGAAAATTAATGAGTGATTGTGTCTGATCAAACCGTTTTCGAACATCAATACGATGGATAGAGATCAACCAGAGCCGAGTATTTGCATTACAGATGGCGGGGTTTCTCCATTTTGGACAGATGGGTTGGCAAGCAGGTTCACTGACAATCGTCGTGTTTTTGAATTGCCACAATATGCAGTACCTAGTCGTGTTTAAATATCTTTTGTTTTAGAGAAATGATTCTCATGCAGAAGCCACGTGGTGAGAGCCCACACAACAATGTTAGTGAAGCCACGTGGTGAAGAGCCCACACAACAATGTAATTTTATAGTAACCGGGTCCGTATGTGTGTATGTCTATATTTCCTTTGGTAGCAGGCTCGACTTCACCAAAAGCAGAAAAACGAACAATACTCAAAACAGAGAAACAATCCTGGACCTGATGCACGCATCCATTCCTTCATTAGCCGATTTGCTTCTACATTCCATATGATATGGAACCCCTGAATCTCTGGTAACAACACGCAAGAGGCTTCATGAGGACTGCCGCATGACCTTCATGCAGGGTAGGCTTCATGCGGGTGTCCGCGTGCCATTCATGCAGGGGTGTTCTTGATATAGGTGTCTACCAAGGCGTAATTTCAACTTGATTGACAATATCAATTATCAGTTAAGAATCTCCTAATGTGGTAGATTGAGGGATTATTGATAATTATATATCCGTAAACGAAAGTTTAAAGATTTTTGATTATTTTTGCTTCTAGCTCTTTCGACATTTCTTCTGCTATCAGCAGGACTCTTTTTGGAATCATAAAAATGGAGATTTATAAACTTCAATTAGCTTTACCGAAAACAAAACCCTAAGTTCAATTCCATAATTTTCTATGACAAATTATGGTAGCCACTTTACATATGGGTTATAAGCTAAGTTAACAAATAATTATGCTTCCAGCCACCTCAACATCCTCCTATTCGTATATTTATTATTATTAGTTAACAAAAAACTAATAAGATTCTCCACATAGAAGAAGGTATCGTTGGTATCAGCAATGCTTATTCGTATATTTATTATTATTGCTGTGGGAATATTGACCTAGAATTTATCCAATTATCAATATCCCTGCAGAAAACACTGCTGCTAGGTGCTTACTAGTCCATTTAGTTTATTCTTGACATAGAAAAAGAATCCATCTCGTGGGTGTCCAGCCATAAGCATTTTACGAGGTGCTTAGTGGGGGAGTACATACGGTCCATTTGGTTTTATTTTACGGGATGTATACTGGGACTATGGTCCATATGGTGCATTTGGTTTGTGAGTAGTATAAAAGTTCAACTATTTTAAATGGAAAAGTTTGTCTTTTTTTTATTTTGAAAAAAATTGGTATATTTAAAAAGACATTGTTATAACTTTTAAATTCTGAAATTTTAGATGGGTTATGAATTTTTATGGTGTTAATTCTGTTTCTACTATCAAAAATCACCATTAAAACACAATTAAATTAAGATTTTGCAAAATAAAAATACAAAATTCTAATGAAAAACCCCTCCTCACCAAATATATTTAAACAACTTCTTCAGTTTTTATTGAAAAAACCTATCAATATGCATTTTACTAATAAGTATTTGCCATCACTGCGCATTTTACTAATAGGTATTTGCTGTAAGTATTTACAAATGCAATTAGTGTTGTTGTGGAGATACCAAACCATTGAATCAGATTCAATGATTATCCCTACAGCAAGAATTAAAAAAACCTGCAGCGACAATGCTGGGTGCTTAATAGGGCTCCACATACCTGCACCTAAAACGATAGCTTTAGTGGGCCTTCGCCATGGACTTTGATAGGTTTCCTCACCCTTGACCGTACACATCACCACTGACCAGTGGAGACCAACAGTTCGACCCTATTTAACACATTTGACGCGGTTTTGGATTAATCTCTTAAGTAAGGTCACTTATAACAACCTCATTACATGGCAAATCGATGCATATATGTGTAGTTTCATTTGGCATGGAAACATATCTAAGTATGACACCAAACTGTAATGTAGTGTTGAAGTGATCACAGTCCCACATCAATTGACACCGGCATCCCGCCTCCTTGTCCATTTTTGCAGTTGCCTTGCTCATTTTCTCCCTCTCTGGGGCTGAGCGTTCTTTTCATCCTCCATCGGATCCGATCCTATCAAGAGGTATTATTAACTAGAAAGTATGGAGCAAGTGACAGGGCAATACCACGTTTTCATAAACCACAGGGGGCCGGACACCAAGTTAAACATTGCCGGCCTCATCAATCGAGAGCTCAAACGCTGTGGGTTGAATGTATTTCTGGATAGGGAAATTCGCAAGGGAGATAAAAACTACTCTGCCATCCGAGAAGCCATTAGGAGTGCTTCCGTTCATATTGCCCTTTTTTCTAAGCGTTACCCTGAATCAGATTGGTGCTTGAATGAGCTGTGTTGGATGTTGAACTCATCTCATCAGTGCACAACCATACCCGTGTTTTACGACGTTCAGCCTAGTGATCTGAAGGAAACTGACAGGGAGCCTTATGCCACCGCCTTCCAAAACAACCCAATCAAAACAAAAAAAGACGTGGAGAAATGGAAGCAAACACTCAAAGAAGCATCATTCCTTTCTGGTTACATATTCCAAACGGGTAAAAGGTGAATACATATTTTACTTATTTATCATATAACCAATTTGGTATATCTTGAAGACTCAGTCGTTCTCATTTTCTTTATGCTAAAGATTTTTACTGCAAATATTTGGCAGTGATTATGCCCAGTTTTTGGACGAGATCGTCGAACGTGTATTGGAGGTGGTAAAATGGGATTCCCCTGATGTCGCCAAATACCCTGTTGGACTCGACCAAGCTTTAGATGATTTGCAAAATAAAATTCAGCAAAAATGCGGCACCAAAGTGGTAGGGATTTCCGGGTTCGGCGGAATTGGGAAATCAACTCTGGCTAAACATTTTTTCAAAGCGAGACGTTCAAAGTTTGATAGGTCTTGTTATTTGGGTGCTGTCAAAGATGGGGATTTAGCATCTCTGCAGCGGGTGCTCCTTCATGCTCTGCAGGCTAATATTACGGAAATTCCGAATACCGACTTTGGTAAGGGTATTTTCCAAAATACCGTAAGAGGGTTAAAAATTCTGATTGTCATCGATGATGTGAATGATAGGAGGCAAATAAAAAATCTACTAGACATAGATGCGGTGGAACCTGGTAGTTTGATCTTGATAACAGGTCGTGATGAGAATATACTCAGATGCTCTTGTCCTGCAAATACTTTGTTGTATGATATGCAGCCATTACAGAGGCAGCATGCCCAGGAGCTTTTCTGCCATCATGCATTCGGCCGTCAATATTCAGAACCACCTGAAGAGTATCAACTATTGGTTGGCGTTTTCTTGAACTTTTGTGAGGGGTTTCCTTTATGTTTAGAAGTTCTGGGGGAACAGCTTAATGTTAATCGTAACATAACGTATTGGACGGAGACGTTGGAAACGGCATCCAAAGGAATGCCACTGCGAGCAGCAGACCCTGTAAGAGATATACTAAAAGTGAGTTACAATGCTATGGGTAGCGGTGATCAGGAGTTATTTTTGGACATTGGGTATTTCTTTGTAGGAGAAGATGCAGATCTAGCTGTGCGAGTGTTAGAGGTATTGGGTTATCATAATGTTCAGGAAGGTCTTGAAAGTCTCCGTCAAAAATGCTTTCTGAAATTTGATAATGATGTGGACTTCTATCATGAAAAAGATGAAAATCCATACCGAGAAAATCAGTCTTTAACACAAACACCCTGCAAATATGGTGACAATTACTTGGACCTAGAGTTTAACCTGCCCGGAGTATTACGGCGGGTGAATTCAAAAATTATAATGCACAATCAAGTCAGAGATTTGGCGAAAAGTATTGTCGGACAGAATTTAGGCTCAAGGGATAAGCCGCAACGCCTTTCTTGCGAAATTGACATTAAAATCATATTGGATTCGCAGGTATGAGTAACTGGCCCTTTATTCATTCATTAATTCTGAAATAGCTATTCAATTAACTTGATTCCAGAGCATAGCAGACTTATTTTGTATTTGAATGTGCTTTGCCAGTTTGGATCAGACCCCTATCTCGTACGAGGCATTCGTACTCCTAAAGGGCAGGATCCGACTCATCTCACTAATCACAATCCTACGGCATTTCTAAAGGGTTTGCGTCTTTTGGTTCTTGAACATTCCAGCCACCTGAGGTCGTTTTTTGATTCGGCTATCTCGTGGAATTTGGTGTGGCTTCGATTGCGCAATCTGGGCGGCTTCAAGTCCATTAATCCGTCTGCTATTTCACTACAAAGTTTAAGAGTGTTGGAGTTTCAGGGCTCTACTGACCATCTCGAAAATTCATTCAGTCACCTCAAAAATTTATTCAATGAGAGAAATGATGAGGCAAGTAAATCTAGATTAAGTATTCTCCATTTTTCATTTTGATCATGAAGTCACTTCGTGATGATTCACAAATTTGTCAGTTTATTATGGTTACATTCGCGTTTCAGTTTGTGATAAACTAACAGACTGTGTATATCGCAGATACCTTCGAGGTTGCTTGAGTTGAATATTGATGCTAAGGGAGGCGTATCTGCAGGTACTGCTAGCAGCCACGAATCTGCCATGCCATCCTTTTACAGTTTTCTAGGATGGATTGGAACCAAGTTGACATACTTGAATAAGATCGTTTTGAAAAATGTCCTAATCCTAGAGTCACTCCCAATTGATTTTTCCAAACTTACAGACCTAAGGCATTTAGATCTATCTGGCTCCATTAATCTGACCAATTTGCCCACCTCCATGTCTCAGTTATTGAAACTTCAGCATCTAGCATTGCGAGACTGCAGGAATCTATCCATCCCAAGGGATATTTTGGGAGAAATTTCCACACTTGAGTATGTCGATTTCAAAGGCTGCGCTCAGTTGGAACACTTGCCAGAGGGAATCGCATCTCAAACGCGTTTAAGATCCTTGATTCTACTAGATACTAATTTATTAGAATTTCCCTTGGACTTAGATTTACTAAAGTTGGAACAACTAAGAATAAGTAGCAAACACTTAACCAAGATAACAGGTTCTGGGGCGTCTTTGAAAGGGTTAAAAGAGTTAATTCTTTTGGGATGCGTCAAATTAGATAACATTACACCTATTGAGAACTTGAATCTTTTAGAAAGATTAGAAATATATGAAGCGGCATTGCCGCCGATCTTACCGTCGGGAATACTAAGGTTGAAAAATATCAAAGATTTGAAAATAGACTTTTGCCCAATAGCTGAATTTTATTTTCAGGCTGACCATGTCATGGATGCTTTAAGACATTTTAGTGCGAGAAGCACAGAGATATCCAACATTTGCATTCCGACAGATGTTTGCCCTAGGCTTGAAGAAATTGACCTTTCATATTGCTCTCGGCTGATGCTGGTTCAAGGCCTACCATGCACACTTGTCAGATTGATTCTCAAAGGTTGCTCAGGATTGAAGACATTGACAAATCTTTCAAATCTTGTGCACCTAAGGTTTCTCAACTTAAATGGGTGTTTTAAACTGGAAACCGTCAATGTTAAAGGGATGGCATCATTGGAAGAGATTGGCGTGGAGCAGTGTTGGAACCTGCAGAGCATAGAAGCATTTAATGAGTTGGAACGGGTAAATACTCTCCATGTTTCAACAAACCTGCATGGAAATCGTTTTTCGAATGCTTCGGTGAGTACCCATTAAATATATCAAATCTTTATTCATATGATCCTCCTTCTTTTGGGGTTGTGATGAAGGATCATGAGTGCGTGTTTAAGGGATGTTAGATACTAAGCTATTGCACTTATCATTGTTTGAATTTGAAAGCGTTACATTATATTTTTACTTCGAATTTGGGAAATTTGTGCAGACATCGCACTCTTAAACATCAGCTACTATCTTTAATGCAAAACGATGGGTGTCTAAATTTTCGAAAGTGTCGAAATTAGATGTAAAAGAAAATTACATTGAAATTCAAAATCATGCCACTGAAATGAATTTATTGCCAATATTGTTCAGGAGTTTGACAGCTTAATGCGCCAATGTATTGTGAGTAAGTTTGAGAATCTTCAAGTGCGGGATGTCTCTGCAGCAACCACAGTTAGATCTCCAGCGAGGCTCCACAATGTCCGTTCACACCACGGAATAGTCATGTGCTTTATCACCAACAGATCCAGTGGCAATAACTTTTGTGTGAGTTTTGATCCGAGTAACAGCCATGGATTATATGAGGTCTACAAAACCTTCCGTGAAAGCAGATCACATGGAAGAATGCTGCATATGTATATGTGGACAGAAGACTCCAAATTATTTAAAGAAAAAAATCTGAACACCAAGCTCGCTGTTTATCACAGTGGTAGCGGGAATGAATTTGATGTTCGAAATCTCTCCACCAATTGCGCTTCCGATCGCAGGAATAATTTGGATGAGGAAAAGGGATGGATAGTAACGCTTGCCAGCAAAAGCCAGGGTTCAAAAGTTTGCAGAGAAATAATGTTGGAAGGTCTTTTCAAAGGCTGATGCATGTCCTAACTAAAGTCGATGCATGTCCTAACCAAAGTCAGCAGTCAATTGCCTCAAGAGGTGCAGAGAGACGCAAATCAGAGCAACAATCTAAAAGTGCAATGCATGTATACCCAATCTCATTTAAATGAAAGCGCCAAAGTATGGATGGTATGCCCACTGAAAATAAAATATGGCGTAAAACATGGCGAAAGGGTTATTCTTGTACATGAGGTCAGAGGGTTACCTTTACCATCTTTTACTGCTAAATCTTCCATGATCGAGAAAGAATCTCATGCTGGAATTGGAATTGCAGCTCCATGACTGGTGGATATCTTCCCAGGTGGTTGTATTGGTGGAATTCTATCCTGTAAAATTAAAATTGCCCATATTTTTGCACCAAAGATTTCATATCGATTAGCTTTCTGCTCATTTGGAACTCTTAACTTTTTTGGCAAACAATATGTGGTGTATAGTTCTTCAGGTTTTTATTCTACCATTGCAACAGATTCTCGTGGTATGGAACAACCCACACAATGATGCATGAAATTTGCAATTAGTAGATTGTGCAAATCATGATTCCTTTTGAAAACCCCTTGGAAAACAGAAATTAAAAATCTCAAGAAAACACCATCCCACTGCGTCTCTATGAAGGAACTAGCTGACAGAAGTTAAATGTATTTTCTCTATCTTCATTTAACAATAGTGCCTGGGTGTTGTTGTCTGAAATTGCTGACATTATAGAAGATATGCCATTGAAGACTAAAATTTTGGTACATCTCTAAAAGAGAGATTGCAAATATTGCCAAAAAAATCTAAATCGAAATCTGCCTTTGCTTGGTATCTGACATTTTATAAATCATCTGAAAGAATGGAACCCTCCTACCAAGTGTCCAACTTTGCACCAAAGAAATGACTATTGTCAACTGATCTAGCTGACCTACATTTCAAATACTTTTAGGACGCCAATGCTCCTAATTTGAGACGAGTTGCATCCCTTATTCAAATATTTAGGCAACATAAGTCTGCCCATTTTCTTCATAATTGGCCCTCTACACATGGCATCCATGCCAACTTTGGAAGTTCTTAAGAATGCCATCTATACATGCTACCAATCCAATTCCTACACCTTGGTAATAAAGCCTCACTATTACTATCCTTGCACTAGACAAGGAGATCCAAATCCTCCGCTATCCCTTTCATCAAGGGTCGGAACAAGTCCAAACACTAGTTTATTTTGACACTGCTTCCAATTTTTCAAAGCCATCATAGACTATCCTAATCCAGTACCTCTACTTCGTTTGATCCTAACATATATCCAACCTTTGCGGGTGAAACTACTTTTGCTTCTCGTGGCACTGTAATTGGAAAGGGTTCATTACTTTGATTGGCAATGAGCTGAGGAAAATAATGGACATTCGATGACGGTAAATCCGATCTTTGGGTAGGACTTCAATATTTTCATTGATATGAATCTTGGGAATGGTTTGTTAGATCGGACAGACATCCAAGTAGGAAATACGGCATACACGTAGTAGATTGACGGTGTGAACTTCCCATTTAGATCGTTCTATTTGCTACGTATGTGGTCAACTCACCATAACTTGTTTAATGCATAACCGTAACTTGTTTAATGAAGGATTTGCTAGATAAGGAGGAGAATATAACATAGGGAATGATCTCACAAGAGCTAGTTACTTTACCTCGGTTGGTCTCTAAGGGATTCCTAGATAGGACTCCTAATTCCAAAGGTAAGTCTATTTTTGAAAGAACTCTCTTTTTTCTATTGTCGATTTTTTTAAAGGATATAACAAGAGCCAAGGAGAATACTCCCATGTCTATAAAAAAAGGTCATTGAAATGTTGTAGATTAAGAAGGAAACATTAGTTATGGTCAAATAGATGTTGAGGAAACTCCCATTCTAAAAATAAAGTTATTAAAGTTATTACACAAAAATAAAGTTATTAAAGTTATTACATTTGTGGAGGAAATGATTAAGAAGGAATCCTATCTTAAAAATAATAAAAACTAAAAGGAGGTTATTTCCTTAGTTAAGGAGAGGAACAAACAACTCAAAGAGTAGGAACTAAAAGTTGATAGTTTTTTCAAAGGTTAAATTATTCTTCTAAAAAGGGATTCGAGTAGAAGAGTTGATATCTCTCACATGGGGAGGCAATAAAGTTTATAGGTTTTTCAAATGTCAAAATATTCCTTTTAAGAGGGTTTATGGTAGAAGAGGCGATATCTCTCACGTGGGGGGCAATACTATTATAGAGGGAAAAAAGCTGTTTCAAGAAAGAAGGTGATAGATAACATCGACAATTTTAGCACTTTTTATAAGAAGGTAGTAGATAACATTGGCATCTTTAGCACTTTTTATTCATGTGTTGATGATTTTGATAGAATGATTTTATTTTATAACTATATAAAAACTCAAATTAACTAAAAAGAAAGGAGATATATATATGTGTGTGTGTGTGATGAACTTTTGGAAGGTGATTTTTGGTATCTATCCAAGTGGAAGCTTGCGTAGGTCTAGTAATAATATTGATTTCAACCAAGTTATAAACCATAGTAGTTTTATTAGGTAAACATATGACTTTTCAAAGGGCCCTTAAAGCAGTCAAAGCCCCACCCTAAGGGCTTAAAATGCTTTTTCTTTCTTATAATATTAGGGGCTCGAGGAGTGCCCAAAAGAGAGAATTCGAGGAGTGCCCATAAGAGAGAATCCTTAGAGAGGTTGGTATCGACACATAATCTAGAGGTATTGTTAATTCAACAATATATTCTTGAGGCTTCCAAAGTAAAAGGTCCTTTGTTGCCTGCTTTTTGTGGTTGAAATTTTGAGACAATTTTGAGGGGAGATATGGAGGATTGGTGGTTGGATGGTATAAGACACTCCAATTCATAATTATCTCATTTCTTCCATCAACGTGTAATATCCCACTTTCTCCCTTAAGGTTCTGCAACATAAAGTACAACTGTGTACCCACCAACGACAAAGAGCTCATGGCAAGAGCTCCACAGGTAAAACTTTGTAAGTATGATTATTTTTTTCCTAAGTGTAAAGTGAATTTGTAGACTTAGGAGACTGAAAGGCTTGATGCAACGAAACAATTGGGGCACAAAATCCACTAGGGGGAGAGGGTGAATAGCCTGATAGCCATTAGTTTTCGATGACAGTGGTCATCCTAGTGTCCTGAACACTTGAAGTAAACTGTGACATTTACTAAGCAAACACTTAAGTTAAAAGTATACTAATAATTAGTCCTAGATAAGGACGTTGAAGAAACTTCTAATCACTGGAAGGCAGTAATAATCTACCTTGACCTAACTGTTAGCATGGAGCTAACTCATAATGAGTACCATTAAGTAAAAATAATAAGTTAACCTAAACAACATTAGTGCCTTGGCCTCGAAAAAATATTTTGTTAAAGTTCCTAAGTGGAAAATGATTAATATTTTCCTAGTTATAAATTAAGAATAAAAGATAAACTGATTTATTATTTCTGAGAAAACATATTGTTATTTGTAAATAAGTATTTAAATGTTAATACAAATAAGATAAATAAAGTAGGTAAGATTGAAGAAGCACTGATTGTCCTTGATTAAAAGTAAAGGCTTATCTACAAAAGCAGAAAAGATTAACTAGGAGTTAAGGCATGAGTATGCATGGATAACTAGTGACTAATGCATGAGTATGCATGAAATAACTCTCATCTATTAATATCAATTAAAAGTTAAGTCAATCAATTAAGATTAGCTAAACTAAGTTAAATTTAGCTAAGTTAAAATTTATCGGTTAACTAATTAATTAAAGATTAACTGATTAAGTCAATCAATTAAGATTAGCTAAACTAAGTTAAAGTTAGCTAAGTTAAATATCGGTTAACTAATTAATTAAAGATTATCTGATTAAGTCAATCAATTAAGATTAGCTAAACTAAGTTAAAGTTAGCTAAGTTAAAGAGAAATTAACTTATTAAGTAAATATTAACTGAGTAATTCGATCAGTTAAATAAATTTAATAAGTTAAGTTCAAACAAGAACTTATTTGGGTAGTCCAAACCTAAAATTGACTATAAAAATGACACTATGGTGTTCGTAAAAGAGGAGGATCTTCGGAAGAGAGGAATTCATGGGAAATAAAGAAGGTTGATTAGAGAAAGATCATGGAGTATATCTTTTCACCCTAGTGGATTCGTTCCCAGCTCGGGGGTGGTCTCTCGGCGGGAAAACATACACTGACCAAAGGTCAATTGGATGGGAGGAACGTTGCAGACAAATCCTCATTCGGTTAGCAATAAAATACTGATAAGTATCTACTGTTTTCTCAATTATTATGTTTCAGGAATTTATGTTATGGATTAGCATTTCTTGGATTTATATCATCTTAATCAGAGTTCTGTGTTAAATTAATGTATGAAAGTTGTCCGAAGGATTACTGAATTTATAGAAAATTATTCCATTATAGATCTATTGTTATTTTTGAATGGGTATTAAAATAGGACTGTCGGGATTCTTAAAACAAAATCATCGACAAAACTGCTTAGCCATGATTTCAGGTTATTAATAAATTACTGCGGAGAAAGCTCCAATATTATTCTTATACAGAAAGAGAATTCCCAGTTTTAGGATTTCCGGGAAGAGCCCTAAATGCTGCTTGGATTATATAATATTTACTTATAATGGTAAATATTAATTAAACAAAATAATTATAATAAATATGCCTTTAGAGAGTATTATAGATATACAAGTTTTATGCATTGAACCAAAGCAAAACTATTACATATGCACAGTTCTCCAATATAACTCATACCTCCGCATATAAACATAATCCATTTATAAAACAATTAAATGCATCATATTAGACTACGCTTTCATCCTGAATTCATATAAACATAACTTAAAGAAATTACCTAACTTATACTTCAACCAAGCACTATCTACCTACACAATTTTATAGGATACTATATACATAAAATGATAAATTATTAACACATAGGACTAAACAGGGTATATATACATACAAATCGAGAGTTATGACTTAACCAATAGATTATGCATGTGAGCCCCATAACTTCCATAAAATCAAACGATCCATAATTTAGGGCCATATATTCTCTGTCCATATCCATATTCATATTTAATAAACGTATGTGCAAACAGAATATATATTTATATTTACATGCAAGACAGAGTATATAATAACAGGATTAAAAGACTTCACATATATATCAAATGCTAGTAAACATGATCCCTTATAAACCGTAACAGGAATTAGATCTCACTCTAACATAGCAGACCAATTACTTAGGGTTCAACCATAATATAGATCAGAGCCTCATAAACACCTGACAGGAGTCATGACAGGTTTATAGAGACTTCACGACTTCTACAGGAAAGTTAAAATGACAACTAAATTATACATCATTCATAACACAGGGTAAAGAATACGCATTTTCCAGAATCACTATAAACAATAGAACGACCTCATAAGAACTTCCAAACTCATAATGCCATCATTTAATCCTAACTCTAACGATTAGTTAAACTATAGCTTCCATAATAGAAAGTTAGGGCATACACTGTAGAAGTTAGTAGACTTAGGATTAAGAGAAATTGACATACAGGAAAGGTAGATACGAATACATAGAAACATAGACAGTTACATGGAGTAATTCACAAGAATAAAAAGAAGACACAAAACCATAGAAAACATAGCAGTAACCATAGTAAACAAGATAATGCGATTCCCATAGATATAAATTCTGGAACAGTAATTTCAATAGATATTAAATAATTGATAACACTGATAGGGCCCGAGAGCCATCAAGTATAAAGAGGTTACACAAAATCTTGAAAATTCCTTAACCGGATTACAAACTCAAAAAACCCAGAATTATATGCTTCCAACAAAGCTTAAATACATACACAGAGTTTTCATAACTATGCCCAGAGGCCTGAAAATAACAACCATACTTTCCTCAGACCAACGTTGGCGAAATTGAAAACAACTCAGCAAAGTAAATGAAAAGGGGGTTGGATGAAACTCCTTGTCACTCCACAGCACAACCATTAAAACTCTTCCAGTATCAAAAATCCACACACTGTAGGTAACACACATCTCATGGCAGAGGTGTTCCAGAGAGCCCAGGTCTTACCAAGACCGGTCGCGTTCCGAAGCCTCCACCCTCTCCAACGCTCCAGTTTCCAATATGAATTCGCCCAGTAGATAACTCGTTTGACCTTGACACCAAAAGGAAACATAAACAAAGTTATTCAACCTTTACAAACTGCTACGATATCAAAGAAATTGCAAATCTAAATCATGAGTTAAGCAGATCTTACCTCCACGTTTTGGTATCATGCCCACGCTGTTGCCATCTACAGAGGGTATGCGTAGACCAAGAGCCATGCTCTGTTCATGCGCATACGCATTCCAACAAAACCAATTTGCAGGGAGCTCTTTGCCCTCCTCCATATGCCCAGAAACACAAACAACATAGGAAATGCCAAAGGATAGGGTAACTCAACATTTGCCATTTTTTCCAGCCTGGATTTCCATTAAGAGGCCATCACATGGCCTGCATTAAAAACGTAGCTACCTCCACTATATTTTTTATTTACACCCACATCCCTATAGTGAAGTTCCTCTTGTGTATAAACTTAAGCACTTAGGGGCAAGGCATTCCCACTATTTAATTTGAAGTGCTAGATTAGGTCTTTCCTTTAGGCACCTGCCACAAAGTATTACATATGTATTAGCTTATGAGTAAGCTAAGTAAGGCCTGGGGCCATGAAACCCTTCTTACCAACAGGGAATTATAGGCCTAGTTCACATCACCAGTACTAACATAGTCATCATAATGAATAAGTGATGAGCCCCAAATTAGGTATTTTATAAGCCTTTTTATGCCGCACAAGCACATAATGGATATGGAAAATGCCTTTGTTTGTGGGGTTTAAGGATTCGTTTTGATTATTTGATAGAGTAGTTTAGAGGTTATTCTTTTATGCTTAAAAGTGTTTTCTATGAGCTAATTATATGGAAATAAGTGTGTATGAGTAGGCACAGGTAATCTAAGAGACAACCATCCATTCCAGCACGAGGACTGAAAGACCATAAGTGGCTCAATGCCCTTTTTCCTGATTTGTAGAAGAGAACTCCTGTTTAGCATAATCGACATTTAAAGCATAGAGTTAGGTTATGTTTAAAATTAGATATATATATGGGCCTCTTGGTTAGCAAGAGGTTCCTGTTGGCATTTTTGTAGAACTTATCTTCAGCATATGTTATTCGAGACAATTTTGTTTTAAGACTTTTCTAAACATGAAGTTACGATTTTTATGGAAGAAGTGATGTTGTTTCAAGCTTTGCGTTTATAAGACTTTTTTCTACTCCTGAAATACAAGTTGGGGAGGGCCCCTCCAACACGTAGATCAAGAGCTTCATTTTGATTTCAGGTATTTCTCATATGTCCTGCTAATTGATTCAATCATCATCGTATATGAAGTACTTGACAATGGTTTGAATGACATGGTTTTATTTCAGTTCAACGATCATTTCATTTCAACACTTTTTATCTGTAGTTCGTCAACATTGATTCTGTAGTTCTACAATACGCTTCCTATAGTCCTGTACATCCATTCTGTGCAGGCGTAATTACCTCTGTTTTCTAGCTCGCTATATTAATTTTAGACAATGATTTAGATTTGCGATGCCATGAATATTTCTTTTATTTGATTCAGTTATATAGGAGTTAATTGTTTTAGTTCTTTGGATTTGAATAGATTAAATGATTATTGTTGGCTTGGTTTTGCAACCAAGCTTAGTGCTATGGGCACCTACTAACTAGTAGCAGCAGTCTCAATAGAAATAAATAACAACAAACTAAATCTAAACTAAACTAAACTAGCATGTGCATTTTGAATTAAAGAACAAGAACAAGAAAGATAAAAAATAATTTTTGTATTGACAATGGGGCAAGCAAATGCTTGCAAGAACAATACCTCCAGGTGATGAAGGTTGTTTGAATGGCTCCAATGGTGAGCAGCTCCAATCTCCAATGGGTCCTTTCTCCAAGGTTGCTACAATGGCCAAAACTCAAGGGAGATTTTGGCAGCGTGAGGATAGGAATATGGATGGATGTGAAATGAGGAGCCCCTACCACCTTTTTATAGGTTTTGGTGGTGGGGAATACCATTTGTGGTTTTGTGGAAACCAAATGGTATTGACCAACATGGTTTAGGTACTTTTCTCTCCTTTTTCCTTTTTTGAATAAAATTAATATTTTTATTCCCTTTTTAATATTTTGGGAATTTTGGACCCTTTTTAAGGGTTTTTTTTTTATGTTTTTTAGGAAAAATAATATTTTTGAGTGGGAAAAAGGGGTGTACCAAGGTCTTTTGGTGACCTTTTGTTGGCTTCAAAGGCTCAGATGGTGGAAAAGTGGACAAATGGGTCATGTGAATAAGGGAATGAGCTAGTGAGCACTTTTTGGGTGTTAACAGATTGCCCCCTGATGTGTGAGGGCAGGAGCTCATCGTATGGCCGATAGACATCATAGCTCTTTTGTCTTTTTTCTGGGGTTGTAGGGAGGAGAAGAGATCGATTGGAGACTGGATCCGCGTCCCATGGAAGCTGCAAAAAATAAACAAATATTACATTGCCTCAATATGAATGAGGGATAATCTCTGATAATGGACAAGGAGGGCATACCCATGCTCGTATCAAGACATATACATAACAATTAGTCCCAAGAAGGGGGATCTAATATATAAAAAATATACTGGTACATCATAATGGTTCAGGGGGTACATTATTTTGGGATGTACTCATGATCATGACATGACTGATCTCAATAACTGATACACTGGAATAACTGATGAACTGTTGGAACTAAAGGTGTCCAACATCTGTAGGGACGTAATGACTGTGAGCCATCACTGGGAAGTATCTGTAACTGTATACTCGAGGGAGTATAAAACTGGGGTACATCCGAACACTGTCGCCATACGCAACCCGGATATCTATAGGAACAGTGTAACTGGTTGTATCCATAGGTAGACTCTCAAATGTGGAGGAGTCAGATGGTATCCGGGGTCTTCGACTAATAACTGAACGGACCGATGCCCCATGCGAGTCTCAACGATGCGATCAAGGTGTTGAAGTCGAGCATGTGAGAAACAACCATTTGGAGAGGCACTGAGGACTCTTCTCGAAATGATTCGTAGGCACTCATCATAAATGGTGATGAGTCCAAGACACAGGGACCTCTAGGTCTATCCTCTGGAATAAATTTGGTTGTCGTCGACAGAGGGAGACCGACAACTAACAAGGCAATGATGTTTCCTTGATAGGAGCACGAGGTGTAGAACTGAAGTATTGTAGTACTGATGGTAGGACTGACATACTTGTGGGGATGGGAAGTAACCGGGGTCATATAGTGGGTAGACTCAAACTTCCTTTGTTCAGAGCATGATGACATGGTTGACCTGGCAGCGTAGGGAATTGACTTGTAGGTGTGGGAATCATTGCTTTTAAGGACTGAAAGGTATGTATGACTCTGGTGGGGAATCAAGCTGATGGGTGCTGTCTAGGGGTTCTCAGGGTGACATACTTGCAGAATACTCTGAACAAAGGCGACTAAAATGGGGAAGCTGCCATATGAGTAGACGTGATTTGTTGTGGCACCGAGAAGCACCATTGGGTCCTTCTTCGTAGTTTTAATGAGCTCCAAGAAGGGATAAAAGTGTGCTCTGAAATGGTACTGTCCTGTGGATTTTGTGAGCCCAGGACTGTTCATGCTCATTGGTGCTTTCCTTTTTAAGGAGTCTGAAAGCGATAAGGAGACTCTGCAGTGGTTATGACTACTGTCATGTTGGTTTTACGAGCCCAGGATGGTGATTGCTCGTGGTCGCTTTCATGTTTAGAGAGTCTGAAAGCGGTAAGTGGACTCCATTGGTGTTCTTTTTTGTAAGTTAGTCTCCAAGGCCCGAAAAAGCATAAAATGATGCAGATGGAGAACTCTTCTAGCCGATGTGACTAGAGTATACCTTTTTCGTAATTAGTCTACGAGGTCCAGGAAAAGGGTAAAATTATACCAGGTAGACGCCCTTTCAGATACGTTTAGCGAGCATGAAAGGAAGCAAGATTGCTCGGCGATCTTTTCATTGTTTTAGGAGTCAGAAAAGAGCTTAACAGAACCTCCCTAAGTGCCTTTTTCGTAAAAAGGGATTGCTCGGCCCGAAAAAGGGATAAAATTATACCAAACAAAAATGGATAGATGGGAGCGAGAAAAGGTCTCAAGCGTCATCATGTGTGTGGGATATTGGATCCGGTGACACAAAGATTGTCAAAAGGGGGCTGCGGTTGTGTAGGCCGCAAACCGAGGCAATGACAGGGCATTTTGCAAAAAATGGCCGAAAAGTATGGGCTTGAGAGCGAGAAATGATCTCAAGCATCATCACAAGCACAGGAAATTGAATCCGGCGATATAAAGATGGTCGACCATGGAGAATGGCGGATGTGGCACGCAAATCGAGGCGACAAGGGGGCATGGAAAAACACCCGAAAAATCAGGAGGTGAGAGCGAGAAATGATCTCAAGCATCATCATGAGCGCAGAAAACTGAATCCGACGATATAAGGTTCATAAAAAATGGAGAACGGCGGGTGTGGCACGCAAACCGAGGTGACGAGGGGGCATGGAAAAAATGCCCAAAAAATCTGGAGGTGAGAGCGAGAAATGATCTCAAGCATCATCACGAGCGCAGAAAACTGAATCCGGCGATATAAAGATTGTCAAAAACAGAGAACGGCGGATGTGGCACGCAAATCGAGGCGACGAGGGCACCCAAAAATGGTCAAAAAATGGAGTTGGTGAAGACTGGAAAAGGAAGGAACTGTCATGAAGTTCTCCAAAGGACGGTGGTGTCCATGCGGCTTACTATGGGTAAAATCATTTGAGGTACAACCCGCTGCGTGGGTTGCGGAGGGGGTTGCCTTCTTAGTCGGTCAGAATGTATGCCCCTTGTCCGAGGCAAGTGTGTATAACGTATGGGCCTTGCCACATGGACACAAATTTTCCTTTCCCGGTTTTGTGATGAGCCTGGTCGTAGGCGAGGACAAGGTCCCCTTTAGAAAAAGTTCTTGGGTGGACATGTTTATCATAATTCAATTTGGATCGGTTCTTGGCTGCTTCCATGTTTTGAAGGGCTGTGCGCCGATCTTCATCGGCCTGTTCCAGGAGTAGTAAGCACTGCTCAATTGGAGCAGTGTCAGGTAGGAGTTCAATGGCCATATGTAGGGTTGGAATCTGGCACTCAATGGGGAGGACAGATTCGACACCGTGAACTAAGTGGAAAGGGGTAAAACCGGTGGCGGTTTTAGTTGATGTGCGGTATGCCCATAGTGCCAGGAAGAGCATGTGGTGCCAATTTGACTTGTGTTTGTCTACAGTGCACTGGAGAATGGTTTTCAAAATTTTGTTTATCGCTTCGACTTGGCCATTTCCTTGGGGGTAGTAGGCAGAGGAGAAATGGTGTTCAAACTTCAGTAAGGTTGATAGTTCCTTCCAGACGGCGTCTTCGAAGTGAGAGCCGTCGTCTGAGACAAGTTGCTTTGGCACTCCAAAACGTGCGATAACATGGTTGAGAAAGAATCATGCAGCGGTTTCGGCTGTGCAATTGTAAGTTGGCATTGCCTCTGCCCATTTGGTAAAATAATCGACGGCCACAATAATATGTTTGTGACCATTGGCTGACGTGGGATTGCAGTCAAGGAAGTCAATGGCCCATTTGCAGAATGGTCCGGCAGTAACGACTGGATGAAGGGGGGCGGTCGGGGTTCTTGCTTTAGGGGCAAAAAGTTGACAATTTTGGCAATGTTTGTCTGCGGTGATGCAATCAGTAAATAATGATGGCCAAAAGTAACCTGCACGAATGATCTTTTGGGTGGTGGCCATGCCGGAGAAATGGCCTCCACAGGCACCGCTATGACAATCATTGAGGACTTGCTCTGCCTCACTATGGGATAGGCAATGTTGTAGGATGGTATCAACGCCGCGTCGATAAAGCACATCCCCTAACAAGAGGTATCGGGGGGCGTGGTGACGTATACGACGGCGTCCGTCACGATCGATGTGGGGTCGAAATTTCTGCGTGCGGAGGTAAACTAGGATGTCACCGTACCATGGGTCGTCAGACGAAATGATGAAGATGTGATCGTCAATCAGATCCGTTTGGATAGCGGGTGATGACGAAGAGGATGGGAGGTCAGTGATCAGATGGGCAAGCGCGAGGGCTTTTGTGCTCTTGGGAGTTTTGAAAGTGAGGTCATATTCCTGGAGAATAATGACCCATTTAGCAACACGGCCTTGTAGGAGCCGCCGGTTTAGGAGATAGACCATAGGGTTGGAGTCGGTGACGACCGTGGTATGACCGAGCAGAATGTAGTGTCGTAATTTTTGGACGGAAAAGACTACAGCTAGGGCTAATCTTTCCTCGTATGGGTAATGTAGGTGTGGGCTAGACAAGGTCTGACTGACGTAATAAATGACATGTTCTTGGTGAGAGGCGTCTTCTTGGACCCAGAATCCGGACACGGCATGTTCAGATGCCGAGACGTAAAGGGTGAAGTCTTGAGAGAAATCCGGAGGGGAGATCAATGGGGCTTGTGTGAGAGCTTTTTTGAGGGCTTCGAATGCCGTGTCTGCTTGCTCATCCCAAACAAATGGTATGTGGGTGCGAAGTAGGCGTAAGAATCCGTGAACTTTGGTGGCGTAATCAGGCACAAAGCGACAAAGGAAATTGGACCGCCCCTGCAAACTCTGGAGTTGCCGAAGTGTGCGCGGAGAAGGAAGGTCTAAGATGGCTTTGACTTTCATGGGATCAACAGTAATTCCATCCTGGGAAACAATGAAACCCAACAAATGGCCTACAGGAACGCAAAAGACACACTTGTGTGGGTTCAAGCGGATTTCATATTTGCGACAACGCAGCAAAACTTGTCGGAGGTCGTTAAGGTGGTCTGATCATTTCCGGGAACGAGCTGTAAGGTCATCGAGATAGACCAGCAGGATGTGGACCAAGTCGTGAAAACAATAAGTCATGGCCCTCTGGAAGGTGGCACTAGCATTTTTGAGGCCGAATGGCATGACACGTTAGGGCAAAGGTTCCCCATGGGGTAGTAAAGGCAGTCTTATACTGATCCTCCTTACGAATCTGAATCTGGTTGTATCCAGAAAAACCGTCCATGAAAGATAGAACTTCATGTCTCGCACATGCATCAATGAGTTGGTCAATGAATGGCGTGCGGAAGTTGTCTTTGGGACAAGCGCGGTTTAAATCATGGAAGTCCGTGCATACTCTAAGGGTGCCTTGTTTTTTGTTGACAGGAACGGGGTTTGACACCCATGTGGTATAAGGAATAGGATAAATGAATCCTGCTTCGCGAAGTTTCTCAACCTCGGCTTTAACAGCGGGGAGCTTGGAAGGATGAATGGGTCGCTGTTTCTGATGAACGGGGGGGACATCAGGCCATGTTTCAATGTGGTGCTCTATAATGGCGGGGTCAAGGCCAGGCATTTCAGTGTAGGACCAGGCAAAGACATCACGGAATTCTTGAAAAAGTTTTTTGTATGCCTAAGTCTCCGCTCGAGTGCAAGATGCACCCAGTGATATGAGCTCAGGTTTCCCAGGTGTGGAGGAAATGTCAATTTGTATTATGGGGTAAATGTTGGACATGTTCCCTTCTTCGAAGGCATCCAGTGCTGGGATGGGATCCTTTAACCAATCGACCTTAGTGGGTATGAAATCTTTCGATTCGACAGATAGCTGGTCAGATGCCGTGGATGTAGACTCCTCTAGGAGGAAGTAGGAGCGATGATGCATATCGTCCCAAGGGTAGTCGGGTGCAGTGAGTGTTTCCAGAATTTGCTCGTCAGTATTGAAGTAGTCAGACCACAAATCGAGGGGTTTTGGTTTGAAAGTGGTAGTCGAAGAGATCATGTAGATGGTGTTAATCTCTCCGAATGAGGATGATGCGGGAGGGTAGATCTCCTCGATAGTAGGGGGTGCCGTCTCAAGGTCCAAATTGTTCATCTCATAGAGAGCTGCTCTGTAATCTGGGATGTCAGGACAGTTATGTGAGTAGTGGCCATAAATACCGCATATCGCACATGGGTGGTTGGTATGCAGTGATTTATCACGAGGCATGGGGTTTGGATCTAGTTTGACCACCGGGATGTTGGGGTCGTCGTCCAACATTTGCATGTGTCCCTCCAATGCAGGTAACTGTGGACACTGATGGGTTGGATGGCCTAACTCATCACACAGCGAGCATTTTGGAGGAGCACGGAATACGGGGGGAGGTTTAAATGCCTTGGGTGGGGGTATCGCAGTGTATGGTTGTGGGCCTCTGCCCCCAGTGGGCCTGATGAGTGGAGGGGGATTCGTCGATGACGAAGGAGTATTGATACCGGGAGGTGGTTGAGTGGAAGTAACAATGGGTTGCACCGGTTGCAGGATGACATTTGGTGTCGGTGGGGGAACGGGAGGTGAAATATACCACACGGGTAATCCCAATGTTAACCCGGGTAGACTAAGGGTAGCCATAACCGGGGCGCTTACTACACCCGAAGGAGAAAATAGAAAGGGGATTGTGTGGATGGGTGTAATCCCAATGTGACTAGGGACCAATGGTGGTTTGGGTAACAAGGAGGGTTGATTACCGGGTGTTTGTGAAATGGTGTAGAGGTTAGTGACGTGGGTCTCCGGTGACGGTGGTGGAATTGCCTGGAATGTAGAGGTCATCGGCGCCTCGGAGTAAAGTCCGGGTCCTACTGAGGAAATAAATGAGATAGTTGCACCACAAATAGGTTGTTCAACCATGGGGAGAACATTTTCAGGTGTGGCGGGGGCCTTGGGATCATAATAGGTGAGCTGGTCGACCTTGACCACGCGTCCCTCATGGGGGAACTGCATGGTACGAAATACGGATGAGGCAAAAGCCCGCATGGCATACATGTAGCTGCGACCAAGTAAAAGGTTATAGTCTAGTTGGGCATTGATGACCTCAATGTCAATGAGCACGGTTTTACCCGCCAGCTGGACAGGGACATTGGCTAAAAGACCTTGGGGTTGAGCCGAACAGCCGTCGTAGGCTCGTAATGCAGTGGTGGACTGCTGGAGAGTAGGGGATCCCAAATTCTGCCAAACGAATGTGGACATGACGCATGTGGAGGCCCCTTCATCGATTATGCACCGATGGATGACAAGATTCCGAACAAAAATGAAAACTTGGAATGCTAAAGAGGAAGGTAGGCGTGGTTCAGACTGGTCTGAATCGAATGCGATCAGCTGTGAATCATTGGGGTCAATGGCGCCAATGGCAGAGAGTAAAGTCTTGCGCTGCGAAGGACAGTTTTTCAAAACTTCTAAAGCAGACATGGCTGCAGGAGATTGGGCTAAGTCGTCGACAATGTTGTAATTCGACGCAGTGCGAGCATTGGGATTATTGTTGAGACGACGAAGTGGGAAGCGAGGTGCTTTGGAAGCGCCATCAAGTGGATCCGGAGGTATATGTAACGTTTGATCTGTGGGATTAACGTTAGTGTTCTTGTCGGTGGGGGGGGCTTCAGACGTGGAGCCATATTGGTTCCGACGGGTTTGGAGGTTGGCGTCGGCAGTCGACATCATCAACAAATGGTGAGTACCTGAATCGAACATGGGTTGATCAGGGGCTGCATAAGTGATCTGTTGTGGTGGCACGTTGCCCTGAGGGGGAGCTAACGGCTGAGTGTTCACTACACCCTGGTTTGGAAAGGGGTTTTGCAGCTCCAAGGGTTGATGTTGAGGTGGTGGAGGGTTGGGTGGCGGCTGAGGAGCCGCTTTCCCTTGATGATGGGCATCGTCGGTCTAGAGTTGCCGAGCTCGCTCCAAATGTGGGCAAGAATGGGTGTATTGACCATAGACCCCGAAGATAGAACAAGGGTGGTTTGTTCTGAGGTTATTATTTCTAGGTTGCTTAGGATTCTGATCCGGATTGCGGTTGGGAGGAGCAGCATTGTTATTCTGCGGAGGATTGGGAGGTGGAGGACCTTGCTGATGTTGTTGGTTATTACCGTGGTTACGACCTCTACCACGGTTCTGTTGCACACCTTGGTTGCGCTGGTTGTTTTGGTTCTGGGGCTGGTTGTGCTGTGTGTACACTTTCCCTTGAGCAGTGGGAGGATTTTGGTTCGCCGCAGGTGCAGGAGCAGGTTGTGGTGGATAATACACCAGTGGGGTTGGAAGTGGACCAGATACCTGCTGGGGTTGTTGGTAACCCTGAGCTATTGGAGGTGTTGGGTTAGCTACCACAGCTTGCTGTGGGTAGTATACTAGTTGAGGTACAGCTGGGGAGGCGTATGCAGGTGGTGCATGACCAAAACACTGAGGTGGACATGAAGGTCCATGGGTATGGTGGTGATGTGCCACGGGAGCATATGAAATGGTTGCTCCAGACTGAGATGTAGCCCGCGAAAGGTCGGGACCATGGCTAGGATGCGCAATGGAAAAGGGTTGGGGATGCGAGGCCATACGACCAATGATGCCATCAGCGGCATGGGATTCCCCCGGCACATCTTGTTGGGATGACTCGCCCCGAGGGGCATCTGGAATAATGGTATACAGATAACCCGATTGGGCATAAATGAGATCAAACTGTTGGGCTTTGAGGATGGCCTCTTCTTCAGACTGGGGTCTTTCGGATGCCACATCCTTCGCAATGAGAGGGAGAAGGGATTTTAGAAACCAATCTAGGAAGATACGGTCGTCTAATTTGATTTTGCAGAGGCTTCGGCGTCGACGCCACTCATGAATGTGGTCAGTGATGTGGGTGGCCGTGTTTTGTCTGCAAGACAGTAAGATCTCGACGCCCGCATCATAGCGGACAGGTAACTGAAAGAACTGCAAGAAGGTCGAGGCAAGGGAGGTAAAGGTGGCATGCGTCCCATGGGGCTGCTCGATATACCACTTAGCTGCAGAGCCAGTGAAGGTGCATTGTAATAGACGGAGGCGGACAGAGTCGTCCACTATGGAGTTGGAGGAACACCATAGATGAAAGGACATGATATGGTTCTGGGGGTCCTCACCTGCCTTACCCTCAAACTTAGGGATGTTGGAGGGGAGTTTGGTGGGCATGTGAGGCCACGCAGGATCATGTCTGATAGGATCATTGGTGAGCCTGGCTAGGTCTGGCAAGTTCAGACTTGCCATGTACGGTAAGCTAGCAAATGTAGTGACTGGGACTGGGGACATGCCTAGTCATGGTGGTAATGATGTAGGGGGTCCAGTGGCGCCTAAAGGTATGCTAGGGATTGAAGGTATATGTCCTCCAATAGGTGTGGTCTGGTGTGGGCCAGCGCTTCCAAGTGCAACATGGGGTTACACTTGGGTTAGGAATAGTAGTGGTGATTCCTGGAATCTGGGTTGTGGGAATCAGAGGGGGGTGTGACCCCTATATTCGGCATACCCATAACAGGTGGTGGCCCTGTGTTGGGGAATTCCTATAACAGGAGGAGGCCCTGTGTTGGGCATTCCTAATGGTGGAGTGTTGCCCATATTAGGCATACCCAAGGGGGTGGTTGCTGCCATGGATGGCACCGCAGTAGAAGGGTTTGTAGACGTCTCTCCTATGGTGCTGGTAAAGAGTGGGTCAAAAGGTGTTCCAGCCATAAGGTTGGTTGGGAATAACGCAGTGGGGTTTTCGGATTCTGCCTCAGAATCACAAGTGAAGTGAGACGTGTCAGAATCGGATGACTGTCTGGATGACCAACGATGGTGTCGAGTCAAGGGATAAGGCTCGGCGTCGGGTGACGTGGCGAGCCAAGTAGACTGAACTCTGGGAGTTCTCCCTGTAGAAGACGAGAGCGTCTAAAATTCTCAATGGTGAGAAAATAAGTTTTTTGTGTAAAAATCTGTATGTGTAAAAATGGTAATGTATAAAAAACTCAAAACCCTAATGCAACCAAGGGTGCAAGAAGGGAGTGAAAATGAAGGCTCTCAGGCCAAAAATCAACCTAAAAAAAGGCACTTATTCTAGCAGTTGTGCTACAATAAAAGGAGGGGATGCAAATGGTCAGAGTACCAACATGCAAACAACTTCTGGAAAAAATAAGTGTAACTAGACCAAAGGTGGGTTGAATCATGCAGACACCTAACTAAAAGTATTGTGAATTAGCAAACTATATTCTCTGCAAGGTGATGAAATCCAAGTCAGACAATATCGAGTGTTGAGTCAACGGCTAGATATCCCCCTACCGGGAGGGACACCAGGTAATCAATCCTAAAGAATGGCTACTAGGATACTCCGTTCATGACACGTCGAGAAAAGGTAAATCTGCCGTTTGGTCCTTGATCGCAATATCCCAATACAGGGATATCCCGAGAACTGCGAATGGTAGCCCTTCGGTTACTGAATGGATTTCGGTATTCCACTCAGGCTTCCGGAACCATCCTCGCGACTTCAACCCTCCTAGGGGAGAGGCCTTCCCATAAACCGGTTGTGACTGTGCCAATAAATACTAAGAGATTTTAGCTCCCTAAAGGACAACAAATATGTCTCAGATGTAATAACTGAGGGGGTGTTATTGGAACACCTATCCCCTCAATACTACCTAGCTACAAAGTTCTTTTAGTGTTCCCCAAGTGGGGTTAAAAGTGGGTTGAAATTAGGGTAACTTTTAGGGCTCAGTTTAAAATTAGTGTTTGAGTGGGTGCACGTGTGATATTTTAAACTGAAATTGAAAAAGTAAATGCTAAGTATTCAAAAACAAAGGATCTTTTGAACAAGGCAAATATTATGACTTTTTCAATAAATGGAAATTAAATGCTTTTCAAGAACTATTCAAAAAACTAAGGATCTTTTGAAATAGGAAAGCAAATAATAAAACCTCTTTGCGAAATAGATGGATTTCTTTTAAAATTCTGCTATGGGCAAAAAATATCAAATAAGTAAACAGTAAAATTTTTTAATCTAGATAAAATGCAATCAAGTCCTTCTTTCAATTTCTGAAAATATTTAAAAAGACTTTTTCACATAGGCATTTTGAATAGCAAAATTTTTTCTATGGCTGTCAAATATGCAGAATTTCTAATACTGGAAAAATGTGCTATGTGGGAAGAAAATACAGTAAGAAATTAATTTTTTAAACGATTCGGCCGAATGAAAAAATTAGCATCGCGGGTTCTGACAGAAAAGCCGCGATGGGACCGTGCGGGTTTCTGTCGCACAGTCACGATGGGCAGTGCGGGTTTCGACCGCGAAGCCGCGATGTGCAGCGCGGGTTTTGACTGCGAAGCCGCGATGGGCAGCGCGGGATTTCGTCACACAGTTGCGATGTGCAGCGTGGAAAAGGTCCGCGAAGCCTCGATGTGCAGCGCGCTAAATGGCCGCGAAGCCAGGGGTGAACCGCGCGGAAAAAAAGCCACGCAAGTCGCGATGAGCCGCGCGACTGTTGGGCAAAAAGCCGCGAGGCGAAAGCCGTACGCGGATGCCGAAAAACGACGCCGAAAATTGAGAATTTCGGGCTGTTAATGGCTAAAAAATAGGCCAAGATCTAGAACAGCAATGGATCCACTGTCTAGGGTGGCCGATCTATGAAATAAACTACCTAATATAATCAAAAACTAAGATCTAAATAAAAAGTGAGATCTAAAGATTCGAAAAGCAGCGGAGTTGCCAAAAAACTGTTGGCTCGGTTTTGCAACCAAGCTTAGTGCTATGGGCACCTGCTAACTAGTAGCAGCAGTCTCAATAGAAATAAATAACAATAAACTAAATCTAAACTAAACTAAACTAGCATGTGCATTTTGAATTAAAGAACAAGAACAAGAAAGATAAAAAATAATTTTTGTATTGACAATGGGGCAAGCAAATGCTTGCAAGAACAATACCTCCAGGTGATGAAGGTTGTTTGAATGGCTCCAATGGTGAGTAGCTCCAATCTCCAATGGGTCCTTTCTCCAAGGTTGCTACAATGGCCAAAACTCAAGGGAGATTTTGGCAGCATGAGGATAGGAATATGGATGGATGTGAAATGAGGAGCCCCTACCACCTTTTTATAGGTTTTGGTGGTGGGGAATACCATTTGTGGTTTTTTGGAAACCAAATGGTATTGACCAACATGGTTTAGGTACTTTTCCCTCCTTTTTCCTTTTTTGAATAAAATTAATATTTTTATTCCCTTTTTAATATTTTGGGAATTTTGGACCCTTTTTGAGGTTTTTTTTTATGTTTTTTAGGAAAAATAATCTTTTTGAGTGGGGAAAAAGGGGGTGTACCAAGGTCTTTTGGTGACCTTTTGTTGGCTTCAGAGGCTCAGATGGTGGAAAAGTGGACAAATGGGTCACGTGAATAAGGGAATGAGCTAGTGAGCACTTTTTGGGTGTTAACAATTATCACTTTCAGCATTGGATTCGAATAGATCAAGTTTGATTAATTTTTAGTATTGAATTTCTAGTTAGACTTCTAGTCTTCAGGTATTTTATTTCTAGATCAAGTTTCCTAAGCTTTCAGCATTCTATTTCTTAGATTAGATTTACAGTCTTCCAACATTTAATTCTTAGCATAAAGATCTATTAGTTTCAGCATTCCCAGTTCATAAGTTTACAATATTTGCATATTCCGTCATTCATTGTTTAAGAGCAGATCACTTCCATTTCCTGTTTGAGAAACCTTCAGGATACACCCCAACATCCCAAAACGACGAAGACTATCCTATAGAGCACATACAGTGCTTAGCACCTCTTAAGTTTGTTCGCTCCTTGGTCGATAATTAAAGTATGCTTTCAGTTTAGCTACCCTAATTAGGTATCCATTCCTAGACTCCACCACTTTTTGGCGCCATTTCCGGGGAGGTTCTTAATCCATATGAGACATCTTTGAAAAAAACACACAAAAACAACCAGAAACATAAAATTTTTACCATGAATTCCTAGACGACAAAGAGATAGATTTGGACCGCTTTTTGCCTGCCCGCCCTATGAGCAATAATAGTTCTGATAATTCTCAATTTGAGTTCCTTATTTTAGAAGAAGAGGCTAATTCTAGCTACGATCCACACAAAGATAAATTCTTTGCTAGCTCTAGCTCAAACACCACTATGGCAGAAGAAGAGGATGCACCTAGAGAACTGTTCACTTTTCCTATTAGTGTACCTCTTGGAGATACCAGGATGAAGAATATCAACCCTAATAACCTACCAAACTTCCATGTCCTAACCTCGGAGGATCTTGACACATTCCTATTTGAGTTTGAGGTAGTCTATAGGTCAGTTGGCTACACCACTAATGCACAAAAACTAAGATTCTTTCATTCTACATTGAAAGATCTATCACTCAGATGGTTTATGAGCCTAGAAGGGAACAACATTTTTACATGGGACCAAATGAAACAAACTTTCGTAGAAGAATACAGGGACTACTGTAAGGCAAAAGATACAAGAGATGAAATATTTAGAATGCAACAAGGAGAAAGAGAATCCTTAGAAGATTACACACAACATTTTCAACTTAGCTACAAACGAGCTAGTCATTGCACCTTAGATCAAGAATGATTGAAACTTGTCCTTCTTAGGGGGATAAAAGAAGAAAAATCTAGAAGTTTTGAACCTTCTGGGAGATGGAGATATATTCTAGAAAACGTATGACCAGATCGTACAAATTTTCAAAACTATTGTAGGTCTGGGAAAGGTAAAAGTGGAACAAGGGACTCACACCCATTTATTGGGGGATCAACATCTTCAGGAGCCAAATCTTTACAAAGTGTGATTTAGGGAACCTCCTTGACCATATGAAGACTGATATCCTACAATCCCTGGACATGCAACTTCATGCACTTCAAATCAAGAAGAAACAAGACGAAATAAACCAAGCATTGGAAGTCTTTTGTCCACGCTGCAGAAAAAAACATGAGAAGTGGCAGTACACACTAAAAACCATAGAAATATGTGGCCTCTGCACTGACGATCACTCCACTGATAGATGTCCTCTGTTATCCTCATGTAAAGCTGTTATTCAAGATCCCACAACTGAAGGTACAATAGAACAACTATGTTTCGTCAATCAAAGGAGAAATAATTTTGCTAGGCCTTACCAACCCAACAACCAAGCCTACTATAATCAGGGAAGTAACCAACAAAATTGGAACTCAGCCCCAATCCCGTGGCCATCTCATCCAAGTACAAACTAGTGGCAGCAAAGCCAACCATATCAACAACCTCATTACCCAAAATCTTATTACCCCACAATCTTACTCTCCATACCCCCCACCTTTTGCTCAGCCAACAACGAATTATGGAAATCAATATCCTTATTAATCAAATTGGAGGGCTCTATTGCAGTAGCCACTCATCATGCCGCCCCCACAGAACCAACTACCTCCTAGACCTCCACCAAGCCCTGCCCATCCGATTCCAAACCCTGACAACAACAAGCCAGGACAACAAAAGACCTATAACACTAAAATCATGCAGTTCCCTACTTACGTAGTGGATACCCCTGGAAATAAACGAAATTAATCTCATGTCTGGGAAAACATTGCAAAACACACACACACAGAATAATCAAGGAGATGAAGCTCACGAACAAACAACACAACCTCAAGTTCAACATTCAGATGAGCCAAGCCCTCAAGAAGAAGAAATTCGGCCACAAACACAAAATACAAACCCTCCATTCCTTGAAAAACTTATACGAAATACTAAAGAAGAAGAGGAAAATGCGATTTTTGAATGAATTGAAGCACTTAAACATCCAGATTCCAATTTTACAGGCGATAATAGTGTGCCAATCTGTAACAAGTTTATTAAAGAGAATTGTTTCAAAAGGCCTAGCAGAAGAAGACGTGACCCACCAACCATAAACGTAGTAGTCCCAGTTACCTGATTTAATGCTAGGTGTCGTTGTTAACCCCAAATATCTTGATCCAGGAAGCCCAGTAGTAAACGTGACCATCAACAACAAACATATCACCAGCAGCCTAATTGATTTAGGGGCTGCAATAAATGTGATGACTAAGGATACCATGATAGCCCTGGGACTACAATCAATGGTCAGACCAACAACTACCGTCCTACAGCTAGCTGATACATCAATAGTAAAACCTGAAGGGATGCTCGAAGACATAATTATCAACATAGAATCCTGGGAATACCCCATCTGACTTTATAGTCATCGAAGTAAAGAGTAAAATTAGTGGATACCCAATAATACTAGGGAGACCTTGGCTGGAAAACTGCAGATTGCTTACATAGGGTGCAGATTGGGCAACATGACAATCACCAGTGGCCAAGCTAGGAAGAAAATCATGATTTATCCTCCGGCAAGGAAATCTTCAGACCTAGAATATCAGAACTAGACAAATGATTATGGTGACACATCCAACCAAAACATATGACCTGTCCTTACAATTGAAGCTACCCTATCACTAAAAGCCATCGATGAAGATAGTCATTTAGATAGGTTTATTCAAAATGCTTCTTCTAATCAGAATATGTTTGAAGATTTTCTTGGCAACAGGTCAGTAGCAAGGAGAGGAAACATTAAACCACGATCTTGACAGAATGTGGGAAGAGGTACTCACACTTGAACAACATCCAATTCAGATAAAAACAATTGAGATAATGCCTGGCAGTACAGTTAATATTAACTCCAATTTTGAGCCAGGACAAGAACAACAATTACTGAAGGTAGTGTCAGGCAACAACAAAGCCTTTGCATGGACATATACTAACATGAAGGGTATCCACCCAGACATCTATAAGCACTATATCTATATAAAGGAAGGTGTTGTTCCTATCATGCAACCACAGAGAAGAATGAACCCAACATTAAAGGACATAGTTAAGTTGGAATTACAAAAGTTGTTAGATGCAGCGTTCATATACCCAATCTCAGATAGTGAGTGGGTATCACCACTGGTCATCGTTCCTTAAAAAGGAGGGAAGTGGAGGATTTGTGTGGACTACAGAAAGCTCAATAAGGCAACCAAGAAAGATCATTTCCCTCTCCCATTTATCGACCAAGTACTAGACACATTAGCTAGGAACAATTTTTTCTCATTCTTGGATGGGTTCAGTGGGTACAGCCAAATCCTCATTCACCCAGCTGATCAGGAAAAAACAACATTCACATGCCCATGGGTCACTTATGCATACAGAGTGCTTCCCTTTGGGCTCTATAATTCCCCAGCAATGTTTCAAAGGGAAATCTTAAGCATCTTCTCTGATTTTATTAATGACCAAATGGAGGTCTACATGGATGAATTCACACCCTATGGCCAGAATTTCGACCAAGCACTAAAACATCTAAAATTGGTTTTGAAAAACTGTATCGAGATGAGCTTATGCCTCAGCAATGATAAATGCATAATTATCATGGAAGAAGGCATCGTGCTTGGACACCATATTTCACAGAAAGGAAGTGAGGTTGATCAGGCAAAAGTCACAGTCATCAGAACATTGCCACCACCTGTGAAACAGAGAGATGTGAGAAGTTTTCTTGGACAAACATGATACTACAGAAGATTCATTGAGAGTTATAGCAAAATTGCTGCACCAATGTTTGCTCTGCTCACAAAAGACACTGAATTCATTTGGACAAAACATTGTATGTTATCATTTGACAAACTCAAAGAGAAAACAATTACAACTCCAGTAATCCAAGGACCGAATTGGGCACTCCCATTCCACATCCATCTTGATGCATCAGATAAGGCCATTGGATCTGTACTTGGAAAAGAAAGTGAGAAGAAGCCATATGCCATATATTATATCAGTAAAAATTTGGCAGGAGTAGAATTAAATTATACAGTCACAGAGAAGGAGTTTTTGGCTGTCATACATGCCATTAACAAATTCAGGTACTACATAACCGGATACCAAGTGTTTGTCCACACAGACCATTCAACAATCAGGTATCTCATGAACAAAACTAATACAAGTGCTTGAATCATTAGATGGCTACTCCTCCTGCAAGAGTTTGACATCACAATTCTGGATAATCCAGGCAAACACAATGTAGTGGCTAATTTTCTATCTAGGCTCACCCATGGACAATGAAGTGGTAAATGACAATTTTCCTGATGAGCATCTTTTGCAATCTCCACAAGAAGCCCATGGTTTGCTGACATAGCAAACTACTTAGTCTATGGAAAATTCCCACAACATTACAACCACCAAGAGAAGAATAGGGTCATAAGGCAAAGTGCCACCTACACATGGATAGAAGGCATGCTTTTCAAAAAAGGACTAGACCAAGTATTTAGAAGATGCATTAGAGAAGATGAAGTACATGAAATGCTGCATGCCACCCATAATGAACCATGTGGAGGACATTATGCTGCAAAGAGGACAACCTATAAAATATTGCATACTGTATATTATTGGCCAACACTCCACAAGGACACCTATGAATATGTTTCACATTGTGATGATTGTCAACGAATGGGGAAGCCTACACAAAGAGAAGAAATGCCTCTCCATCCACAAATCTCATTGGAAACCATTTGAAAAATGGGGATTTGATTCCGTTGGCCCATTTAACCCCACAATCAAATCATAAAAGCTACATCCTAGTATGCACCGACTACCTTACAAAGTGGGCAGAAGTAGCAGCACTTGCAGCAGCAAATGAAACTAATGTGGCAAAGTTTTTTATAGAACAAATCTTCCATGGATTTGGAGTCCCACGAGAGCTAGTTTTTTACCAAGGCCCACAATTTACATCCAACCTCATAGAGGAGCTACTTCGAAGAAACAAGGTTAAACATAAAAGATCTACTCCCTACCATCCTCAGGCTAATGGTCAAGCTAAAGTGACAAACAGAGAAATAGAAACGATCTTGACAAAAACTGTACAACTCCACAAAAGAGATTGGGTAGACTGACTAAGTGAGGTAGTCTGGGCTTATAATACTACATGGAAGACAAAAATAGGCTTCACCCCATATGAGATAGTCTATGGAAAGAAAACAATGCTTCCCATTGAGTTTGAGATCAAAACATTGAGGATTGCAACCGAGTTGAACATGGAACTTTTAGACATCCAGCAAGAACAAATACTGCAATTAAATCAGCTGGATGAGCAAAGCCAACAAGCACTTGGCAACACTGAAATCATCCAACAAAAAAGAAAGAAATGGCATGACAAGAACATCAAGCAGAAGAAGTTCAAAGAAGGTGATTGGGCACTACTCTATGACTCCATATTTCACACATTTAAAGGAAAACTGACAACCAAATGGGTCGGACCCTACATCATTGAAAACATCTATGACAATGGAGCTGTCAGGATTACAACAATAGACGAGGAAAAATTCCCCATGATTGTGAATGGACACAGACTCAAACTCTATAAGACACCAAATGCAAAGAAGAGTTCACACAGACACTCTATCAGCAGAATCTAATGCTGATAGAGAGCCTAGAACATCACTGAAAATTTCTTGATTTGAAAAAAAAAAGATGAAAAAAAAATCAAAATCAAAAGAAAATGAAAAAAATAGAAATAAATGAAAAAGAAAAAAAATGAAAACAGAAAGAGGACAATACCAAAATCCACTCAGGTTCTCACAAACAAATTTGATGAAGTTGATTCATCTCTACGCAGTACTAGAAGCAACATCAAAGCATAACCAAAAAGCAAATGTCAAGCGAGCGAGGAAGCCAAATCAAGCAAGTGAGGAAGAAAAAACAAGCGAACCAGAAAGAAAAATCAAGCGAGCCAGCCAACATTTAGCAGCAGACTAAAAAGCAGACATCAAAAGAACAACACACAAAGATCAAGCTTTCAGAATCTAAATCAAGCGAGCCAGCAGTCAATTCAAGCGAGCCAGAACAACAGCAAACCCACCACTACAGAAATCAAATCACTCTTCCGAGCACCAATACAAACAAAATGCTGAGCATAATGAACAAGTCATATCAACAGATTGCATGAATGGTCACACAAGCAAAGGCAACAATATCAAGGGAACTGGTAGCAAAAAGCAAATCGGCGACACTACTGACATGACCAAATTAACTACAGATGCACGTCACCTCAACTACAGAATTCCGCGCCCATAAAATCAAGAACAAATCATACAGTCAGGTACGCACAGCATGAAAGGTAATCACTTAACTCTCTATTTTATTTTCAAAGCAAATCGTTACCCCCCCACAAAGAAGATATTTTCAAAAGCTGAGGACAACTTATAAGTTAAATCGGCGGCACGGTTTAGAAGTAACCACACAGAATCATGATTACCTACTTCATACATGTCAGAAGATGACAACATTCGCATCTAGCCACTATATCCCCAAATGATATCCCAAAATGATCAAAGCGGCAGTGCATGGTACAATGATGGAAGGAAACGTAGGGTGAAATAATGAAAAGGACGGTATAAGGCAGCAAGTACGATGCACGATGATCAGGATAAGTGCGTCAAAACAGCTAAATAAGGCAGCATAATCTACAAAAAGAGCCTGTCTTGCAATACAAGCTTTCTAGAAGCAGGAAAACTGAAAATTCATTTTGTCACTCAGTTAGCAAGCTGCCCTCGAACCTGTGATCAATCCCGACCAGTTGAGGTAAGTCAACCACACTCAAAGTTTTTGTTTTGTCGATTATAGTAGAAAATTCAAGATGATAAAGGGGGTTCAAAAAGAGTGAACCAGAGGATCACAAGCCCAATTATGAAAACCCACAGGTTTTATCAATCCTTCGTAATGCAGGATGGATGCCCTTCATCTCAGGGATGAGAGGGTCTAATATAGAGGTGGCTTTAGAATTCATAAGGAACTTGAAGCACATCAAAGATGAACAGTTCGTCACCCGGGTAAGGGGACTACGTATCAAACTGGATGAGGAGGCAATTGCAAAATACACAGGGCTTCCCATGGGTTTACATTGGAGCAGGGATGACCGGGAATCCAATCAGAGGGAAAAGGAAGCCTTCTTCGAACTAGGATAAGTTTATGAAGAAGACAAAAATGGAGTCAAGAAAGTCACCATGCCAGCACCCTGGGATGAAATAGCTGTTGTCATTCAGAAATATGTAACGTGTACAGTGAAGCTGAGCTATGTCCCTCCCTTCCACTTCCGAATTTTGGAGCTTCTGAGGTACAGGAGCCATATCACACCGAATAACAACATCAGCATTCCCTATTATCTTCTCCAATCTCTGGGATAAATAAGTAAAAAGGTAGTTCAAGCACTAGTACAAAATGAGAGATAAGTGACTAGGTGACTAAAAACGTTAGTCACCATTGTGTTTTCAAGGGATAAACAACTAAAATTGAGCAATTTTAATTAAGCCAACAAAAACAACTAATTTAGTCACGGGATAAAATATATGACTAGATAACAAGTGACTAAATAAAAATGACTAACATAAATGACTAATTTAGTCACAGGAATATAAATATGACTAGCTAACAACGATTAATGTGAATTAATAATTTATGTTACTCATTTTTAATTGTGTCACACTGACAATGAAAAATTACAATTTTGATAATGAATTTGTACAATATTTTACTAAATTTTAACAATGTGGATGGTTGTAACCACTAAGTACAAAAAAATAGAAATGAGGAGAAAGGTCTACATATATGAGCCAAAGATAGGAAAACTGCCTATGGAAAAAAATAGACCCCCGCACCACTCCTCAAAATGAATAAACCCCTCTAAGGCCACAAGACCGCGTCTGGATAAAGCGTCTTCATGTGTATTGAACTCCTTGAAGATATGCATGATAGAGACATCATGAAAGGCCTTGAGAAGAAGATTATCATGAGCCATCAAAGATGAGAGCTCCATCACCTTTAAAGAGCACAGACCTTTCGTCCAATCAACTATAAGTTTAAAGCCACCAACAAAATGGTGTAAAGAAAGATGCCGAGAATTGGAAAAAAAGAGGACATGCCAAAGTGCCAATAGCTATCCTCTCGTATTGGTCCCCGATCAACCGCAATTTAACCATAAATTAAAGTGACGATCCGGCTCCATTAAAATAATGAGAGCCCCAACACCACAAAAACAACCAGCTTGTTCCTGAGAAGCCCCATTGAAAAAGGCCAGCTTGCATCTAGATAAAGGAGGAGGAGGAGGCCAAATCCCAAAATAATTTAACATGGGCATGTTGAAGCCTCAACACATTGCTATAATTGTAGCTTGTACGTTTTAGTCTCAATTTACATATTTTCTTCAATAGGATGGCAGATGGCCTCCCATTGAACCTTGATTTGATCCCATTTTCCCAATGGATAAGACACTAGTCTTCGGTCCACTCATCCATTTTTCTTTTTAAACTTATCATACTATTTTGCTAAAACTTATATTTCTTCATTTCACTTTGAATTCCATTGCCTAAGTTCTAGTAAGTCCTATTCTAGGGAATCCCCCCTTGAGTCGGAGGAGAGCTATCCTAAAGTGTGAAGAGGGTTTGTAAGGTGACAATGGCAATCCCTCTTACTTCCTCCAAGGTCATGCTTGAGATTTAGGACTTTATCTAAAGAAGTGAGGGTTTGAGAGGTAACACATAGAACTTTTATTTTGTCCTCTTAGCTGCATTGATATGTAGAGCTTATCTTCTATCCCTAGAAAATTCCTTATTTGATCTGTACATGTTTAATTTCTCCCACAAGGAAATGCTTGTTTGTAGGTGAACTAGAGACCTCTTTTGTAAATTAGGATCAACCCTCTCTAAAAATATGACTCTTTAAAGTATTGTTGCATGACTGTTTTTTATGCAAAAGTGGTTCTGAATTTGAAGGGATATTTCAGTCATACATATGGAGTCTCTTGACATTATAAATCTGCCTTGCTAGAACACATTTTAGAAATCAAAGGCACAAGATGTCAATTACTGGTCATTGGTCATTTTAGAAAATATTCAAAATCTAAAGGGTGGTCGTAGCAAACTGGCCTATATAGGCCAAGAACACCAACATATATTCTTTCCCTCCAAGCAACAAAGAATCTATATCCTTCCTAAACATGCCAATTCTAATTGAAACCTAAAGAGCGAAATCCAATTGGAATGTAGAAACTTCTCTCAAATTGAACGAGGATGGTGCCACATGAAATGTTATAGAACATTAACATCACCAAAAGAAAAATAAGCTCATTGATTTGATCCCACATTCTCTAAACAATCAGTCTAAAAAAAACTGCTTTAAAAAGCAATTTTCTAGTGAAAGGTAGCAATAAATAGTATCATATTATATTAAGCAACTATCCAAGGTCGAAATGTTCTAACAATTGAACAATTCCACATCATATGCTTAATTGTTGCAAGTTTGTGCTACACCACACAACATCAATCAATGAAACCACGATGATTTACCTAATCCTTACTTGTGATAATATTACATAGAATCAACCACCCCAACATGTGGCTTAAAGGAAGAGTAATACCTTTAGATGCCTTAACACCTCTTGATCCATCGATCATCAAAATTCATTAAGGGTCCATTTCATATCCAAACACTCTACTATGAAAACAAATTATCAATCTTAGCATAGAGTTCCTTTGTGCAATGACCCATCAAAATCCTCCAACCATAGGCAATCCTTCCAAATGGGCCCATGACTATATCCATATTTAATGTAAACTAATAGCTTTCTGGTATTAGATGACATAATGTAGTAAAGGAAAGGCAATCAATAGCATGAAGCCAACAAGGCCAAATAAGTCGTAACTATGAAAACTAGGATGTGCAAGCAAGATATGGTGATCATTTCAAGGTTTCACACAACAGAGATGATTCTCACAACTTAATCAATGGTTAGGGATGTTAGGAGGCTATGCATACATGTTTAGAGTTGGTTAGGGGGTATGTGATTAGGGATTGGGGTTATGGGAGTATGGTGTTAGAGGATTTGAGGGTATAATGGGGTTAGGGGGTATCAGATTAGTGACTATGGGGTTAGGAATAAGGATTAGAGTACACTGCATATTTGTATGTGTGTATGTTAACATCATAGGGAATGTTTGGCTTACAAGCAAGTTATGGTGGTCATTTCCATATTTGTAACTCCAAGGATGGTTATCTTCACCCATGGCATGGTTTTTGGTCTAAAGTCAGGGTCTAAGGCCATAACAATTTCCGTTGGGGATCATGTTCCATGTCTGATTCCCTAGACTACCACACATAGCCTACATAGGGAATGTTTAGCCTAGGAGTTGGATGTGGTCAACATATTGACTAGCCTAGACACAAAGAATCATATTATAGGGTCTACAACATCAATTTTGATTCCCAAACCATGTTAAAGGCCTTGAGAGCCATCCTTGATGTGGAAAACATATCAAGATTAACTTTACAAGGCCTCTGTGGTGGTTTTGTATTTTGTGCATGGCCCATGATCTATAAAAGCCTCTTTTAGGCTCTAAGATGCATATGTTCCTCCTCTCATCATTTCCATAACCCCAAGACCAATACCCAATGAAAAAAACCTTGAAATGGTACTCATACAACACTTATAGGAAAAATATTCATTTAAAAGGCTTGTGTGGTGGTTTTGGATGATGACCATAGTCCATAACCTGTAAAATCCTCTTTTAGTCCCCAAGATTGTAGTGTTTTTCCTTAGACCAATTTTGGCTATAAGGAAAGTATTATATGGGGCAAAACTTGAGATGATTGAATTACCACCTAGATGGAACTATGGGGCATGAGGTTGAAATTTGTTCCAATTCAAGCCTAAAATTCATGTGAGTTGCCCATTTATCTATTCAGGAAAAAGATAAGAAGAAGGGAGGCAATACCACTCTCCAACTCAAAATTTCCAAAGAAGGAGTTGTTAGAACCTCAAGACCCACGAGTATATTAGGACATGGGATAATGAAAGGGACTCCATGGGTTCACCTCCCACAAGGACCTCACCTTTTCTTGCTCCCAGAACTAGACTTGAGGAAGAACCTTTCATCAGATCAATGTTTCAAACAAAGGTTCGAAGAAGAAGACAAGGTTGAGGGAAGGTATTTTCTGAGTGACATAACATTTAGCATTGCTTTAAACAATTAGTTCTACTAGGAAATGTTTGATGATGATGATGTTGTTGTTGTTGGCCTATGTCACATACCCTCCCATCATACCAGCATGGGAGAGAACATGACACTAAATCCGGACATCTAGCCCCATACTTAGTAAACAAACATTCATATAAAATGAAGATGGACATATGCAAATGCATAAATATTTGAAAACACAGCAGAATTAAATTCTATTACACATCCATCATACATTCAAGATATTCATGTCATTCATCAATTAAAACAATACAGAATTAGCACATGAGAGTACTTATCTTAAAACAAAGTAGTCCCTAAGCAACCAGTTATGCATTTGCAACGTTCCACCCAACCATAGTTCAGTTGTGCTTATCAATCTCTTGATACAACTGCCACCCCCAAGCTGGGCATGATTTCTACAAGGAAGAAGGGAACAACAGACTCACACATAGCCAAAATACACCAAAATTAGCCAAGCCAATCAGCAGTTGGGTTTATCAGGTTGCTAGGAGATGGAAAAGGAAGAATTGCTAAGCTAGTGAGCTCAACCATAGAGCTATGGGTACCCCTACAAGATCTATCCAGCTTGGTTCCCCACAATGCCTACACACCTGATTCAAGGAAGTATTCCCTTCACTACTACACAGTCCCTCAGGCCATACCTTCCAATTCAGTGTTGTTCAAGGTGTGCATAGAAGAGTAACCAGCCCTTTTGATCTTCTTGAGAGGTTATTTTCCCCACTAGGTTTATCAAGCCAATTCTGTCCACTACCACTCCAAATTTCTTGCTCACAAGTTCAAACCAAAACAAGGATGCACATAAAAAAAAAAGTATATGTGCTGGGCATGAAGAAACATTTTTACAGTGAGATGCCCAAGGATGGGGTTTCTACCAGTTCAGAAAAACGTGGGCAGCCAAAATGAAATGGGAGAAGGGGAAAAGAACCCTAGGAGAGCAAATCGTTTTTAGAAAAACGTTTATGGGCATTCAAGGGACAAAAATGACCTCCATAAACCCCAAAATCGTGGCTCTCTTCCTCCCAGCCACTGTGCAATACAAAAATGAGTTCCCAGGCATGGAAAAATGCAGGAGATGATGAAAAATGTGATGGAGAAAGTCCCAGCTAGCTCAGACTACGTGAGAGAGAAAAGGCCATCAGTTCAGAATGGCTTTAGGCACTATTTCGTGGGTGTTTTCTTGCCCAAGAAGAAAAAATACGATTTTCCATATTGATGGCTTGCCCATACACGAAATTGACTGCCATATTTCCCCATCCCCAAGGCATTAACTACCTCAACCAACTCTTGGAAGAATTAAATGATTGGGTGCATAACCCAAAATGGGTAGTTGGTGGTTTATGGGTTTTCTCATTGACACATGGATTAACACCATTGGCTCAAGGGTTTGAATAATTTCCCTCCCTATTCCTTATAAAAATCATGCCCCCATCTCTTTGTTGCATTGCTTAGCTAGTTGTGGGTATTTCATTAAAATTCGTTTTTACATGATGTCTTAATTTATATTGTGCCTGTCTAACACAAGAACCATATGCACCGATTTTAATTGCTGATACATAAAATGATAAATCAATGGCGGGGCCTTGGCCTTGAGCTCCTCACCATGATTTAATAACGATATTTACATCATTTACAATTTTAATGCAATAGGGCCAAAATGGGGACGTGACATTCCCCTCCCCTTACATTAGCACTGTCCTCAGTGCTCATCAAAATTGAACAAAAATGGATATGCCACTCTCATGGCATCCTCCAGCTCCCATGTAGCCTCATCGGGACTGTAGTGCTTCCATTGCACCTTTACCTGTCCAATGGCTCGATTCCGGAGCAATGTTACCTTCTTGTCTAGGATGCGCAATGGATCGGTTTGGAACTCTCCCTCGGGTTCCACCTGGATCACATTCCAATTAATCACATGGTTAGGATCATGTACATATTTCTTAAACAAAGAGACATGAAAAACATTATGAGCTCTAGTGCTAGCAGGCAATGCAAGTCTATATGCAACTGGCCCTATTCTTTCAAGAACTTCAAATGGCCCACAATATCTAGGTGATAGCTTGGAAGAACTCCCAAGCTTCAAGGAACCCTTCCTTGGCCTCACTCTAAGATACACATGATCCCCAACACTGAATTCCCTATTCACCCTATGCTTATCTACATAGCTTTTGTGTCTATCCTGGGCTTCTTTTAAATTCTTCCTAATCTTTGCAACCTCTTGCTCCATTTCCTTAATAAATTTTGACACAAGTACAATTCTGTTCACTGGATTGTCCCAAGTCACTGGTGTCCTACACCTTCTGCCATATAGAACATCATATGGACTCATTCCCAATGATTCTTGCTGCCCATTGTTATATGCAAACTCTACCAGGTGTAGATAATCCTCCCACTTTGATGGTTTGTCCATAACATACATGCGAAGCATGTCTTCAAGCACCTAATTTACTCGTTTGTTTGCCCATCTGTTTGAGGATGGTATGCAGTACTAAAGTTCAACTGTGTACCCAAATCTACAAAGAGACCTTTCCAAAAATTGGAAGTGAACTTGGTATCCCTGTCAGAAATTATTACCTTAGGCAATCCATGTAATCTGAAAATTTCCTTCATGAAAATATTTGCAATGGCATCAGCTTTATGTGTGGACTTAACTGGTATAAAATGTGCTTCCTTTGTTAACTTGTCCACCACCACCATGATGGAATCATGTCGTCTCACCATCATCGGCAAACCTGTAATAAAATCCATGGAAATTACTTCCCATTTCCATTCTGGAATTGGAAATGGATGCAATAAACTTGCTGCGTGTTGGTGTTCAACCTTCACCTGTTGACATGCCATGCACTTAGAAATGTATTCAGTGACATCCTTCTTCATCCCTGGCCAGAAATAATATTTTCTTGCTGTAGCAATAGTCTTTTGATATCCGGGGTGACCGGAATATGGAGCTTTATGGATTTCATCCATAACAATCCTCCTTAAATCTGCCACATTTGGAATATAGGCTCTATTATTATAGGTAAGAAGTCCGTCTTCTTCCAAATGATAGGCTTCATACTTCTTTTCAAGGTTTTGCTGCTGCAATTTTTCCTTTATGTGCACATACACTTCATCCTCAGCAATATGGTTAACAATCTGCTGTCTCAAATTTGGTTGGAAAGTACTAAGCACTGCCACATGCATTTCATGTACTTTCCTGCTGAGTGCATCTACTACCTTATTTTCTTTCCCTTTTATGTGTTTGATCTCAAAATAAAATTCACACAAAAATTCCAACCATCTAGCTTGCCTAGCATTTAAAGTTGGCTGATCAAACACGTATTTTAGACCACAATGGTCCGTCCTTAACTCAAATTTCCTGCCCATTAAGTAATGCCTCCACATCTTTAAAGCATGTACTATGGTTGCAAATTCTAAATAATGAGTAGCATAGTTTTTATCGTGCTCCTTCAACTTCCTAGACTCATAGCATACCACGTGGTTGTCTTGCATAAGGACTCCTCCAAGTCCTTGATTGCATGCATCGGTACATACCACAAAGTCTTTTTCTGGGTCTTCAATTTTCAAAATTGGTGCACTCGTAAGAAGATTCTTCAACCGTTGGAAACTTTCCTCACATCTTGGTGACCATTCAAACTTTATTCCCTTCTTTTTCAAAGAAGTGATCGGGTTTGCGACCTTGGAGAATCCTTCAATAAACCTCCTGTAGTAACCAGCAAGGCCCATAAAAGATCTCACATCTATCACATTCCTTGGAGTTGGCCAATTCATAATGGCTTCAGTCTTCTCAGGGTCCACCGATATTCCTTCGTCTGAGATAATGTGACCCAAATAATGAATTTTATCTTTATAAAAGTCACATTTGCTTAACTTTGCATACAACTTAGGCTCCCTTAGCAATTCCAATGTCATTCTCAAATGTTCTTCATGCTCTTCTTCATTCTTAGAATAGATGAGAATGTCGTCTAGAAATACAAGAACGAACTTGTCCAAATACTTGCTAAAAACACTATTCATGAGACACATGAATGTAGCTGGTGCATTTGTGAGACCAAATGGTACCACTAAAAACTCATAGTGTCCATACCTTGTTCTAAAGGCTGTCTTATGAATATCTTCCTCTTTGATTCTTACCTGATGGTAACCAGACCTTAAGTTGATCTTTGAAAATACCTTTGCTCCTCTCATTTGATAAAAAATGAGATATTTGTTCTTCACAGTAACTTTGTTCAACTGTCTGTAGTCAATACATAACCTGAGTGTTCCATCTTTCTTTTTCACAAATAGAACGGGTACTCCCCATGGGGACAGACTTGGCCTGATATATTTCTTTTCCAACAACTCTTGTAATTGCATTTTCAATTCTAGCAATTCCAATGTACTCATCCTGTACGGTGTCTTATACACTAGTGCTGCTCCTGGCACAAGTTCAATTGTAAAATCAATGTCTCTCTTTGGAGGAAGTCCCAGAATCTCATCAGGAAAAACATCCCTGAATTCCTGCAATACATGATAGTCCTCTAACATAGGAGTTTCATTTTCCGTTGCCTCTAAAACATGGGCTGCATACAATTGACAACCCTTTCTACAGAACTTCTTCGGCTACATGGCTGAAACCCGCCTAACAGAAGTCACCTTTGGAATGCCTTTTACAACCCTTGGGTTTCCTTCTTCATCCATGCATTCAAAAGTTTTATTGTAGCAGTCAAGTTTAACCCTGTGCACTTCTAACCAATCCATTCCAATGAGAATATCATAGGAACCCAGTGGCCAAACATTCAGATTTTCATAAGTGAATAGCCCGTCCATCTCTAAGGGACATTTCTCTACAATTTCACTAACTTTTCTCTTGGTTCCAGTGGCTAGTTGAACTAACCATGATTTACTATGCTTTGATTTCTTAAAAGCACAGGTCTCAACAATTTTAGGAGTGATATAACTGTGAGTAGATCCAGGATCAATCAAAATAGAAACAGATTGCTTAGCAATCTTACCTTCAACTTCAACAACAGTTGATTGATGATCTACCTGGCGGTTGTCTAGTGCTGCATAGATTCTAGGGATTGTCCTTGCCACTTGACCCACAGTTTCAGCTCCTTGGATGTTGTGAACTTGATTTGCATTACCATTCCGATGTGGACAGTTCCTAAGCATATGGTCTCCTCCACAACCCCAACATTGAAGTGGTTCTCTTGGCTCCTTTGGATCTCTTGGCTTGTCTCCCATCATCCTAGTTAGATTAGTCACAACTTGTGATGGCTGCCTTTGCTGATTTTTGGTATGAGGAGATTTGAAACCTTTCTTTCTTTGGTCAAACTTCTCATTTTTCTTGTCCTTCCATGCCTTATGGAAATCAGGTTTGCTTTTGTTTTGATCATAGCAATACTTGGCCTTCCTTATTGCCTCTTCTAGAGTTCGGGGCTCATTAAATTCAATCCTATCTTTATATGACTGAGGTAGCCCACTTAGAAAACGCTGAATTTTCACCTTATCATCTCAAATATACTTGACATACCTCAACAGTTCCAAGAACTTGTTTACATACTCTTCCATGGTCAATTGTCCCAATCTCAGCTCATGGAACTCTTTGATCTTGTCATCATAGTACCTATCAGAGAGGTACTTCTTCTTGAAGTATTTCTTGAATTGCTTCCACACAATCTTTCTTTCATTGATCTTCTTCACTTTCCTGAGGTGTTCCCACCATATAGATGCTCGTCCATTCAAGTTGAAGATGGCGATCCTTTCCTTCATATTTCCAGAGTAGTCTTGGACTTAGAAATACTTTCTCATCCCAATAAGCCAAGCTTCAGCTTCTTGACCAGACTTTATCTCTCCATTGAATGTAGGAGGTTTTTCCTTCTTAAATTCCCCATGTGAATTGTTCTTGTAATGCCTCTTCCTCTTATTTTTGCGAGATGAAGAGCTTGAACCCTCAATGGATCCTTTGGATTCAGATGATCCACTAGAATAGATTTATGGAGTATAGGTTCTGTCTCTAGAAACTCTTCTTGAGATATTGGATCTCTTGCAGGAATTTCTCCTTGAACTACTCCCACTCTTTTCTGGATTTGATGTCTGATGCCTAGAGTTTATTTTCCTTTGGATGTCTGTCAAACTTTGTAGCATGGCTATATTCAACTGATTTTGTTCTTCCTGAGCTTTGATCATCCTCTCATTATCTTCTTTATAGCTTTGCAACTCCACCCTTAGGCTCCTCATGGTGGCTGCAATATCTGGGGGAGTCTCTCGATTTCTTCTCCCATTGGATTCTGTTTCAGCATTCTCAACATGTATGTTTTCCCCCATGGAATATGTCTCAGGCTCATAGGGATCCTGTGCATCATCCATGATGTTGATATTCTTGGCCCAACCAAGACGAGAACTTTCCAACTACACTTATCTGGAATGCTGCTTGATGCGACTATAATTTTGCAAAATGTGTTTATAAACACAACTGTTAGCTGCATTCTAATGCTATAAATTATTTGCATGTGTGTGGGGAAATCCCATATTGACAACTTTGTCCAATCATAGAATTTTCCCGTTTGGCGCAATTATTAAGGTTAAAATGGCCACCATTGTCGCAGAAATTTAGCTTAAAAAGTGCCGCCCGTCTCGCGGAATTTTAAGCTAAAAGCTGTCGTTGTTGTCGTGGATGTTAAGGTTATTTTTGTCGCCGCGCACCATGCACCTTGCAGATTTTATCTTTAAAATTGTCGCGGGTGGTGCAACTCCTATCGCTAAGTTGCCGCAGTGTGTGTCGCTAATTTACCCTTAACTTCGCCACGGACGTCACAGATATTAACGCTAATTCTGCTGCCGCGCATGCAGAAGTTAACGTTAATTCTGCTGCCGTGCACAAAAGTTAACCTTAACTTCACCGACACAGCCTTCAGGCAAAAAATTTGAAACACTTAAAAAATTTAGAATATTCTCTTCCCTTTCGACGCAGAATTTAACAGCTATTTCACTGACCATTGCGGCGCTTTTGAGATTTTCTTTGCCGACAGAGTCGCAAGAGTTAGCCCTATTTTTGTCACCGCACGCGCAGAAAATTAGCCTAATTTTCGCCGCTGCGCGCACAGAAAATTAGCCTAATTTTCGCCACTGCACGCGCGGTAAATTAGCCTAATTTTCGTTGCTGCGTGCCGCAGAAATTAGTGTAACTTCCACTGCCACATCGTAGATATTTAACATAACTTTGCCGCTGCAGCCTTAGCAGAAAACTCAGAAAAATAGTTAGAAAAATTCAAAATTTTTCCTTTCTTTCTGTGATGATTATTGCTCAACAGGAGGTGACTTTTTCCTCTGCAAACTCTGCAAACTGTTCAACCTTAGCCTGTTGAGGCCCAACATGGTAATTTGTGGTGTTTAGAAGGGGATCTTCCCTTGTAACTGTGATCATACTTGGCCCATAGAGGCCCAATGCTGTAGCCTATGGCTCTGATACCATTGTGTCACATACCCACCCATCATACCAGCATGGGAGAGAACATGAAACTAAATCCGGACATCTATCCCCATACTTAGTAAACAAACATTCATATAAAATGAAGATGCACATGTGCAAATGCATAAATATTTGAAAACACAACAGAATTAAATTCTATTACACATCCATCATACATTCAAGATATTCATGTCATTCCTCACTTAAAACATTACAGAATTAGCACATGAGAGTACTTATCTTAAAACAAAGTAGTCCCTGAGCAACCAGCTATGCATCTGCAACGTTCCACCCAACCATAGGCCAGTTGTGCTTATCAATCTCTTGATACAACTGCCACCCCCGAGCTGGGCATGATTTCTACAAGGAAGAAGGGAACAACAGACTCACACATAGACAAAATACACCAAAATCAGCCAAGCCAATCAGCAGTTGGGTTTATCAGGCTGCTAGGAGATGGAAAATGAAGAATTGCTAAGCTAGTGAGCTCAACCACAGAGCTATGGGTACCCCTACAAGATCTATCCAGCTTGGTTCCCCACAATTCCTACACACCTCATTCAAGGAAGTATTCCCTTCACTACTACATAGTCCCTCAGGCCCTACCTTCCAATTCAGTGTTGTTCAAGGTGTGCATAGAAGAGTAGCCAACCCTTTTGATCTTCTTGAGAGGTTATTTTCCCCACTAGGTTTATCAAGCCAATTCTGTCCACTACCACTCCAAATTTCTTGCTCACAAGTTCAAACCAAAACAGGGATGCACATAACAACAAAAGTATAAGTGTTGGGCATGAAGAAACGTTTTTACAGTGAGATGCCCAAAGATGGGGTTTCTACTAGTTCAGAAAAACGTGGGCAGCCAAAACGAAATGGGAGAAGGGGAAAACAACCCTGGGAGAGCAAATAATTTTTAGAAAAACGTTTATGGGCTTTCAAGGGACAAAAACAGCCTCCATAAACCCCAAAATCATGGCTCTCTTCCTCCTAGCCACTGTGCAATACAAAAATGAGTTCCCAGGCATGGAAAAATGCAGGAGATGATGAAAAATGTGATGGAGAAAGTCCCAGCTAGCTCAGATTGCGTGAGAGAGCAAAGGCCATCAGTTCAGAATGGCTTTGGGCACTATTTCGTGGGTGTTTTCTTGCCCAAGAAGCAAAAATACAATTTTCCAGATTGATGGCTTTCCCATACACGAAATTGACTGCCATATCTCCCCATCCCCAAGGCATTAACTGCCTCAACCAACTCTTGGAAGAATTAAATGATTGGGTGCATAACCCAAAATGGGTAGTTGGTGGTTTATGGGTTTTCTCATTGACACATGGATTAACACCATTGGCTCAAGGGTTTGAATAATTTCCCTCCCTATTCCTTATAAATGTTGATGTATATGTAACTTCAGAATGTATTTCATATATATTTATTGTACCCTTATTAGAGATGTGTTATTCCTCTATAAGGAAGTGTCGTCATGTGGATTGACAAGTGTCGCAAGTGTGTGTACTTGCCGATGGGTTATTAGGCCACCATGTGTGGGGTCGGCCCTGAAATATATATTATATTGTGGATGTATCTAGATAGACAAGTCGGCCCCATAAGGTCACTGGGAAAACAGGTTAGTATAAATATAGATCAGGAGATCTCTATTTTGATCATTCGGAAAGTCACACTTCTCTCACTCAGAAAGTGGCGCACTAGTGAGTAGGAGCATCATCTGCTACTAGGAGACTATCTTAGTGTATTTTGGTTGTACTTTGGTTGAACCATTGCTCTCTCTATCTTTGAGGAAGTTGTGGAGTTTTTCACCTTAGGGTTTTCCCCACGGAAACTCTGTGTCTCTTGTCTCTCATGCTTTTGATTCTTGTGATGCTTGTCATGCTTCTTGTGATTGTTATGCATTGATATACTGTATATGTTATTCTCTCAGTAAAGATCCAAGAGTATTGTGAATTAATGCTCATAATTTAACATGGTATTAGAGCTAACCTGAGAAGAAGACATTTTGCAGTGACGGAAACTTGAGTTTCTTGTTTATTGGGTTTCTCTCCATAGATTTTGGAAAAACAGTATAGTAGATTGACTCTACTCATCAAGGAGAATATATCTGTCCAATTAGAATTCAATCTGAGCATTTTCAGATTTGGCCCTAAAAATTAGGGTTTCCACAAAAATAGGAATTTCTGGAATCTGAAGACATAGCTGGAAGCTCCTTGCAAAAATCGAAGTTTAGAGCTTTGGATCAAGATTTTTGGTTGGGTAGATCTCTGAGAAACTCAAACCCTAATTCAAGGCTCTCCTCGGTGAACGTGGGAGGACAAAAAGGCAAATCTGAAGGGTAAAGCTTTGCTGATCTCAAATTCTGAATACATTAGGCTGATCAGCTCATCAAGGCGCATCTTTCTATCCTTTCAAAAAGTTGAAATTCACATTTTGAATTTTTAGGGTTTTTTCGACAAACCCTAATCCGGGACCAGATATACTTTTCAGCATTTCAAGTGGTAAGACCTAAATATTTTCTATTTCCATTTGAATTACTCTTTAAGATGTCTCACCACACCAAGCTTGAGGATAATCTTGAAGGGGCTGATAACTTCCGAGCCTGGAAGTATAGGATTGGGTTAATCCTAGAAGAGAATGAGTTGGACTCATACATAAAAGAAGACATCCCTATCCCAGGGGATGAAGAGGCTAAGATATTGCATAAGAAGAACTTGGTCAAGGAAAAGAGAATCATTGCTGATTCTATCAAGGACCATCTTATTCAACATATGTCATCTCTAAAGACACCCAAGGCTATGTTTGACTCTTTAATCAAGTTGTTTGAAGGGAAGAACATAAATCGGAAGATGACCTTGCGGAATCAATTGAAAGGGGTCAAGATGTCGAATGGAGAAACCATTCAATCCTATTTCTCCAAGGTCTCTCGGATCAAGGAACAACTTGAAGTTGTAGATGAAGTAGTGGATAATGGTGAAGTTGTTATGACCACTTTGAATGGCCTACCTAGGTCATGGGACAGTCCTTTATTCAAGGAATTTGTGCAAGAAAGAAATTGATCTCTTTCAGTAAACTGTGGGAGGAATGCTCTCAAGAAGAAGCTAGACTTGTAGCTCGTGAGGAAAATATGGGAGGTGAAGATCAAACTCTTGCAGCTCACACCAAAAGAAGCAAGCCCAAGAAGGAGCACTCTTGCTACAGGAGATCCTATCAAAAGAATAAGAAGGATCTAAGATGCTTCACATGCAATGAGAAGGGTCACTTTGCTTCAGATTGTCCCAAGAACAAAAGGGATAATAACAACAACTCCAACAAGAAGAAGAAGGGCAGCAAAAGAAAGTTCCATGCTCATGCTGCCGAGGATGATGAACCTCCAAAGAAGAAGGCTAGGGAAGAAAGTGATGATAGTGATGATGACTCATCAAGTGAAGAAGAGTATGTTCTAATCTCTGCTCTCACAGGTACTATCTCCCATGGTTGTAATGATTGGTTGATTGACAGTGGAGCTTCCAAACACATGACTAGGTTTAAGGAATCTTTAGTGAACCTATCTGAACATGAATCACCTCATAAGGTGAAACTTGGGGATGATTTTCATTACCCAATCAAAGGAAGTGGTGAAGCCTCCTATAACCTAGATTCTGGATAATCTTTGAAGATGAAAGAAGTCCTTTATGTACCTGGGCTCAAGAAGAATCTTCTCTCCATCTCTGCGTTGGATGCAAAAGGTATGAGGGTTGCATTTTTGGATGGCCAAGTTCTAATGTGGCCAAAAGGAAAGACCATAGATGATGCAGTAGTGATTGGAGAGCAAGAGGGAGGATTGTATAAATTGAAGGGACAACCTGAACTTGCTATGGTAACATAAAGACAAAGATTCATCCATATTCATGGATCACATGGAGGTATGTATGATTTGGTTTTGAAAAGATTAACTTATGAGTTATGCAGGTCATTGAAGAGAACAAGAAATCATTGCTAGACATAACTAGCAAATATGGTGAACAGGTATGTTTTCCTTATATCATAGGATCTCTTATATAAGTATGCATGACATGATTGATGATGATTGTTCATAAAGACATAGGTTTGAATAATCATGGGTATATGCATATTATGTGTCTTACCTTAATGATATGACTAACCAGAAGAGTCATAGGTTCGAGTAATCATAGGCTTAGACATGTTATGTTTCTTATGATATGACTAACCATAAGAGTCCTATATAAACCTTGAATGCTAATGCTTATTATTTCTGTTTGAAATGATCATGACTATACATGCTTGAGATTATTTTGTTTTGATAGTATTGAGAATATATTAATGAATGTATGATTTTGTATGAGATCACAAGGATAACACAATGATGATACTAACAAGCATGCATAGGGATCGAGAATGAATATAAGTTCAAGAACAGGTAATCCATGAAGCAAAGATTAAGAGGGAGCACACTTTAGTGGTTTCTGCAAGGATACAAATATTCAGAGGGAGTTGGCCATCTCTCTACATTCCACAACATAAAGGTGTAGAAGAAGCTACTTCAGATTAGGACTTCAATAGCTCCTGTAAGGAAGCAACAACTCAGAGGGAGTCCACTCAACAAACAAACAAAGATAAGTATTTTAATTACTAATTCTTACATATTTGTTTGTTTAAATAAAATTGTTCAATGATCTATATGCTTATGTTCCTAGACTTAGGATATGTATTTTGCATATTTGCATTAATGAACAGGATACTACTAATATGCATATGATGGGTAAGTGGCCTATGGCACTGTACAACATTCCATTGCTACTTAGCTAGAATGAAACCTCTTTGCTGACATGTTGGGAGTTGTGCACACTCTTAACAATGTTTTGGTAGAGATTGGAAGGCATCTAGAAAGTTACGGAATATGGATAAATGTTGTATTGAAGCATTGGCTAAGATAATTGCATGACTATATGACATATTTCTTTATGTGTAAGAATTTGTCTGAAAATTATGAGATGTTTCTAAATCATGCAATTTAACTTGTTTTATAGGAAAGACCGTATACCTTCACCCACAAAAGAAGGACTACAACATTTGTTCAAGCAACAAAATTATCTATTGAAGATATTGAAGTTCCCAGGATACGGGAAGAATGCCGTGATCCGTTGATCATGAAGAATGATGATTAGGATGTAGTCCCAAGATGTGAAGGGGAGTTTTGTTATGACTTCCATATGGATCTATCAGATCAAGCATGTTGCAGATGGCAGCATAGAGAAATATAAAAGTGATGAAATAGAAGATACACCAGATGGATTTCGAGACAGCTTTCTTGAATGGTGTAGTTGAAGAAGAAGTGTATGTGGAGTAGCCACTTGGTTCTGAGACACATGACAGGAAATCATATATGTGCAGAACTTGGTAGGATAGACAGGTTTCTATCCAATTTGGGCTTTACCAAGAGTAAAGCGGATTCCAACCTTTACTGCAAGGTTGAGGAAGGGAATCCTGTTATTCTACTCCTGTATGTGGATGACTTATTTGTAACAGGAGATGACATATTGATTACAGATACTAAGAGGAAGCTTGCTGCCGAGTTCGATATGAAAGATTTGGGAATGATGCATTATTTCCTAGGTATGGAGGTGTGGCAGAGTGCAGGTGGGATCTTCCTTGGTCAAGGGAAGTACACAGTAGATATCCTGAAGAGATTTAGGATGATGGATTGCAAGGCCATGGCCACACCTATGGCATCGAATATGAAGCTTCTATGTGATGCTTCATCTGAGCCGGTTGATGTCTCTCTATATCGTCAGATGATTGGGTCCTTGATGTACCTGACGAACACGAGACTAGATATTTTCTTTGCTGTGAACACATTGAGTCAGTTCCTGACAGATCCGAGGAGTGTTCACCTAGTTGCTATAAAGCATGTTCTGAGGTACCTAAAGGGTACAATGGATTATGGACTCAAGTATGAAGCGAATCAAAAGTTTAACCTGCAGGGTTATGTTGATTCACATTGGGCTGGCAGTGCTGCAGATAGGAAGAGCACATCTGGGTGCTGCTTCAGTATGGGATCAGGTGTGATCTCTTGGTTTAGTAGGAAGCAGTCCTACGTGGCACTGAGTACAGCTGAGGTAGAGTATGTTGTAGCCTATTCAGCTAGTTGTGAGGCAGTATGGCTACAGAAGCTACTGTATGAGTTATTTGATCTCTCGTTGGATGCTACTATTATCTTTTGTGATAACCAGAGTTGTGTGAAGCTATTCAAGAATCCAGTGTTTCATGACAGGTTGAAACACATAGAGATCAAATATCACTATATCAAGGATATGGTGTAGAGAGGAGCTGTGAAGCTCCTGTACGTTGCGACGAACAAGCAGATTGTAGATGTGCTGACGAAGCCACTAGCCAGGGTGAAGTTCGAGTACTTCAGGGAGAGGCTTGGAATTCTTCAGATTGATGACACTTCGAGGAAGAAGTGATGGACACATTTGCTGAAGCAATTCCAAGCATGTTGGAAGGAGGATCCTTCACATGGCTATGGATGTAAGCGCTGTATGATGAGCATCAAGATGATGTTATGGTTTCTGCTTTGTATGATCAATTGGATCATTTATATGTATATGTATCTACGCATCATGTTGGATGCTGGATATGATCGGTTGGATCATTTGTATGTATTTTGTATATGCATCATCATGGATGCTTGGACCATGTATCTGTATATGTATCATGTATGGAGATATGTATCATGTATTTGTATATGTATCAGGTGGATACATTGTATGATCAAGTGGATCATGTATGATGATATGTATCAGGTAGATACTTGGTATGCATCAAGTAGATGCATTGTATGATCATGATGATCATGGATGACGAGCTTCAAGATGTTGCTCCAGATGACATGCAGCAGGATGTTGCAGTGATGATGATCAGGATGATCATATGTACATTAGGATGATGTATGGTGAGTATCAGGTTGATACAATATGGCCGTGGATCAGGTTGTGCAGATGAGCATATAATTTGGCCCTGGGAGATTTGCAGATAGTCTTTCGAGGTTTTTCCTATGGCATATAATTTGTCCCTGGGATATCTGGCAAATGCTCTTTCGAGGTTTTTCTCTGGGAGGACATATAATTGTCCCTGGGATATCTGCAGATAGTCTTTCGAGGTTTTTCCTATGGCATATAATCTGGCCCTGGGATATCTGGTAGATGCTCTTTCGAGGTTTTGTCCTATGGAATATAATATGTCCCTGGGATATCTAATAGGTTGGGCTGTGTTCCCGTAATAAGTCCTGGGATGCTCTTGCGAGGTTTTTCCATGACCACATATAATCTGTCCCTAGGAGATCCTATAGGTAGAGCTGTGTGCTCGTAACAGCCTGGGATGCTCTTGAGAGGTTTTGTGGTGACCACATATAATCTGTCCCTGAGAGATCCTATAGGTAGAGTTGTGTGCTCGTAACAACCTGGGATGCTCTTGCGAGGTTTTGTGGTGAGGTCACATATAATATGGCCCTAGGAGATCCTATAGGTAGATCCGTGTGCTCGTAACAGCTTGGGATGCTCTTTTAAGGTTTTGTGACGCACGTAATAAGTCCTGAGGATTCCACAGTATGGCCAGTGATGACGAAGACCTGCAGGTGGTGGGCCTACATCCAGTATGAAAAAAGGACTGGCTCTGTAGAACTTCCTATGACGAGTAGAGTCAGAGATTGGTTGAGATAGCAGCAATAGTGACGATGATGATGATGATGATCCCGAGAAGAAGACTTGTCTAGCAGATCTGTGTCAAGAAATACCTTCCTAGTTAAGAGGGAGTGTTGATGTATATGTAACTTTCGAATGTATTTCATATATATTTATTGTACCCTTATTAGAGATGTGTTATTACTCTATAAGGAAGTGTCGTCATGTGGATTGGCAAGTGTCGCAAGTGTGTGTACTTGTCGATGGGATATTAGAACACCATGTGTGGGATCGGCCTTGAAATATATATTATATTGTGGATGTATCTAGATAGACAAGTCGGCCCCATAAGGTCACTGGGAAAACAGGTTAATATAAATAGAGATCGGGAGATCTCTATTTTGATCATTCGGAAAGTCACACTTCTCTCACCCAGAAAGTGGCGCATTAGTGAGGAGGAGGATCATCTGCTACTAGGAGACTATCTCAGTGTATTTTGGTTGTACTTTGGTTGAGCCATTGCTCTCTCTATCTCTGAGGAAGTTGTGGGGTTTTTCACCTTAGGGTTTTCCCCACGGAAACTCTGTGTCTCTTGTCTCTCATGCTTTTGATTCTTGTGATGCGTGTCATGCTTCTTCTGATTGTTATGCATTGATATACCGTATATGTTATTATCTCAGTATAGATCCAAGAGTATTGTGAATTAATGCTCAAAATTTAACAATAAAAATCATGCCCCCATCTCTTTGTTGCATTGCATAGCTAGTTGTGGGTATTTCATTAAAATTTGTTTTTACATGATGTCTTAATTTACATTGTGCCTGTCTAGCACAAGAACCATATGCACCGATTTTAATTGTTGATACATAAAACGATAAATCAATGGCGGGGCCTTGGCCTTGAGCTCCTCACCATGATTTAATAATGATATTTACATCATTTACAATTTTAATGCAATAGGGTCAAAATGGGGACGTGACAGCCTAGGCCACAAGGTCCCTATATACAAGGAGTTGAGAGGTTTAAACCTTCGAAAGGAAAACACCAATATCACTACAATATTGGAGGAGCTAAGACAACTGTGGGAGGCCACTAGATGCACAATTATGTAGGATGGTTGGAAAAAAGGGAAGGGTGGGAGCCTCCTTAATTTCATGGTACATTGTATAGTGGTACCATGTTTATAAATTTGATGATGCATCCACATGACATGCTAAAGATGAATCAATATTGCATGAATTGTTTGATGTGTTTGTTTAGAGATAGGTATGCATCTCTGACAATGACATTACTCAACTCGTTGCTTCCCATGCTGCGACATAGAGGAGTTTATTTGGCTGCGTGGAGAACTACCATGAGTTTTGTTCCACTAAACGTTGTTCAAACGATTTTTTTTATCTTAAAAAAATTACCATGAATTACCATTACATAACCAACATTTATTGTGATTTACCCAAACTTATTTCATCCTCCTCCTATTTGCAATCTAGGAAGATGAGACATGTGTACTACCAAGACTTTTTTTATGGACATCGTTCCAAATTCAAAATAAACAATTATAAAAAAATTACATGTAATAATTGATAATAAGATATGGATAAGAGATAATTTGTGGCACTTAACACCAGTCACAAATTAAGTAATTATGCTAATTATAAAATGGTGTATCATGGTTTCATCTAAATAACAGTTTAGTTCGTTATTATAATATATATGTATTAATGGGTTTTAGAATCTAGTTCTCCCATTATATGTTTATAAATGGGTTTTATAATCTCCCAAACCCCATCTAAAACCACCAAAAACACACAACAAACCATGAAATTATATTTTTCCAGCTTTGCTAGACAGGTATATTGTGTGTGCAATGATAAAAAAATTAATTTTGAAACACTACTCTCGTCATCTTTCAGCGGGAAGGAGCAGAATCACCAACCAAACAAACAAAGCCAAATTTGTGTCGGTTTGTGAGCCCACTGCCCATTTCATCAAGAAGAGATCGAATCCTGTAAGCAACAGTGGTGGCCCATCCCATCGTACAAAATAAAGAAGAGAGCAACAACAACCTCTGCAACCGACGCCCAACAATGATAACAACAAGCAAATCCGGTGATACTCCTCATTAGCCTCTTCATCGAATCCGGGTTGACCTTCTTCCATAGCCTCCTAGGAAAAACAGATGCCCACCAAGAAGGACCTCAAGCCCATCAATGATCGAAGCTGTTAGATGTCCCGCATCAGATCCCTAAACCAATAGTTAGAATCTCATCAATTATTTGGAACATTTTTATCCCAGAAAGGCCTTCGTTGAGGCAAATACGTGGATTTCATAATTTTTCTGACGCATCAACTGGACCCTTTGTAGGGTGAGTTGGTTAAGCTAGAAGGCGAAGTCCCATTCATTTTAAAGGTTTACGGATGCCCTTTTCAAATAAACAAGAGTACCCTTTATGGTAGTGGGATCCCCCATTCATGGTCTGCGCTTCTGGCTGCTTTGGCGTGACTCATCCAGCTCTTAAATTACAAATAAATAGTCCATAAGGGATCTCAGTGGTTTGACAAAGATGCAGGGTTTAAGTTTGTGGAACATAGCTACTATTTTTTTTGCGAGGTGACGATACAACTCTTGAGTCCCTTAACCATAAATTTATCCTGTTGATGGAAGAGGAATGAGCTGTGACCTCCTAGAGAACAGTCACAGAAGAAACCTAGGTAAATGACCTGGAAGTGAAGATCGATGACTTGAAGACAGAGCCCTCTTCCATTGAAACCCCCGAAACGAATAAAGCTGAGCTATCCAATGATGTGTCAAAGTTTCATTCCATCATGAATAATTTCTCATCCAAGAAAGATGACCTTGATAGGTGCTTGGGTGGGCGGAAGTAGGAATTGGAGACTAAGAATAGTGAGGTCGATAGATTGAAGAACGAGAATGAGGTCCTAGCGTAGTAGGTGGAGTCACAGAATTTTCATATTAGGGATTATGAGAAGATGAGTAGAGAGGGCTACGTCATCGAGTTCGGCATTCAAGCTGTCCAGGCTTCCAGGAATGAGTAGGAGGAGAAGGCTTGGGAGGTAGAGGTCTCCGTGAGAAAGAAATTGAAAGAGTTTGAAGCCATAATTGATCGCTCCAACCAAGAAATCATCAAGTAGGCTGACCTATTTTGTTTTGTGTTATAGCTGAGTTTTTGAGTCAATTGTATTGTGCATTTTAATTCAAAATGGTGGCATGGAAAAGGATAACCTGGCAAGCTTGGTTTCAATTTCCAACGTTACACTTTGCAAACAAACAATCTAGCCTAGTATCCATCATAAATTATAATTACACTCCAAATTGAGATAGTTGAGAGAATATTACATAAAGACCTTTAGTTGCAGTTCAAGGAACTCTGGTCATGCATATTTTTTTCTTAAATTGAAATTGTTAAGAGAATAAGTTAATAAATCCATCTTGACCGTGATTTTATAACTCAAACCTTATTTATCATATTTTTTCCCCTCAAATCCTATTTTGATGGACTACATCTTTATACAACACTTTTACGACTGCTGGATCAAAGTGTTTTTTTTTACTACGGTAAATAAAATTGTTGGCATTGCTACCTATCATTCATAGGCCGTGGTTGACCACTAGCCAGACCTAGTAGATTCCATCTACCCTCCCTTGTAATAATGACTAGGCCTCTCAAAGTAGGACACTTCTCAAGATAAGCCATGGAATGAGGACTAGGGCACTTCCAAGTTGGACGCCGTCTGTCAAATAAACACAAAAAGCTGAGCGCTCTCCCAAATGTCCACCAACAATCCCTCACCATGAAAATCTATCCAAAATGTGACAATAAATGATACAATAAACTCTTCCAAGCTGAACGCTCCATTTAGAACAGCATAAAATTATCAAGAAAGGCCTTCAAAGAGGGACAACTCCTCCAAAATAGCATGAAACGTCCCTAAGATAGATAGATCTGATATGCTCACAGGCTGAGAGTTCATCAATAAGGCACATTAAAACATTCATTGGAGTTCTATGTGAAGTGTCCATCTTCCTTGCTGCCATAGCTTGTGGGATTTGGATCATCACACCTAGCCAAATGTGGAGGGCATGCTCCAGGTCGAGGGTGTCTTTAGGCAGCAAAAACCACCTTCAAGGTCTGAAATTACACCTCTTTTACTTCTATGAAGAAACTGCCAACACATATGTGGCTGGAAAATGCATTCAGATATGAAAAAAATGATTTCTACTGTGAGTGATGTCATTCGAAGGGTATTGAAGTTACTATTGTAGTGTTGTCATGGTTATATCTGTTAGTGCACTAACTGAATATGCTGCTGAGCATTAGATGAAGGTAATCCCTGTGTATTGGATATATAAATTTACATGCACATCTGTATGAATCAACACAGTTCTAGCTTCAACAACAATGACAAAAGGGGATAAACACCATCAAATATCTCAGGTTCAATAAGGGGCCTCATTGCATCTTTTAGTGTGCTCAATGTTTTTCTTCAGGACTTTTCCTCCCATAAATCAACACCATCATAAACTCCTCTGTACTGGGCTACCACCACCTGAACTGAATTTAGAAACAACCCTTTCAAGATCAGCACATTTTATCCGGAACCCTACAAGACTATACATGGATAAGTTTGGAACAAGAAGTTATTTCAACCTCAAATTCATTCTTAAGCTCGTGCTTCTTCACAAGATATTTCTTGACAAATGAGACTGGTATATTTCTATCTCTTTTTCTATAGTGGCTGGTCTAGTTGAAAAGAACTCAATAGTAGTGTGGAAGCGTTGATGACTTCCTGAAACTGCTGTTAGAAAATACTACCTGAAAAAATGGACTGAAAAGGGCCTGAAATGACCCTAGAACTAACCCTTTGCGGTGCTTGTAATTGTGTAAATATGGCAGATTTATAAAACTGAAATAGTCCTCAAAAGACACCATCCAGGTCAACACTCCAGTAAGCTAGAATAATCTTATAGAACACCATGTCATCAAGGGCACTCTTAAAAACATCCATCATATGTCTTCAATATGCCATATAAAACCAACGATGTATATTCATGAGTGACATGCATTATCATCATATAACCATCAATAATCACCATATGAAAGTACATAAACAACCAAGTCATCATGGAAAACCACATCCCATAGCCACTACCAAGCACATCATGAAGATCAAATTGTCTTAAGGCATCATAACACTAGGCAAACTATATGCTAGGGCATCATCAACATGAAGCAACAATCTAACACCAAAGAACCTAGGCCATCTAAATCTCCTTCAACATGTGACACCCTGCTGTAAATGTCACAAAAATCACATGTGGACACCCATGCAAAATGGGAGATAACAGGTCACAAATGTATTCTTCCTTGACAAACCAAATGGTTCTCAGAGATAGCTTCTATGGAGAAGTTTCCTCATCTACAACAGAAGTTGTGGACAATTTCCTCTTAGCAGGAAGGGAATGATGAGTATCTCATAGTGATCTCCAGATTGCTAATATCTCCAGTTCTCTTCTCCACATTATAATTAGTTTGCATGTACAGTTTACTAACTGAATGTAAGGTAGACTGTATTAGGTTTCTTTGCATGCTCAGTTTAGGAGCAGCTTGCATGTGCTTGGCCTTATTCAGTCAGCACTCGTCCTCAACATTTTAGTTATATTTATACCTACTAATTAAGAGTGTACAATATCACTTTTGGTGGCATATTCTTGTGTTTGTTTCTATTATTTGCTCTGCTTGTACCAGGCTAGGGATGGATCTTTTTTGCTTGTCTCCACTACTTTACCTCCTCATGGGTTCATATTTTCCCGGTCTTCTAATACATGTCTCGTTGGGAATCGAGAGGGATGGGGAATTTTAATTTTTGAGAGGTCAGTTTCAAGTTTCAACATTTTGGATCACTGTATTTTCCTTGATTGGAGAGTCTTCTGTGAAGGGAATTTCTCTATTATCATTTGTTTTAGGCATATATTTGAAACTTTCGAGTTTACTGCTGCAAATTGTCCAGAAGATTGATCTACTTCTCCTATGCTTATGCTTAGGGATCTACTGAGGATCATGGGACTTATCAAATACTTCTTCACTTCTGGCTACAAATGTTGTGAAAAGAGGTTTTTCATCTTTCCTCTTTTTAATATGATCACTTGTCTTCACGTCATCAGGATTCATTGTGACAATTTAATCATTCCTCATATCACAGGTCTAGGCTTCAAAGCTTCTTCAACACTTCAATTTTTCCTTTTTGTCAATGGTTCTGTGCTAGGGTTCTAAACACGACTTGCACCATAAATTCTTCTCAAGTTCTGTTCTAAAATCTGCATAGGATAGCTCTTGAAATCTTCACAAGTTTAGTTGTAAATACTTCACATGAACCTTCAATGGATATGCATTGAATATTGTACCAAATTATTCATAAGTTCTACACCCGCATCTTTAAATGTGCATTAAAAGGGCAAAAAGAGTTCAAGGATGTCAGAGAAGGTAGTTGTGGGTATTTTGCCTGGAGTGGTCAAACTAGGAGGGTTTATTACAGGGTCAGTAGCGATTTCGAAAGCAGGAGAGAAATTTTTCAGCCTTATGCTAGGAGAATGTAATGTCCCTTGTTAGGAATTTTATTAAAATGGTAAATTTTCACTTTTTCCCCTTATTCGACCTTTGACTAGTTTTTGGCTCTAGGTCTCCAAATTGCTCCAAATGCTCCCGAATCTTCTGAGAAGGTCTATGGATGATGTTAGAACATAAATATGTGTTTAAGGGATGCTTTTTGACCTTTAGAATACTTCTGAAAATCCTCTTTCAATTCTGACCAATGTAGGGAACTTTACTAGCAATTTCCCTTTGACTAGTATTGGTCTCTAGGTCTCCAATTGGCTCCAAATGCTACCAAATATTCAGTGAAGGTGTATGAATGATATTAATAATTGAATATGATGTCCAGGGATGAGATATGGCCACCAAAATACCTTTTCAAAATCTCTTAAGATTCTGGACCAAGTATGCAATTTTACTAGTAATTTGGGGTTCAAATCCCCCTGGGGTAAGTACTGAAAATGGCTTCCCAAATGCCTCCAAACCCACTCAAATTTCTAAACAGATGTAGGGTATGTCTCAAGGATGTTATTAAGGTCCCAAATTCACCATTCATTAGTTATTAATTCTGTTCCAAACCTCTCCCAAACAACAACAAAAATCACTAGTTCGACCCTTGAGGAAATGGCACCAAATATTCTCCAAATGTAAATAAACTGAGTAAAATGACTTCAAATTCTTGAGCACTGAACATGAAAATTGTATAATACATCAATAAAATTCCATTCATAAATAAACCATCAGTATTTTACTTATCCATTCGAATCCATCAACATTACATTGGTTCACAACAAGGTAGTGGGGAAATGACACTATTCTTTCATTAAAAATGAGATTTATACATTTCTACTTGGAATTTCGACCTGAAACTTTCTGGAGATGAATAAAAGAGTATTTAATTCATATTAAAAAATAAATTGGTCATTATAAGCTCCCCCAAAGAGTACAATATCTCACCAAAAACGCCCTCCCTCAAGGATCAAGAATATGCCACCAAAACTGGAAATGGTTGAAGGAGTGAGCTGCAATAGAAGAAAACATGAGATTCCCTATAGATTACACCTGAAAATAAAGACTCCATTAAATATCCAAATGAAATGTATGAATGGCCTTTCCAATTACCAACTTGGATGGGAATCTTTCACCCTCGAAATTGGCTAAGGAAAGAAACTAGTCATCCACTAGCTCTCCCTCTTCACAAATGCAATTGCAAATTCTACAAATGATAAAAAGTTGGTTTCATTCTTTTTTATTGACATTTATAAAGTTCTAATGTCATCCATGGATCGAATTCCTTACAAGAGACTCATGCCAACTCAAGTTGGGAAGAGATTCCAAAGAACGCCACTTGTACAACAATTCCTAGTCTCCCACTTCCACCAAATCACATGTGGAAGCATCTTAGCTTCCCTAACACCTTTGAGCGCCCTCTTGGAGTCTATTTTTATCCCTGACATGTCATATATGTCATATGTCAGCCTTCAGGTCTGATTTGTGTCATAGGTGTCATAGCATCTTCATCATTGTTGTCATAGAGCTAGGGAATCTAGCCCAAGTGTCTCACTAGCTCCAAATTGCCTCTTCCTCTTCCATGGGAGTTACTCTTCCTCTATATTTAGACCTCATTGAATCATGCCAAGTATTATTGACCTTATAACTCATCCCAAGAACATTAAGCTTCCCATGGATTCGAAATTGCAAGAAGAGGATGCCATGTGGCACATAAATTCTAGCTTGTGTGGGTCCCACTTCCTCCACATGTCTTCATGATCAAATGACACTTTTATTTTCACTTGTATATTTTATTTATATCCTTTATTAAATATTTATGCCATCCTTATGTTCCAACACAATTTATTATCCCCATTATTCCAAATCCCAAAGCTTCCACCCCAAACCTAGGAAACTAGTAATTTTCCTCCTTGGCAATTATTTGACCTTTAGCATCAATTTGAAAAAATCTAATGAATAGGGCCAATTTGCTTAGGCCATTATGACCCAATGAAAAATTTGGGACATGACAAATCCCCCCTTCCCAATATTGCATGTCCTCAAGCAATTTCAAACATGGGTGTTGAAGAACCTGCTTTCTGTATAATTCTTTGAAGTTGCCATTGAATTGCCCAAAGGCTTGAGTCTTTGAGTTTCCATGAATATTTTAGAGAGGAACCACCATGTTTGATGTTTCTCTACTCTGATAAAAATCACTTTTTTAAGTGGGAAATCCATCTCCCATACTGCTTGTTTCCCCAAAAAATTTGAAACCAATGAGATAAAAATTATTCCAGGGTCCCATTGCTTGTATTGCACCCCAACAATTAAGAGTGCTCTCCAGCCCATACTATCAGATAAGAGGATTCCTGGATCCCATTTTATTGTATGCATTCTTCCAAACATCAAGGGTACAAAATATATATCATCAAAGTACATAACACCATAATGAAAATGTACATCAAGGAGATGCTTCATCAAAGAGTCATGAAAGTGCTTATACCTCAAAGCAAGTAGACCACCATTTTCCAAGTGCATACAATTTTCAAGTGACCCATCAAATCTACTGCAACGACATAGGTGAGGATCCCATGTCCTATAATGCTGCTCCAAAAGGATGTGATATGCATCAAAATATTCAGCCATGTATTCTTTCATCCAAGAAGTGAATGAAGAATCTCCTCTAAAATCTGAACCAAATAACGAGCAAAAAAACCAAGGAGACTTCAAAGGACTCAAAGAAGTCTCTCCCATACATCCATGAATGTGAGAATAATAAAGATATATCAAAGTATGTGGCTTCCAACAAAAATGTTCTCCAATCATAAATTTATTCACCCAAGTGTTGGATGAAGTTCCTCTAACATCAAATGAACCAAGTGTTGAGCAAGAAAAACCATGAGTCTTCAAGTGACTCAAATGCATATCATAGGTGCGTCCATGTAGATGTGCATCATCATAAAGTAACAAAGAATGCTGCTGCAAATGTGAATAAGAATGTGCTCCAACCATGTCATCATAAAAAGTAAATTTAGGAGTTCCATACTCCTCATGTGGCACCATAAAAAAGAACCTTTTCACCCATACTTCATTGAGACTAATGCTACAAAGCATGTAATTGTGGGATGTAGGAGAATGAACTAACTCACCCAAATTATCAAAAAGTGCAGAAGTTTCATCATGGGAAGGATCCATATGGGTAGTATAATGCAGCTCCTTCAAAAGTGTGAAACCTTTGTCATAGATTGGTTCCAATGTAGAGGAATCATGCTCTTCTTTAAAAATTGTATAACCTTCATCAATAGACAATTCAAGTTCCTCTTCCACCACATCAAGTGTTTGGATCTTTTCAAGTTCATATTCAAACACATCAAGAACATTCAAATTTCCACAGTTCTCATGATCCACCATGTCATGAGAATCCTCCAAACAATCTACCATTTGAAAATCTGAAACATAGGAGGAAAAACAAATATCTTGCAACTTTTCAAGAAGTAGTGCATTTTGAATTGTGAGCTTATGATTATCCTCATTATTCTTCAAGTATGCATCATATAACAATTCATTAAGCTCACACAACTGGTTTCTATAAAAAATCAAAGACATGAAATTATCTTTGATGTGGCACATTGCTCTTTGAATCTTCTCCATGTCTTCAAGGAAGGATGTTTCCTCCAATGAAGTAGCTCTCCAACAAGAATTTGACACCAATGCTTGAGTTTCATGGAGAATGTTGAGGGAATCTTGGATCTTCTTTTCATTCATCTTTAAGGACCCTTCAGGAAAATGAGGATCTTGCAAATGAACCTCCTCATCTTCTTCATTTTTTCTTGGACCAACTTCATGAAGCTCAAGTGGTGATGGGGAAGTTGATCTTAATTGTTCTTCAACTGCTACAAGGTCTTCATTATTATGCTCAATGGAACTTGGGCTTTCAGCAACAATTTCAAAAAAGTGATCTCTATGTCACCAACATAGAGGTGTGAGCACCCATCAGTAGGTACTCCTTCATAGTTTAAGCATCCATCAGTAAATGCTCTTTGGTTCATGTCTAAGCTAGAAGGTGTCTCGAAATGATCTTCAATATTTTCAATAGAATCTTCTTCATGCTCTTGTGATGTCTCTTCCTTTTTCTCCTTCAAGCAAGCTGATGTATTTTGCCCCTTGTTTTCCTTAGGATCAATATCTTTGGAATCTTTTTTTGAAGAATTCCCAAAATCTCTTCTCAAGTAGGACATCATTTCACTCACACATGTATGATACTCACTCCAAGGTTCTTTACAAGAAGGGCATAAACCATTCTTTACTAACTCCACATCTTCATGTTTGGGCCTATTTGCAAAAAACGCATGAGCATAGTCTTCAAAAGACATGGCCTTTTGTGTATCTTCCTTCGAAGCAAGATATGCTTGATATTTTTTATATTGTTGGGGCAAGGTTTTATATGTTGCTCTCCATCTTTGTAACTCATCCATATAATTATCCTTTGGTGGTGTGACATACTCATATTTATCATACATAGAGTCATAATCATAATCATAATCTTCATTCCTCCTGAAATTGTAAGAAGTGTTGCATGTTGGAACCTCTTCCTCAAACCATTCACATTCTGCTTCATATTGCTCATAAGCATCTGCATATTCCTCATAAGAATTGTACTCATAGGATTCCTCATAATAGTAAGACATTGCTGAAACTTATTCTTCAATGTATGATATTAATTCACAGGTGCAAGGACCATGCTCTAATACCACTGTAATGTCCCTTGTTAGGAATTTTATTAAAATGGTAATTTTTCACTTTTTCCCCTTATTTGACCTTTGACTAGTTTTTGGCTCTAGGTCTCCAAATGCTCCCGAATCTTTTGAGAAGGTGTATGGATGATGTTAGAAAATAAATATGTGTTTCAAGTATGTTTTTGGACCTTTAGAATACTTCTGAAAATACTATTTTAATTCTTACCAATGTAGGAAACTTTACTAGCAATTTCCCTTTGACTAGTATTGGTCTCTAGGTCCCCAATTGGCTCCAAATGCTAACAAATATTTAGTGAAGGTGTATGAATGATATTAGGAATTGAATATGATGTTCAGGGATGAGATATGGCCACCAAAAGGACTCAGCAAACTCTCTTAAGATTCTGGACCAAGTATGCAATTTTACTAGTAATTTGGGGTTCAAATCCCCCTGGGGTAAGTACTGAAAATGGCTTCCCAACTGCCTCCAAACCCACTCAAATGTTTGAACAGAGGTAGGGTATGTCTCAAGGATTTTATTAAGTTCACAAATGCACCATTCATTAGTTATTAATTATGTTTCAAACCTCTCCCAAACAACAACAAAAATCACTAGTTCGACCCTTGGGGAAATGGCACCAAATCTTCTCCAAATGTAAATAAAATGAGTAAAATGACTTCAAATGCTTGATAACTGAACATGAAACTTGTATAATACATCAATAAAATTCCATTCATAAATAAACCATCAGTATTTTACTTATCAATTCGAATCCATCAACATTACATTGGTTCACAACAAGGTAGTGGGGAAATGGCACTGTTCTTTCATTAAAAATGAGATTTATACATTTCTACTTGGAATTTTGACCTGAAAATTTCTGGAGATGAATAAAATAGTATTTAATTCATATTAAAGAATAAATGGGGCATTATAAGCTCCCCCAAAGAGTACAATATCTCACCAAAAATGCCCTCCCTCAAGGATCAAGAATATGCCACCAAAACTGGAAATGGTTGAAGGAGTGAGCTGCAATAGAAGAAAACATGAGCTTCCTTGTAGATTACACCTGAAAATAAATACTCCATTAAAGCTCCAAATGAAAAGTCTTAATGGCCTTTCCAGTTACCAACTTGGATGGGAATCTTTCACCCTCGAAATTGGCTAAGGAAATAAACTAGTCATCCACTAGCTCTCCATCTTCACAAATGCAATTGCAAATTCTACAAATGATCAAAAGATGGTTTCATTATTTTTTCTTGAAATTTATAAAGTTCTAATGTCCTCCATGGGTCGAATTCCTTCCAAGAGACACATGCCAACTCAAGTTGGGAAGAGATTCCAAAGAACGCCACTTGTACAACAATTCCTAGTCTCCCACTTCCACCAAATCACATGTGGAAGCATATTAGATGCCCTAACACCCTTGAGCACCCTCTTGGAGTCTATTTTTAGCCCTGACATGTCATATATGTCATATGTCAACCTTTAGGTCTGATTTGTGTCATAGGTGTCATAGCATCTTCATCATTGTTGTCATAGATCTAGGGAATCTAGCCCAAGTGTCTCACTAGCTCCAAATTGCCTCTTCCTCTTCCATGGGAGTTACTCTTCCTCTATATTTCGACCTCATTGACTCATGCCAAGTATTATTGACCTTATAACTCATCCCAAGAACATTAGGCTTCCCATGGATTCGAAATTGCAAGAAGAGGATGCCACGTGGCACATAAATTCTAGCTTGTGTGGGTCCCACTTCCTTCATGTGTCTTCATGATCAAATGCCACTTTGATTTTCACTTGTGTATTTTATTTATCTCCTTTATTAAATATTTATCCCATCCTAATGTTCCAACATCATTTATTATCCCCATTATTCCAAATCCCAAAGCTTCCACCCCAAACCTAGGAAACTAGTAATTTTCCTCCTTGGCAATTATTTGGCCTTTAGCATCAATTTGACGAACTCTAATGAATAGGGCCAATTTGCTTAGGCCATTGTGACCCAATGACAAATTTGGGACATGACAGAGAAGTACTTCTTGCCTCACTTGATGCTTTTGGTAAGTCTAAGTTATACTTTTTTAGAATTTCATCTTCTTTCATGTTAGTTGGTTAGCCTAGGGAATCTTGTGGGTTACATTATTTGATCCATTCTTGTCAAGTGTGGGAGGTGGAAACAATCTTCTTTGACCTTTCCAATTTCACTAATATAAGTTGTTCACATCATTTTATAGGTTTATTTAATCCTTCGTACATGTAGACTATTTAGCAGTTCCGTTTGGCATTCTAAGGGTTCAGTTGTATAGGGAGCTTGAACTATAAGGTGATGGTGTTGCACTTGAAAATGGAAATGGAATGACATGCTTTTAGTGCAACCAGGAACACCAACCAACAACTTTTAAAATTTTGACCCAGGAACACCACCCAAAACTAGTTGAGCCTTTAGTTTATTTTTATTAAAAATAATCCGAGTTAAGTTAGAGTTAAAATAAACCTAGTGCCACACTGAGAGAATTCTATCCATTTGCAGATGCAATGGAAGTAGCCAATAGATGGTAAAAGAAATATGGAGCAACTATAAGAGCTAACAATTTCTTCTATTTTACAGCCATGAACAATTAAAGACAATGACTTATGAAACCATAAATGAAGTAGATCAAGTAGGACGACCTTCTTATAGAATGAACAGGAAACAATACAACAATTTTTCGATATGATTTCACCACAAGATTAAGAGAGCCATACTTAATCTTATTCCTTAGCTAAAAAAGTACTCAAACATATAGTGAACATCCCTAACTAGAAAATTTTAGCAGCAAATATCCTTCAATAATCCAATGTTACATCAAGAGTTAGGGAGGGTTTCACATCAACCCTAACATCCTCTTATTGGAGCAAGACTACCCATACAATGGAAATCCTTGCAAAAACACTAGTCATCCATTAAAGAGATGGAAAACCTCACATTCAACTTGTCCCTTAACTTCTTTCTTCCCAGAAGATCTTTAACGAAGCTTGGAGGGGAACATCCACAACTCCAACATTTAGCAAATGATTCTTTGCTCCATTTATACCTTTCTAGCAAATGAATCTTTCCTCCATTTATACCTTTCTACGCCCCAAATTAGGTCTTCTTCCATCTAGGGTTTAAAGAGGTGAAAATAATATTTTAATCCATAGAAAGTGTCCTTCTATGTAGGGTGCAACTCCCTCGGCCTTTTTCATGGGTGATTAATGATCCATAAAGTGTAGGCCTATGGCATTGGTCAACATAGATGCTCTACAAAATAAAAAATGCCAAAGTCTCTACAACTCCGTCAATGTTGAGTTTAAAGCCTATCTGTCGCTATTCACCCACAGGCATGGATGGATTTCTCTATTTTCAGATTGGGTCACTACTCAATTTACTTGCGATGGAAAACCAATACCATTTACAACTATAGATTCCAGTGCATTTTGGTTTAATTGCTAGCTATAAAATAAACAATTAATGAACAAATGCACCCAACTCTGTGCAATTCTAAATATGTATGTTTATATACCCATAAATAAGTGGTTGTTATGTATGTTTATGTACCCATACATAAGTGGTTGAAGTGAAGTCATCACACATAGGTTGAGACAAATATATGGTTGTAGGTATGAAGAAATATATATAGTCCCATGGGATAAATCAATCATTTGAACCATCCACCCAAGGCATGTTGCCAACAACAAGGCTATAGGTTACAAGTTTAATTCTGGTTGAGTTCTTTGGGGTTACCGACCGCTATTGTGGCTAGTGGTTGAGCCACCCTCCATCCATATATTCTAAGAAAAAAGGGGATCCATGAGTTTTTCCTTGGTGTGTGTGTACAGTAATTGCTTCATACCATTAACATGCCACCAAAGTCCATTCAACTAAAAGCAAAAATGCTATGTGAGTGGAATACACCAATAACATATATGATGACTAAATCCTTTTACATGAAACATAATTATAGGAAGCTTGAGCTTGAACAGTGTGCAACTTTAATTTTCATCACATACATCAAAGTTGCAAGAGCGGTGTGATAATTTAAGTAGTGAATAGACTTCTATTATGAAGGATTCACCAGTTTAATTAAATTGGTAATGCAAATAGAATTCCAAATTAACTGCCATTGATTTGGAGAGCATATTTCTAAACAAAAATTTGTTAATCAAAAGCTGGTTCTAGTCAAACCAATAGTCTGGGTAGCCTACACTGGCTCTTGATGCAGTACCTGTTGTGTGCAATCCTGATTGAACTAGGCATGGATTAAGCATGGAAAAGTCCTCCAGAGAATTTCTAAGGAGATGTCTCCAAAATTAGGTCATGCACATGCCATATTTATTATGCTAAGTAGTACCCATACCAACATGGCATCGTACTTAGAGGGCTATTCCAAGATCCAGGTAGTTGATTATCATCTTCCACAAAATCAGGAGTGGGTGCAAATACTTAAGGAGAACTTTCAACTGGGTCAAAATAAGATGAAGCAATATTTGTTGGGTCAACATTGGAGTGATGGAAATTCCTATTTGGTGATTGAGTCTCTCTACAACTTCCAACCTTATAAACAATCCACCCTCAAACATAAGAAGAATAAAAAATTGGCTCCAAAATGTTATGGGCCTTGTGACAGAAAATTCTTTTGTGTTATGCAGGGATTCAACCAAGCATTTACATGCAAGGCCACTTGGAGGATTTGATCCCAAGAACCCATAGACCAAGCGTTTGAAGACATTAGTCTCTTGTCTAATTCTTCAACCAAAAAACACCAAATTTATCATTTCCCTTGTATTTCTAAGGTATAATTTATTTCAGAAAAATCAGAAAAATATTTGCTTGTATTTCTAGGCTAGTTTAGGGTAATTTTAGAGTAGAACTAACCCCCCAAAACCTACAAATATATTTCTTGAAATTTTCAGATTAGTTTAAAAAAATTTCTTTGGGTTGGATTAGCTTAGTTATATTTCCTGCCCCTAGGTGTAATTTCTGCATTTGATCTCGAGAAAATTAGCCCTAAAAATTCATCATTTGCATAGCTTTCTAGGGGTTTTATGCTAGATTAAGACTGCTGAAAATTTTGGGGCATTAGTTTCATTCATTTCTAGTGTTATATGGGGATGCATCCCCCCAGGGTCTGGGGCATGCCCCCCTCGCTTGCCGTGCCCCCAAGATGTTGGGGTGCATGGAGAAAATTTTTCACACATCCCCAATTTGGCGAAACATGGTGAAACGCATGGCGAGACGTTTCGCAAAAAGAGGGACGTTTGGGCATCCCCTCCTGAAAAGGGAAACACCTAGATGCCCCCTTGTGATTTTTGTAATTTTTTTCATAAAAAAACTACTTATATATAGAACTTGATTTATGATTTAGTATGTCTGATTTCAAACTCTAGTGTTTGTTGAGTTATCTAACGTTAATTGGTAATATTAAATTCTTAAAGTAAAAGGATAGAAAATAAAAGATAAGGAGAATGTCACTTTCATTTTCTATTCTTTTACTTAAATTTTTAACATTACCATTAATTGTTTCAGGATGTTTGAGAGCGGATCCAACCTTATCAAACTTCATATGCAAAAAGTAGAATTTTAGATCCCATTAACAGTATTCACGTTTTTAGGATTGCAATGTTTCCATTGGATTCTATCATGTATGAGGATATGGGATTGGCATTTAATCAAGCACATCAACCCCTCTATGTACCTTGATGTTGGTGGTGATTATTGTTGAGAAAGTGCATAGACATCTATTGGAACAAATCAATGACCTATCACGAGTCCTCCTCGAAATCACACCCGCTGAAAATAAATCCATGCCATCCATAAATGAAGTAGAACACACCAGTATCAACTGGAACAAATCAAACACCCATTATAGATCCTCTTGGGAATCTCACTCATTCAAAATATTTAATAAATCCAATCCAACCAACAATCAAGTACATTATCACCAATCACGAGTGAAAATTTACTAACATCATAAGAGCAACTAGGGTTTCAATCCCTCAAACCCTTCACTAGTGTAAAAGCTCATCCCAAGCACATTGGGGGTTCACCACCTGACAACCACTCCTAGTAACAACTTGTTACCCCCTATTTGCATGGGGTAAATTTTGAAGACTTATCAGGCCTTGAAAGAATTTCTGGACACCTAACTGATCTTATTTGCTGATCTAGAAATCCTGGGCAGCCTCTAATTGAATTTGGACAAGTATGGATCAGCCATGCAAAGGTCTTGTGAGCATAGAATAATATTCAATCCCAGTTTAGATATGGAATAAGCTTGAAGGTTTGTGCATTCATGGGTTATTTCAGTGTTTTCTTGGGAGTAGATCTGAAGCTCTCATGACAACAAAAAACCAACAACATTTAGAGTTACATGTGGATGGATGAAGATAGGTTCTTGATCTTGGTTCATAATTCATATTTCAATGATGCCCTAGGAGCGATTATGTTAGCTTATGGGTGTTCATGTAATATGTTGGTTAGCAAATGTGATTGATCTTGATGCACTCTCTTATGGTTCATTGTTATTGTGCATTCTACTCCCACTATGTCTCCTTAAAGAAATTTTGCTTTTATTTTGCACTTGCCATCATTTGTAACCTGTAGCTTTGAAAATCATAACTGCTTTATGAGACAGAGCTGTCTATTTCCCAAAATTAATGAATTAATCAGAGCTACAATAAAACAGAGAAAGTAATGGTGGAGCAGAGTCATCAGAGGTGGTTATATCTGGGAAAATAAGAGGCTTGAAGGAAAACAAACGTGAGGATCAAGATTTGGAGCCACGTGATGAAGAGCTAATGTATTGAAAGATGTAGAAAGCATCTCCCTTGTGGCTATGGTTATGTTACTACGAAGAGAGAGTGTTGTTTTGAGAAGATGTGTCAGAATGTGGTGTGCTCTTTTGATGCCCTGACACAATACTTACACTAGGAGTTTGGGTGCGCCTGTGATTAGCAGCACAATCTAATATTATCTTGAGTACACTCCAAGCTAAGAAAACAACAGCTCCTTTTTTATTACTTAAACAGTATGCTTTACTCATAAAAGTCACGGAAGTTTCTAAAATCAGCGAGATTTCGTTCCTTGAACAAAAGCCCCCTTTTCTGGTTATGAAAGCTAGCTTTATTAAAAGGAAATGGTGCCCCTCTCCTCTACCTCGGATAGCGGCATATACTCCAAGGTAAAGCAACTACACTCTTTCCATAATCAGTAATATTGTCCCATAGAAGCACGTGCTAAAAAGCAGTGCTTCCCTTCTCCATATGGATGGCACAACCTCCAAGAAACAAAAGATGGGCACCTCCATGCCCCAGAATAGCACTATTTCCAAGCATAGAATAACTACTCGCTTTGTCTTATCTTTAGGTTGAGTTTAGCACAAAGCACAAACAACACTCCTTTTTTATTTAAGAAATGCTCCAAACAAGGAAAAAGCAGGACTTATCTTTGGCTCAATCTATATGCTAAATTTGGCACACAACAATAGCACAAAGCAATGCCTCTTCTCCACTTGTTTTCACATTAAATTTAGCATAAAAGCTATGCTATTATCAATACAAAGTTAGTGCCTCATCTCATCTTGATGCTGATTCAAATTTCAGGCACAGAGCAGCACTAGACCTGGTGCTAAAATTATCATTTGTTTTCAATGAACATTAGTGCACTCCTTATGTAGATGAATTGGAAATTTTTAAGGCGCTGACTTCTCTAGGTTAAGCATTGTCATTATCCTCCTGCAATATGCTGGGATTAATCCTTTTTAGGATGCTGATCTGACTGTCATAGACATACTGAGTGTCATGCACATCTCAGGTAACAAATTGGCATCCACAATGCTGAGTCTGAATACGTTAGGTCGAATTAATCCTTCCTAGGATGCTGATATGACTGTCATAGATGTGTTGAGTGTCATGCACATCTCAGGTAACAAATTGGCATCCACAATGCTAAGTCTGAATATGTTAGGTCTTCAATAGAAATTGATAACTTGTCATCTAGGAAAATCATGGCATACACAGGTTTCTTGCTGACGAAGGACCAACACTTAGCCTACTTATGATAACTAAACTCCCACAATAAGTATGCTGCTTCAATTATGAGAATAAAGGTTCCATGATTCTGGAAACACTGGAATATCCTCTAATATTCACTTTAGCAACTTTAGATGTCATCAATAATAACAATTAATGCTTTTGAAGTGTTGATTCAACTAAAAACTAACACAGCAAATTCTGCCACATTGGTAGAAAAGATATGCAGTGGAAGAATAATATCATTTAACCCAATTCATGAGTATAATAATGAACATATGCTTGAAGTTGCTACTACAATGAGGGATCTGCACCTTTATTAGAGGAGTGGGGTGATTGAATGAGTGCAAATGGGATGGCTGAGTAGGTTTAAGTACTTGTCCATATGCTCTATCACTAAAGTTATAACAGTATGCAAGAGGATGGCCTGCATTAATAATAGGTAGGTCAACCTATTAGGCACCTCATAGAGTAAATTACAAATGTAAATAAGGAATCCTATTATCTGTAGGTTCCATGAACAAAGATACACATCTAATTGCTCGTGAAGGAATTATGATCACCTTTGGTTTCATGATATAATTGAATACTTCTCTCTTTATAGGAAGGTTGGTTTATTTACTGTCTTATGCCTTTTATCAGGTATTCGTTGTAGGGCTCTAACTATAACAATCTAATATTTAAGAAAACCAAGGCTGATGACTATCAAGGTGCTTAATTATCTTGTCATTCTTGCTTTGGTTGTGCTTGAAATGCTTGTTTTTTGTAGAAGTTTTCCTATTATGCTAATACCCCTGTAGGTGTCAGTTTGGCATACATACAATATTGGAGCTCCTGGGATTTTCCATGGTGACACATTTTTCTATTACTCGAATGTTCAAAGAGAGCCAGATGGTCTTTTATATATAGTCTCTTGGTCAAGTAATTTTATATTACAGCTTCCAAATATTTGATGACTACATTCATTGTTTTATCAAGACCTTTTCCTTCCTTCAGTAGTTTCCTTGGCAGTCCCTTTGGCACTGATGTCCCGAACCAGGTAACTGCTATCACGTCAACTACTTCCCATCTTCTTTTGGTCTAGTCTGTGTATGATTTAATAAAGAATGCACAGTAATGGATGAGAATAACAAATATTGTCCATTCTGCCAAATTTTCCAGTGAATTTCAAGACAAAAAACAAGAGGTAAAAGATGCAATGCCATCAAAGCAGATGGTACCAACGGGAAAACTTGTTTTTTCAGTTGGTATTGGGACCTTGCTCTTTGATCCCGCCTTTAAGGCAGTAACGGGATTGCCTCCATATCTGGGCATGCTTTTAGGCCTTGGAGTTATGTGGGCGCTGACAGATGCAATTCATAATGGAGACTCCGAGAGTGAGAAGTTAAAAGTACCACAAGCTCTCTCTCGAATTGATACCCAAAGTACCCTCTTTTTCCTTGGAATTCTTCTTTCAGTTGGAAGGTAAGCATGAAGACCTGTTGAATTGCATCTTATTTGATAGTTTTGAAATAGTTGCTTGAACAGATTTTGATTTGCTATTCCATCTCTAGATATATTTCTTTAGGAATATTATTGGTATTTTTTGAAATGATTATACATTTATTTTTGTATTTCTAGATACATTATTTAGAAATGTTATTGATCTTTTTTAAAAATGATTATACACTTTTTTTCAATTAGGTAGGAATATATTTACCTTTCTATGACATTTTTCGAGATTGTCTTGAGAGTTTTTCAAGTAAGAATGCACCCCAATTTACTCCATATGCTTCATTAGTTGCAGGATCAATTGCACGGTCATTGGCATGTATTACTTATTCTCCTATTGAATTAGCAAGAACACAAATGCAGGTTAGGTTAGGCTATTCCAGGGGTACCATAGATCAAAGACAAATACAACCCAGCCACATGGATGTTAGAAGTTATCTCTACTGTTGCTGAACATGGTTTGGGGATAGACTTTGCAGAGCATTACAAGAAATCTTCCCTCTACAAGTAAGCATTAAACTTATCAATATTTTCTCACCAAAATCCTTATGCTTATAATAGCTAGCTATTATGTAAGTGTTTCACTTGGCTGTGTATTATCAGCAAGGCTCTATAACTGGTTAAATTTATCCTAGCCAATTCGACTAACTCTGAATTCATCATGAGCCAAGTTTTAATGGACTCAGAATATGGATGGTTGTTGCAAACATAAAAACTTTTTGTTATTTTGATTTTCAATTTCATGATCAACCTTATTGATTTGCTTGACTTGCCCTTTGCAACACATTTGGTCATTGGGCCTGTTTGTACAAGAATATAGTAAGATGCTAAATTTTAAAGAAGCATGCCATGTTGTCTTGTTAAATTTTACAGATTGCCAACCATGACTGGATCTTGCAGATACAAACAGTAGTTTGATATCGTGGACCTATTATTATGCCTCCTGCATTGCACAGTTTATTTCAAGTCTATGCTTCCTGAGTCTATCCATCTGCTCATGCTCTTGTTCAAAGGAAGTCTTGAACCCACAGTCGGCCACTCCTCAGATCTCTTGATTATTGCATGTTGGCCATCCTTATTGAGTCAGTCCGTTTCACCTGAGTTCTTCCAAATATTTCAGCGTAGCTGGTACCTCGTGCTGGTTGATGGGGGATGCCTTAATTCCCTCCGTCTAGCGAGTCTCGTTCCGTTGACTTCAACCCATTTATTCTGGAACTTGAGGCTTAGAGTTCGGTTGAGTACCGTGAGGCATGCAGTCATTAGTGGCAGGTTCTCTCGCCATCGACAGTTTTGGGAATACATCAATGTCCCCTGATCAATGGATTCATCCTAGTGTTTGACTTCAACTCATCTATTCACACTCCGATGATTGTGCTCTGTGCCTCGATGCCCATTTTCATTATTGGTGGGTTATTTCGCGTCTGTTAACGGTATACATCATTGATCGGTAATCAGACGATGCCACATCAGGTTCGACCTCAACTCCTTTATTCACTTGATGGGACTTGCACTGTTGAAGACTTGTGTAGAAGACCCCAGGCGGTAGTGGCATTCAGTATGCTGCTTATGACTATGACTTTACATCTGAGATATCACCTCTCAGATATCAGCAGTTTGTACCTCCAGTTTGCACCAGTTGTTTCCTTTTCAGCAGGAGACCATATCTTAATGTAGAGGGATCATGGCTATGATCACTTATGACATATATTCACTATGTATTGCCTATTCATGGCCATTGTATCATATTGTTACCGACATGTATTCAGGGACACTATTGTATTATGACGAGTGAGCTGCTCTTTCCACTTGTGTCTCCATCACTCCACTTCTGAGATTTATAATGTATTTCGGCCATCGTAGCATCAATCTCTAACCTCACACATTAGGGGGCATCTGTTACAATGTAATCTTCCACCTTGTGAGAAAACACTCTTTGGCCTAGAGGATCCATTTCACTGACTCAGAACCATTTTATATCCTCCAGACACTATTTTTCCCTATTTTTTCCCTTGTACGCTTGCTACATCATTACAACAAGCGTACCCGTGAGTTGCATCACTATAGCCCGCGGGTAGCATGTAAAATGGTAAAAATCACTAGTTTATTACTTTTTACTCCCAAAAGCGGTCATTGGGTGACCTTTAACTCTCCATCTGCCCAAGAAATGCCTCGATGTGTCATTTCACTTACCTTTGAGAGGACTATATATTGAGCACATATGGCTTATGGATGGGAGGAGAAAGAAGAGCAAGAGAACTCTAGTGGATTTTTGCCCTATCTTGAGTCTACACTCATTGATCCTTGTAGTTGTGAACCCCTTATGTTCACCTTCTTCAAACTCCTACCATAGTTTGAGTTTGCCATTCATGGAGGATTGAAGTGGTGGAGGCACAAGTGGATTGATCCAAATCTTGGTTCAGATTGGTTGCCAGCAAGAGGTCGTATTACATTGTACTTCTTCTTGTTTATTAATAGAAATACTCATATTCTCGTCCATTAATGTTGTAAATGTTGTTTATCTTACATTGGGTTGCATTTACTTGTTATATCATGGGCCATTGCTATTGATGATGTTAATGCCATTTATATATTATATGTACTTGTTGTATATTGGTTGTCAAGACTAATTTGCAGATTCGAGTGCATGGATTGAAAAGCTCCAACGGGGATCTACATCAAACGTTTGGATCGAGGTTGGTTACATTATTCATTATCTTAGTATTGTCATTTATATAGCACAACATTGGGAATTGAGTTGATTTTTGGTAGTCAACTGTCTGTTGTGGTCTACCCCAAGCCATAGTGAGTTTTATCCAAAACAGGGCACAGGGTCATGTGATTCTTCATCATTATGATATGATGAATGACCATAATCTCTCCCTACATAGCATATAAATTAACAAATTGAAAATTGGTTACTTGATAGTTGTACATTGAACTTTAAAATTGCTAATAACTTGAAATTTGATGTGGAAATTGAAAAATTAAAAATTACATGTGAATTGAGTTTTTCAACTAATACATTTAGCTTGAGAATTGTTCTAAGTAAAAATTGAAATTGCTAGTAACTTGAAATTTGAAATTGCTCAAGTAACTTGAAATTGCTAACTTAATTAAACTTGAGAATGTTAGGATATCTCATCATTTAGTTATGTACTTAGCATGCATGCATGCATTTGCATGCATCCGCATGCATCCCAGTCACCAGTTTCATGCCTCCATCACCTAGTCCCCAGTATGCCAGCACTCGGAAGCTTCTTTCTGATCAGTTTTAACCCTACTAGTGCTTAATGCACCTTGCATGCAATTGCATGCATCCCAGGCACCCTCTCTCACCTACCACTCAGTTCACTTCAGTTAGCTAGTTGTCTTTCCTTGATTTAATGCTAGATTGACTCCTAACTGCTTCTATCACTCTGTTGGACCTCCAGTGAGACTAAACTTGCCTATTCTGACTCAAGTTAGCTCCTCATGCGCCCTCCACTGAGCCTCCTTCATTCAGTTAGTGCCTACATGTGCCAGTTACACCTACCACACTCAGTTAGACTCAGTTTGACACTAGGTTGACCGTTACTTGTGCATTGATGACTCCGCTGATCTGATGATGAAGATTCCTAGTTGGAGCCAAGCTATTCCATGCATGATATTCAAACAACCTCTTTGGATAATTCGTATTGCTCAGTCATTGTTACTGTATTGTATTATATTTTTCACTATTCTGAGTTATAGAGCACTGATGCATCTCTCTTGCACAGGTTTTACTCCAATTTGTTTTACATCATTATGATTGATTTAATTGTTCAATAGATATGTTGTGACTGATTTTACATGGTATCATAGCCATGGAAGGGACAAGATTTCTTTTCTGCAGGTGTTCTACATGAAGATTGAGCAATTTTTTATCACTTTGCAGCATTTTTTTGCAGTTGCAGCAATTGCTCCATAATGGTTCTTGTTTGCATGTGATTTGCAGGTTTCTTACTTCCTCCATTTGCATTTTCTATTGCAGAGATGGAATATTCTTCTTCGCAAAATCTTCTTATTCCATTCAACTATGATGAATGGAAACCAAAGATGATTGCATGTTTGAAGAGACAATGTCTTTTTGATGTGTGCATTGGTATTACAAGAGATTTTGATTCCGATGAAGAGGAGAATGATTGGCTTAATGATTGTGATAGAGCTTTTGGGACAATATGTCTTGCTATTTCTCCTTGTATGCGCTACTTCAGTACTACTACTGAAAATCCAAGAGATCTATGGGCCCAACTCAATAGAGAATTTGGAAAGCAGGAAGAAGAGGACCATGCTATCCTTTTGGAGAACAAGCCCAGTGAGATATCCTTATGTGCTCTCTCCGATTATGTCTTGGCCTCGTCCATTGTTCAAGATGAAGAAGAAATTGTATATTCAACACTCATTCTCTCAAAGTCTTCTATTTCGAATTCTGAGCAAGATAAACCATCTCATACTATAAATTTTGAAGAGGTTCTTGAATCCTCTCTTTCACATGAATTTGTCGGCATGCAGAATAATGATCTACTCAATGTTTTGGAAGTAAAATCTGATTTTGGAGGTGAAGCATTCGTCCTCCTTGATTGCATGCCTCCTATAAACTTTTGTTCTATCATTTGCATAGTTTCTCAGAGTTTTACTGAAGATGAAGAGCACTACCATTCGCTTGAGTTCAATTCTCATGCAATTTTTGTTGATTTTGGTTTTGATCTCACCCCTGTTGGTTCAAAGGATATCTTAAGAAACCATTTGTCAAATATTGGATTTGATTTAAATTCCACTGATAAGAAGTTCAAGTTTCAAGATTTATTTGATTCGATTGGAGCTATTCCTACTCACTTGGTTCGAATCACAGGTTCCAGGATCATCCTCATATTTTCAGATTTCTTCTCACCATTTTCGGTATGAAGAGCAAGTTCATAGAGTCTCCACATTCGCTTGCATCCACTAATGGAGAATTCAAGCACATGTTTTTGGAGCATGATCCATTTACTCCCAAGAGTAAAATACCTCCAGACATATCTACTTGAGTTTGGAGCAGTTAAATCTTTTGTGTGTTATAGTCCATTTTGAGGGGGGGGGTTTCCCATGAGGTTTTCTCCATTTCCTCGGTTCATGGATTGTTCTTTATTTGGATTATTATTGTATTGGGGTGACCTTTGGTCTCAGTTACCAGAGCCCTATCATTTATTTTTTACATCATAGTATAGCTTGAGGAGGGGTGTTAGGATATCTTATCATTCAGTTATGTACATTGCATGCATGCATCCACATGCATCCCAGTCACCAGTTTGATGCCTCCATCACCTAGTCCCCAGTATGTCAGCACCCGGGAGCTTCTTTCTGATTAGTTTTAGCCCTCCTAGTGTTTAGTGTGTCTTGCATGCAATTGCATGCATCCCATGCACCCTCTCTCACCTACCACTCAGTTCACTTCAGTTAGCTAGTTGTCTTTCCTTGATTTAAGGCTAGATTGACTCATAACTGCTTGTATCACTCCGTTGGACCTCCAATGAGACTAGACTGCCTATTCTGACTCTAGTTAGCTCCTCATGCACCCTCCACTGAGCCTCCTTCATTCAGTTAGTGCCTACATGTGCCAGTTACACCTACCACACTCAATTAAACTCAGTTTGACACCTAGTTGACCGTTACTTGTGCATTGATGACTCCACCGATCTAATGATGAACACTCCTAGTTGGAGCCAAGCTATTCCATGCATGATATTTGAACAACCTCCTTGGCTAATTCGAATTGCTCAGTCATTGTTACTGTATTGTATTGTATTTTTCACTATTCTGAGTTATAGAGCACTGATGCATCTCTCTTGCACAGTTTTTACTCCAATTTGTTTTACATCATTATGATTGACTTACTTGTTCAATAGATCTGCTGTGACTAATTTTACAGAGAATTGTTCCAGAAGTTAAGTTTGAAATTACTAGTAAAATTTGAAATTGCTTGTAACTTGAAATTGGTAGTAACTTGTACATTTAACTTTAAAAATGCTAGTAACTTGAAATTTGTTGTACATGGAAATTAACAAATTGAAAATTGCTAGTGACTTGAGAAAAATGTACAAGTATTGAAAATACATTAAAACAAGAAAATTGTTTGTATCTTAATTTAAAAATAACTAAATATGTACATGCAACTTGAAATTGTACATTTAGTTTGATAATTGCTAGTAAAGTTTGAAAAACAAGTATATATATTTAACTCAAGATAATTATTAATAACTTGATAAAAATTATTGTGGGCATAAAAATTAATATTATTTATAATCATCACATTATATAATTGTGGACAAATTTTCTTTATGCAATTTATGTCCATTTTACTTTTATATTACAAGAAAAATGTTATTTTAATTTTATGGTACAAAATAAACAAATAAATATTTAAAATATAAGTTGCAAATCACCACAAAGAATAAATGATTACAACACTTCTACCCTAGAATTTCAAGGGCAACATCATGCATCCCATGTTGTATATACGTGAAATAAATTAAGATTGGTTTTTTACCCATGATAACATACCTATTATACTCTAAATGTGGGGAAGAAAACATTGATTTAGAGATGAATACGATATTTAATTAAAAACATTGTAGTGATAATAATATAATATAATAAAATATTAGCTTAGGGGTTCAATTCTTCATGGTAAAAGTTCATATTGGTTAGAGCTTCTTTGTTCTATTTTGGTATTTTTTATTTAAATTGCAATTTTAATTTTAAGAAATTGTAACTTTGGTAATTACAAATTCAACAATCAAAAGATTGAGCATAAATTGCAATTTTGACAACTACTAAGTCACAATTTCAAGTTTCAACAAGCATGTGGTTGATAATAAATTCACATTTTTTGTAAGAAATTTAGATAAAGTACATATTGAAATTTAAGGAATTTTTATAATTCAAATTGCAATTTCAACTTAAATTCCAATTTGACATTCCAACAATTATGACAATTAAAAATTTGGCAATTCCAACAAATATATGATTGAGGAGAAATTCATAATTTTTAATGCAAAATAACATTTTCAATAGTTGATGATTTTGCAATTTCAACAATAAACAATTATGGAAATTGTAATTTTTATCTTAAGTTGCAATTTAAGGTTTTTTTTATCAATAATGCTTTACATATCAATGCAAGGTTGCAAACATTGCAAATAATTATTTCCAATTTGTTCTAACAAAATATATGATTCTAATCATTAATCTTATCATGGTGATCAGGAAAAATTTTAGGGGCGAAATTTCTCCAATTGGCTATTTTTGGAGCATTTTTTCAAAAAATAAATTCCCTATTTGGTCATTTTTAGTCTCTAATATCGCCTATATTTACATAAAATATGTTTTTTTATCATAATATTCGTCAAAATTTACATGTTTCAGTAATAAATTGTATGTTTCATATTTAATATTCGTCTACCTATCTATATATATGTTTTTTTCAATCCAAATAATCGCCTAGAATACTATACTTAAATATACTATTAGAATCCTTAAAAAATACCATGATGGTGATATGTCATGTTATGTAAATAAAAGTACATGTGATAGATGAATTTTTTTTAAAGTAAACATTATAATTAAATAGCTCTTTGAACATTCATTTGTGTTCAAATATTCATTACTATAAAAATATTGTCAACCACCATAACTATGAAAATATTCATTCATTTGTTTTCAAATTGAATAAATTCTAACTAATACATAACTATCACAACATGTTCATTTAGAAATATTCATTCATTTGTTTTGAAATTGGACTTTCTAACATAGCAAGAATTGAAATTACCTTTAACTTGAAATTGTTAGTAACTTAAAAAATTGCAATTAGTTAAATATGTACAATTTAACTTGAAAATAGTGTCGAAGTGTACATTTAATTTGAAAATTATTCTAATAACATTGAAAATTGTTAATAAAGTTTAGAAAATTGAAAATAGTTAATATGTACATATATTTTAACTTGAAAATAGAATCTAAGTGTACATTTCATTTGAAAATTGTTGGACAATAAAATTGAAAATTGTTAGCAACTTGAAATAATTTGAAAATAGTTAAAAATATGTACATGTATTAACATGAAAATATAATCTAAATTTACATGTTTCATTTGAAAAATTTTCCAATTTAACATTTGTTAGCCACTTGAAAATTGTTCATTTAACATAAAAATTGTTGCAAACTTTGAAATTTAAATAACAAATGGAAGAAATAAATAAGAATATCATTACAAATAAATATGAAACAAATTAAATTATAAAATTTAGTTAAATTTATTGAAAAATTGTTACTAATTTTGTAAATTATGTAGCATGATATTTAAATTATGATAGCATGTAATTCAATAATTTACATTGGTTATCCTCCATTGGAATTTGTTGCACCAAATGTGCTTCTTCTTCTTCTCTCAACCTTGCTTTTTGTTGTCTCACTCGTTCTCTATTCTTCTCACGCTCTTCATTGTCATTTTGTTGTCTAACATGTTTTCTTTGTCTTTTTTTTCATTCCCCATCAATCTACAATGAAAAGAAACAAAAAAAAATTCAAATTGTTATAACAAACAACAATATGTTAGTCTGAAATCTTGAAATATGCCTACAAAGAAATTTTACATGTCTAATGAGCTCTAATTCAACAACATGAAAATGACAAAGCTCTAATTCAACAAGATCAAAATGACAAATCTCTAACGGAAAAAAAAAACTAGCAATGAGTAAAATTATTGTTTTTGATTAATTGTTTGCTGCTTATATACAGGTTGGTTGATATTTTTACGAGGGAAGGGTAGTTGGCAACATTAATTGTTTCCAACTCCTTTCGTGGGTTCGTTTATATATATTTTTTACACAAACCAACCCTCAATCGAGCAAATACCTCGATCGAGGGCTTGAACATACATCGATCGAGGTCTTGTTAAACCTTCGATCGAGGCCTTGTTAAAAACAGGCCGAGAGCCTTTTTCATTGCAGAATGAAATTTTTGTCTGCCTTCCATAGAGTTAAACTATGTCATTAAATGCTCATTAATGAGCGGACTTGATACCATTGGATTCGTCAACCAAACCTCTATCCAGATACATAAAATTTATGAATTTTTATCTTCATATGTCTTTTGTTTTTAAATTTCTACTAAAACTTGCCTTAAAAAACCCTACCAACAACTTCCATTGAGCTCAAAGATAAATCCACAACATTCAAAATACACATCCAAAAAATTTGAAAAAATACACAAGCCCTAGATAAACGCGTCCTCTTTAAAAGGATATTTTTAGTTTTGCAAATTATGTAAAAAATCAAAAGATTACGTACACACACACATGTGTGCAAAATGCGACTTAAATATTTATTGGTCAGTTTCAAAAAATAATAATAAATATAATTTTTCGAGAAAAATATGTAAGCCCTAGTGCATTCTGTCTAGATCATGTTCACATATTTCATTTTTTAAAATTATTGCTTTAAAATTAAATTATTGTGCACACACACAAACTACTTGTTAATTGCTCTTCAAATTTTTAAGTACACACGTTTCATTAAATGAAAATTCGACATGATATATGAAATTGGTATATTTCGAAAAAAAATATCATTAGAAAGCCAACATAATTCTCTACATTTCGTTTTTCAACCGTATGTCAAAATTCATGTGTCAAGTATGAGTTTCGAGGGCTTCAATTTAATACATGGGTAAAATTTTTGTTTTTCATCGTCATATTTGGCCAAAAAGAGTTACCCATCTTCATGGAATCACCCTTTATTAAATAATAATCACCAAAGAAAGGATCTATCATATAATCCAAAACAAAACAACATCTCTTTTAAAACTATTATATCACCCAAAACAAAACAACATCTCTTTTTATTAGTTTTAGTTAAGTGTATTTTTAAGTCATGTAAAGTCTAATTTGAAATGAGGGTTCGGAGTTTCTTTGAAAACATGGAATGGAGGTTAATGGCTTTAGGCGACAGGACTTGCAGTCAAGTTGATCCTTCGGATCAGTCCAATACCAACCAAGAGAAAAAAGTGGGAATGTTTGTGTTCCTGGCGTCTATTTTCTTAGTTTTCAGCTCCTAGGGTTTTTGGTTTTTAGAATCTATCCTGGTTTCTCCTTTCTAGTTTTTTTTGCCACCCTAAAATTCTTGGTTTGCATTCTTGGTTTTTAGTTTTTTGACACCTTTCTATAGTTTTGAACCCTTATTTTTGTCATATTCGGAGACCTTCTTTTTTTGTCTTTTTCACTTTTTGGTTCTTTGGTTCTGAGTCCGATCGGACAGTTCCTGTCTCGATCCTCTTTACTATTCACCTTTTATGACTGTCGATGCTTTCCCTTTCTCAATTTTGGTTTCCTACCTAGTTCTTGCCCATGTGGTGGTGCTCTTTATGATGGCAGTAGCACAACAGTCCTTGTGTCGGGTTGGAAATGAAAATTGACTTACTCCTCAAGTCAGGGCTAATGAGGGTTTGGGCGTGACTAGTTTTGGGTCTGGGAAGAATGCTATCTGCAACCCTTCCTTTGTTGCTACTCCGGTAATCAAGTCCTCCTTCACCAGTTTAATAAGTGATCGTGCTCGAAGAAGGCGTAAAATTAAGACGGTGAAGGTACGGGATGGATTACATAGTTATGTTTTTGGCAGCAATGTTAACCTTGACAGGGTAGAGATGCTCGCTTCCATTTCTCTTGTGGGTCAGGTGGAATATGCCTGGTTGAAAAAACTAGAGCTTACCAAGTGGGTTAACCACCATTGGTCTCCATTACTGGATTATGCTCCCCATATCAATCTTTTGATGAAGGGATGGATTATTTTTATTTTTCCTAAAAATGCTTCTTTGGAGGTATTTCTTAAGGAAGTTTGGCCATACTGTGAAGGGCCTATCATCCTCAAACATTGGCACACAACATTCGACCCTGCTAAGGAAAAATAGTCTCGACAACATTTATGGATGTTGGTCCCTGGTTTACCTTTTGAACTTTGGAATGAGAATATTTTGAAGGGTATTGCCAATTCAGTTGGTAAGTTTATCAGAGTAGACAACTGTGCTTTACATGGCATGGAAAAAAAGGTGGCCAGAGTTATTGTGGATTTTGATTCGGGGAAGGGTCTCCCATCGGAAATTAAGTTGGTTTGGGGTACTAGAGTTATACTTCAGAAACTTGACTACTTTAAAATTCCTTTTCGGTGCTTCCTTTGTCAAAAGACAGGGCATGTGAGGGAAAACTGTCCTTCTTCTCATCTTTGCACTAGTTTCTCAAATTCAATAGACTCTCTCCTTCATACAATGAATTCATTGGAGGACTCAAAAGCTAAGGCTACGTTTTCTCCGTCTCATAGTGTTCATGTTATTCCAGGTAAGTCTATTTATGGTTCCCCTACTCATTATAAATATGTTACAAAAGGAGAATTGGATTTTTACCTTTCTATTGAGGAAAATTTAAACCGTAGAATGTCTACTTCAGTTAATTTACCTGGGCTCTTAGTTGGGTTAGTAAACAGAAACTGGCCTCTGATAGCTTGGGGTTACGGGATTCTTTGTACCCGTCCTCTTTTCCTAAGTTCTCTGCTGCGACTGAAGTTTTAGGGTCTTCCCCTGACAAGTTAACTACTTCTTTTGTGGGGTATTCTTCTCCTCCTCCTCCAACCTTGATTTCTGATTCTTCAAAACACCCTGATAGGTTACCTCCTCGATCTCTCCCTGTTCCCATGTTACATGTCAGGTATAGCCCCCAGAAGACTCTCAATTCTCCTGATTTATCGAATTTTACTAGACCTATTGAAAAAGTGGGGGTTTATACTTTGGAGGAACGTGATTTACTTTCAAACTATGGTTACATTTCCCATCCCTCATTAAACTGTATTACCCCGTTACCTATTTTTTCTAAAAATCCCTCCGTGAATTCCGAGGTTAAACCAGCTCAACAACTGCGTTTTCAGAATGTGACCATCCGAAAAAAAAAAATAAATAAAAAAAATAAAATAAAAATAAAAATAAAAATAAATTTCAAAAGGAATGTCTGTGGATGAGGAAGATATATTGGGTATAAACCTATCTCTACTAGAATTTTTGAACATGATAAGGATATTTGCATTATTGGTTCATCTAGGGAACTTAGAGCAATGATTCCCATTGATATTGGTAATTAATGTCTTTATTGTCCTTAAATGTTAGGGGGTTGGGGAAGGATGCCTAGATTAGGTCCTTAACCAATCTTTTTCACTCTACCAATCCGGATATTATAATGTTGCAGGAGACTGTGTGAAGATTCAAATGATGTACTAAAGTTGGCTAACATTTTGCCTTGGGAATTTTCTACAATTAGCTCTAATGGTTTATCAGGGGGTTTATTAGTTGGTTGGAACCCTAGATATTTAAGTTTTCGTGCTTATAAGACAAATTGGGACATCTTACTTGATGTCTGGAGCATGATTCACAATCTGCATTTGATTATTTTGAATTGTTACGGGCCTTATAAGGAGAGGGTTACTTGTTGGGATTCTCTTAAGTCCTTTGGTTTATTAAGATTAGATATATTAATTATTGCACGAGACCTAAATTTTACTAGATCTGCCTGGGATATTTGGGGCTTGCTAGGAAGAATGGATGAATTAGCTACATATTTCTCTGTGTAATACCCCAATTTTGACCCTTAGGAAATATTGGCTTTTATGTAAATACTGTATGCATGTAACGTATGTTTTCCTAGCGTGGAGCTCAAGGCCAAGGCCCCGCTAGTATATGTTCGGATTTTATTTAAAATGGACAAGTATTTGATATGTTATTACCCATGTACTATCAAGCCATGGGATATTGTAAATTGATGTAAATATTTAATATTGAAATAAAATACCAAAACTGGCTATGGGAGCAACGAATGAGAAGGGGCCATGTGTATCCACTAGGGAGTGGTGAGGGGGTTGTGGGATTGAACCATAGACTGCCATATGTCACCTTGAGAATCCATTTGACTTTCCTTGATGACATTTAATTCTGTTGTAAGGAAGTGGTTGAGGATTTTCAGTCCATGGCTTCAATGGAGCATGCGCAGCCCATAAATTCGTATGGCGGAGTATGGGCTCTGTTTTCTTGTACCACAAGCCACTCTACCTCGTGGAGGTTGCTTCTTCCTCATCCCCATTCCTTTGTGAAACTTACCAGCACCATTTTCCATCCAAAAACGAATGCCCAGCAGGGAGAAAAACCAGAAATCGCGACTTTGCAAGAACCCACGTTTTGAAGAGCCATTAACACCCAGAATTGGTATTTGACAGTGAAATCCAATGGGGGATCCATAGATATGAACCTTGGGGCGAAATTGAGAGTATTAGATACCCCGAAATCCATTGGAAAACCCAGTTTTTACAGCCCAGAAATGAAGTGACGGGATTGAGTTATTGGATAACAGAACTGTGAGAAATCCAAGTGTGAATGACTGAGCAGAGGTTTGGTTTGCTTGATAAACCCAGTGAAGGCTAGAATCTCAAGGAATTAGCAGCTGTACCTTTCTATGCCCACCCTGAAGAGCACTGGAGGGAAGGGACGCCTGAGGGACTGTGCAGCAGAGAAGGGGACCTTCCTTGTGTTGGGTGCGGTAGGTATTGTGGGTGCCATGACTGCTGAGTTCATTTGAGATGCCTGTAGCTTTGTGGTTGAGCTCACTGGCTTAGCATCCTCCTCATTTGTCATCCGTATGCTTGATAAACCCAACGGTGTGTTGGCTTAGCATAGCTGATGACCGAAACCATGGCTGTGAGTGAGCCCAGCTAGTTCCTCCTTAGTGGATACACAGCCCAGCTCGGGGGTGATCTCTCAGCTGAAAGAATACAAGCTGGACAGAGATCTATGGTTGGGTGGAACGTTGCTCTCACATAGCCAGTTGTTTGGACAGCTTCATCTTCAAGATAAGTGTTCTATGTGTTATAAATTATTTGCATTTTGTGTTCTGCAATATGTTAAACTGTCCATATTTAAAGAATTGAATTGATTATCTTAATTTGGAATCCATGCATGGCATTAGAACGAGATTGAGTCTCTATATGTTGAATCATTCTCTGCTGTGATATAGGTATATATGTTAGGCATTACTGTTTGTGTGCTGCTATTATGTTTAATTCCGCTGTGTTTATATTGAGTTGATTTTGCACACAGAAGTTTTTAAATGTTATGAATTTATTAGAAACGAAATAATATTGGGGCTAAGTCTGCCAAAAGCCCGTATGATTGGTCGTGTTCTCTCCCCTGCATTTGGAAGGCGGGAGGGGACGTTACACTCTGATTTGTTTCTTTCCTATGATTTTGTGGATGTTTTTCCATGTGTCCCTTCCCCTACATGGACTAATGGAAGAAGTGGTATGGATGGTATACATAAACGTCTTGATAAATCTCTGGTCAAAGCTCCCTTGCTTTAGTCTCTCCACTGTTACAGGTCTTGGGTTAGGTAGGAAAAAATTTCAGATCACTGGCCCATTCTCTTTCAAATTGATGGTTCAATATCACATCATAAGTTTCCATTTAAATTTAACTGTTCTTGGTTTAAAAATGAAGAATTTTGCTCCAGTATTATGCAGTTTTGGCTAAGCACGAAATTAGAGGAGGATTTGAATGCCATAGATTCCTTCATCCTAAAGTTGAGGATTCTTAAAGAATTTGTAACCAAATGGATTAAAAATTAGAACAAAAAATATGATAAGGCGTTCAATAGGTTGGAGGAGCAGACACAGGTGCTATATATGAGAAATATTGATCAGCCTTTGGAAAATGATGATTTCGCAAAGTTAAAAATGTTTGAACGGAAAAATGGAAAAAAAATTATTCAAGAGGAGAAGGACTAGAGACTCAAAAGCAGAGCTCTTTGGATTGATCTTGGAGATAGAAATACAAGATTTTTCCACTCCTTTGCCTCTCGTAGAAGGAACATCAACGCTACATGGGATATTAATGATGAGATGGGAAATACTGTGTCTGGGATGGAAAATATTCCATCTTCTGCGAAAAGATACTTTGGCAATATTTACACTGATCCTGGGAAGTGTGATATTAGTGTTCAATTGAAGGTTGCTAAATTATTTCCCATATTTTTGATGATATTGAGGCCAAGGAACTAGGCAAAGCGGTCACACTAGAGGAGATTGAAGAAACTTTAAAATTCTTTGCAAAGGAGAAAAGTCCAGGGCCTGATGGTTGGACGGTTGAACTGTTTTTACATTTCTTCGATATTATAGGGGATGATCTCCTTAAGATGGTGGAGTTCTCAAGAGTTGAAGGATGTATCTCTGGTTCCTTGAATTCTACCTTTTTAACTTTGATCCCTAAATGATGCAAGCCCAAATCTTTCGGCGAGTATAGAACTATTGCCTTGTGTAACTTGGTTTACAAACTAATCTCCAAGATTATCGTTGTCCAATTGAAGCCTGCTCTGTCAAAACATATCTCTTTGTAACAATTTGTCTTCCTTCAAGATCGCTAAATTCTAGATGTTATTGGTATTTCACAAGAGATTATTAATTTGATCAAGAAAAGAAAAATGAAGGCTTTATTACTAAAAATGGATCTTGAGAAATCTTATGATAGGGTCGACTGGGTTTTGTTGCGTATCATCTTGATACAAATTGGAATTCCACCTTTGGTATTAAATTGGACAATGGCTTGTGTGTCCTCGACTAACATTGTAGTTATCATAAATGGCACCCCATCTGGTTTTTTCAAGTGTAGCAGAGGAATCCGACAGGGTTGTCCCTTGTACGATTATTATTTTTGCTCATTATAGAAGGCCTCAGCGAACTAATAAGTAATGCTAAAGTAGAAGGGAAAGTACAAGGTATCAAAATCTCAAATGATATTTTTCTTTCACATCTCCTGTTTGTGGATGATGTTTTACTTGCAGGGACTAATTCTCTTGAAGAATGGGCGTATTACAAATAGTTAATTCAAACTCTTTGTGTTTCCTCTAGTATGTTGGTTAGCTCTGGAAAATCTAGTTTTTTTTTCTTCAGTTCAGAACTTGTTATCAGACAATCTACCAAAAGCGGACTTAAGGTGTGATCTCTCTAGCTTAATGCAAGTCTAGAACAAATGAGACAGAATATGAGACTACTCTCCTAGATCTAATTAGAGATCGAGTAATTAAGCAATCTTACCTCAGATTCGTAGATCTTTCTTCTCGATGTTGTTCCGAGTCCCGCGGTTGTCAGACTTGGGGCTGTAAGACCTGTCAAAACACATAGGAACAATACAAGCAGTAAAACATGCCTAAATACTAACTAGTCTAAGTAAACAGTTGAGGAGGTGGACTATAAATATCATTAACACAATAACATTTATGGAAAGCATTTATATTACTGTATAAAAATTGGGAAGTACAATCGAAGAGAGGATTACAACCGATGCCTCAACGTCGCAATCTCCTTCTGAAAATCCAAACCAAAGATCCTAGAGAGAAGTAGGTGCCTCCAAGACTAGGGTGCTGAACTACTGAACTAATTTCACCAACATAAGAGTACCATAGACTTCCTCCCCTTGGGAAAGAGAGGGCTCTTGTATTTATAGGACCAAGTGGATAGAGTAGGTGGAGGATCATGGGGAGAGGGTTAAGGGATCCTCCCATTAGGTTAGGGAACCGAATGCCAGCTCACTTAGGAGTTAGGGATAGGGATCCACCTCATCCAACTTGTAGAATTCATTCGAAAGCTACCTTTATCCCATTAAACGAACTCTGGCGCATGTTGCATGAGGGAAACCTGCGCCAACGCACTTTGCTCAAAGACAACCTGCATCGGCCTAATTAGGAGTGTGGATAAAGGCCATCAACTTGCTCTAAATGACTAGCTTGATTTTTGAGACTTCAGGGATTTAGGCCCTTAGGTTACATAGGTGTAGATTTTGGGTGTAACAGAATGCCCCCCAAAGCATGAAGCTGGTAAAACTAATCAGGTAAAATGATTTGATAGAAGGAATGGCAAGGACTTGTCGGAGAGAAGATGTTGTTGCAGTACAATTGACTCTGAGAACACAGTCTCATATGACACACAACATGGATTCCGACCAATACATTGTAAATCCATGGTAGTAATGACTGACTGAACACAATCATGGATACTAGACACAAGCGTAGATCCATGATGAGATCATAACACAGCCACGACCAATACAAAAGTGGATCCGTGTAATGTGACTCAAACAATATCCATCGCAACCTAGGTAAAACATAACTCCCCAAGGTCTTCAAGTCGAACCCGCACTGATATGAATCTATCCATGTGATTACAAATGTCTTGATGTTGAACATGCTAGAAACCACTTGATTACCGATCATTGATGTATACCGTTAACAAGTGCGAGGGAAATCACCATTAATGTCAATGATTCCCAAGGTATTACAGTACATATCATCAAGCGTGAATAGACGAGTTGAATTCGAATGCCAGATGAAATCTTCCAATCAATACTCATTGATGTAAACTCATGTCAAAAGCGAGGTAACCTGCCATTGAGGCATGTAGGCCCAAGGTACTCGATTGGTTTCTAGGTTCAATTCCCGGATGATGATTTGAAGTCGACGAGGATGAACCTGTCGAAGGAGGGCCATGATGAATCCCCCATCATCGACACGAAACTCAATAACAGATGTTTGGAGTAGATCGGATGGTACAGTAGTATGCAAGACTGACTCAGAGTAGACCGACATGATGGAAAGTGTACTGACTGCAAATGATGAGCAGTGAATACATCTCTTGAACATGGGCATGGAATGATATGGAAGTATTGACCTAAGAAGAACAATGCCAACTACTAATGCAACTGATGGTGGAAGCATTCTTTGGATGACCCAAACGAGTAAAAACCTCATGAAGTTAACAGGACTCGAGGACAAGTACTGGATGAAAAATGCAAGATGAGTGCCATGTTCAAGAGCAACTAAGTACTGTCATGAGTAAAGGTGTAACAAAAAAACTATTTTTTTTCCCCATCATGACTGATGAGTGCCTCATGTGTTTTTAATGAGATTAATGAGGGTAACCAGATGCTTGGTATAGCTCATCTCATAGATGAATCCAATCCCAAATATTTTTTGAACCTGGGAAAGGAGGGGTTCATCCATGGCGGGCCCTTCAATGTTGAGTTTTAACGAGTCCATAGAAGGTAAACTCGGCGTCATTTCATATTTAGAGAGTCTGCAAAGAATTAAAGAATACTCCAAAGGTATTTTTTCGTAAGGTTAGCCTCTTTGCTCGGAAAAGGGTAAAACAACGCGAGAGAGGACTCTTCCAGTCATGATTGGCTGGAGTATTCCTTTTTCATAAGTAGTGCCCCCTGGTCCAAAAAATGGGTAAACTATCACTAGGAACACAACCATTCAAATACTTTAACAAGCGTGAACACGACAAGTTCGCTTGGCAATATTTTTGTGTTTCAAGAGCTTAAAGAAAAATCTAGGGGGTTTCCTTTTATGTGGGAGTTTAACGAGCCCGAAAAAGTGATAAACTATAACTCGGTGACGTATTCTCATCGTTTAACGAGCACAAGAAAGAACAAAGAGTTAGCTCGGTTGTCATTTGATCATTTACATTAATGAGCAAAATAATGACAAAAAGATGCTCAGAGAGTGTTTATACCCGATGATACTTACTAGATGACCACCATGTCTAGAAATGGCACTAATGAGGCACCTGTAGCTCACAAACTAGGTCAAAAGTGGTTAACCGAGTATTAAGCATAATAAATGACCCAAACTATAGTAAAAAACACACTAAGCATCAAAATATAAAAGGAATATTCCATTTTTTGTTATAAAATGGATGAAATAGTGAAAAGAAATTACAATTGTTTTTTACCAAATTGGGAGAGTGCAAAGTTCCATTTGGAGCCGAATTTCAACTGCAGTTTTCAGGTGCTACGATCTGTCATTTCGCGAGCCATCTGCGACAGGTAACCCTAAACCTTCCCATTTAACTTTTCAGTGGATTAGAATTTTCTTTTTCATGTTTTTAGGTAGTTTTTGAGTGTTTTAAGTTGGTAGAAATGCATTCACAGGCCGACGCAGGAATCCCATTCAGGCTCTGTGATGGCGTAGATCCTGAAAGGGAGTTCTGCGCTGACGATGCACTGTCAAAATGGGTGATTTGCGCCGGTGCAAACGGCCAAATGAAACTCAAAAGCTAGCAAAAAATAAAAGTTTTGGATGGAGAGGCAAAGTTCTAAACATTTTTAAATGGTTTACTTGGTAGGTTTGGAGTGATACCATGGTCCTTGAATGGTGGGAACGTGAGCATGAGCTCGAGAATATGAAAATGGAAAATAATCCACAAAGTGTTGCAGCATTGCGAAACTACGGGCTACTCAAGTACTTTTGAGTGCTAGGGATGAGATCCCAAGTCAAACTACTGACATACCTGGTCCAATGTTGGGACCCTATTCAACAGCACTTCTGGATAGGTGAGCACACGCTTACCATAGATGTCAAGGACATCTATTTTCTGACAGGATTATCCTGGCGAGGGAATCATGTGTCTTTGACAGGGTCACAGGGTGGTGACCGTTCGGTTGAGGACATGATAGCTCAGTGGTGTACTCCAGGTACAACGATGGTTGGTGGGAAAATTCCCATCAAGCACGTCATGGAAAGGGACTTATGAGTGATACTCTTCACTGTTGCGCAAGTTGCTGGTAGCCGAGCTGCTCACTTGGCCAACAAGTTGCAAATGATGTATGCCGAGGAGTGCATGGCTCCTACAATGTTTAACTGGTGCGAGGGGATTTTTGTTATCCTCAAGGATTAGTTGACCAAGTGTCAGCGCGGGGTGCTGAAGCAGTTTGGGTATGGCTTGATCATGGTATCTTTCATGTTGGAGCGGGTACCTCTCTTGCACCCGCAATTGGACTTCAAGGATTGGGACACACGTGATCCTCACATGCTGAGATGGACAGACGCAATGGCTTGCCATGGTGGCGGGGGGGCCATCATCAGTTTTGGTACCGGGTTCTTCTCATGGTTGCATGCACATATCCTCATGATAGAGGACTACCCATATGCCGGTACAGACTTCCGGGGAGATCCCGACCTAGTGCTTCCAGAGGGGATGCAGTGGGGTTACATAGGTAAGAATCACTGCTTGTGTTTTTATATTTTATATATTTTGTGATTTTCTTTGTAGTAGTGCTGATAATGTTTTACATGTTTCTATGCAGATGTGTGTCCAGAGAGACCATTGGGAGTCTCATTCCAGGTGCGGAGAGGAGGAGTGCTAGAGATGGAGCCCGCGGCTCGTGATGCTCTTGAGGAGCAAGAGGTGCTTGGGGATAAGCTCCAGGGGATGACCTCCGACATTCCAGATCCCATAGTGCATGACTTACCCCTCCGATATCAGGAGTTGACAGTTGGGGTATCAACTCGTTTCGGCACGCTACTCCGAAAGGTGGTGAGGGCCGTTGTCTGTTACCATGCTCAGCTTGGGGCTGAGTGGCCCAGGGCCGTGCGTCATAGGGTTTAGGAAGATGGCCTATACATGTATACTCTGAAAGATTACAGGATTTAGACTTTTTGTAGAGATGACTCTTATTGAAAGCTAGCATGCTTCAGATTTTTGTATTGGTACTACCATTTTGTCCTTTTGTATGGATTTATATATATACAGGCATTTCCGGCGGCTTTATACATTATGTGATTTAATGGATGATTAATGTGATCTTGTTTTACATGTTTGATTATACAATGGATTATTTACATGTTATGTCTACTTTTATGTTTTATACAAATGTTATGTATGTGCAATGTACCAATCTAGAATGAAGTTGGCAATTGAGTCGGCAACTGCGTTCATATCTCGTGGAATGTGCAGGTATGGAATAGATTCAAAAGACCTTTCCAACAAATGAACTCGTCTGTAGAGACAAAGTAGAGTAGGGTCACAGATAGCATAAATCCGGTTAAGATGAGAAACCACTAGTTGCGAATCCAAATAGATAACAACGTGGTCCATACCCAAGGAAAGAGCGTTGGTTAGGGTTACAATCACCGCTTGATATTTTGCGGCGTTGTTGGTTGCGAAACCTAGACAACTTCCTCTTGAGATAATGAGCTCGCCGATCGGGGAATAAAGTACCCAGGTTGCCGAAGCAAGGTTGTGAGTATGCCGACTAGTGTCGTCCGCGAATCCGTAGCAAGTTGTCATCTGCACATGCAGACAAAACATGGTATAAGAAGCGAAAACAAGATCTAGACACACTAAACAAAAGCGTCACACCAGACAAAAACACACATGCCATGTACAGTATATACAACGTACTTATGCATGAAAAACGCAGGCATAGTATCTGTTCAGGTAAAGCCCACTGCGGGGTTCACCTAAAGATATCCCGTCGTAGTCTTCTAGTTCGTAGGCTCCCTTCTCCAGAACACGCTTTACTATGTAGGGTCCATGCCACATGGACTCAAACTTTCTTGACCCCAGCTTATCGTGTCTTTGGTTGTATGTGAGGACCAAATCAACCTCGCTATAGATGCGAGGTTTTACCAATTTATCATGTTGTGCTTTGATGCATTTCTTATGTACCTTGTTGGCAAGGACGGCATCGCGGCGAATCTCGTTGAGTTTTTCCAAGTAGAGGAAGGGTTCTTCCTCATCAGTAGTGTTAGGGAGAAGTTCAACTATGTGTTTGAGGGATGGAACCTTTCACTCTATTGGAAGGACAGCCTCCAATCCATAAACTAATTGGAAAGGGGTAAATCCAGTGGTGGTCTTGATGGAAGTTCGATAAGCCCATAGTGCGGAAAAGAGCATGTTGTGCCAGTTGGACTTGTGCGTACCCACCATGCATTGGATCATGGTTTTCAAGACCTTGTTAATGGCCTCTACTTTTCCATTAGACTGTGGGTAGTAAGGTGTTGAGTTTTCATGGCGAAAAACCAATCTAGTGCTCAATTCGTCAACCATGTTGTTCTGAAAGTGAGAACCATGGTCGGTAACTATAGCTTGAGGAACTCCGAACCTCGCTATAACATGATTGAACATGAAGAGTGCGGAGGTTTTGGCGTCGTCCATGTATGTAGGCATAGCCACGACCCACTTTGTAAAGTAATCCACCGCTACTATGATGTAACCATGCCCCACAGTCGAGGTAGGCTTACAGTGCATGAAGTCAATGCCACATTTAGCAAAGGGGCCAATTGCAATAACCGGGTGCAATGGGATTGGGTGGGTGCACTTTTTTGTTTGAAAATGCTGACATGGAGGACATTTTTTTACGGCCTCGATACAATCCTTAAGGATGGACGGCCAATAATATCCCGCGCGAAGTATCGTCTGGGTTGTAGCCATCCCAGAGAGATGACTGCCACACACCCCAGCGTGATAGTCATTTAAGACGTGTTCAGCCTCCTCATGAGTGAGACATCATCGAAGAATAGAATCGATACCATGACGGTACAAGGTATCACTAATGATCAGGTAATACTTTGCATGGTGGTGTATTCTATGACGGTCGTCAAGAGATAGTTGGGGGCTGAAACATTAGGTTTGAAGATATAAAGTAATATCTCCATACCACGGATCAAATGTGATAATAAGGAACAATGATTCATCTGGAAGAGAATCATTGGGACCAAATTCTACATCAGCATGGGAAAGATCACAGATAAGCTCGAAAAACACCAAAGAATTTTTAGACTTAGCCTTTAGGAATAGGAGATCAAATTCCTACAGTATCACGATCCAGCGTGAACACTTGCCCCCAAGTACTTGACGTGTCAAAATGTGGTACATGGGGTTCAAATCGGCAATGATGTTAGTGGTGCGAAACAATATGTAATGTCGGAACTTTTGGATGGAAATAACTGCCGCGAGAGCGAGTTTCTCAACATGCGAGTAACGGGTTTTGGTGTCAATAAGACCCTTACTTAAGTAATATATCACATGTTCCTGGGCGTTGTTGTCTTCTTGTACCAAGACCATGGCGATCGTGGTGGCAGAAGTGGCAAGATAAAGGATATAATCCTTGTAGTAATTGGGTGGTTGGAGCACAGGGGCGTGCATAATAACATGTTTGAGATTGTCGAAGGATTGTTGTGCTTAGTCGTCCCAAATGAATGGGATGTCCTTCTTGAGTAGTCTCATGTAACCCTACGTATTTTGCGTAAAATTATATACAAAAACGCCGTAAGTATGTTGCCTTCCCTTGCAAACTTTGAAGTTCTGTGATGTCAGGAGGAGGTGGGAGAGCAACAATGGCTTCCACCTTCAAGGGAACAATGCGGATCCCATCTTTCAAGACAAGGAAACCGAGAAGGCATCCAGACTCGATGCAGAAGATACACTTGTGAGGGTTCAGACGGATGTTATACCACTTGCATCTGAGGAATACCGTTGTTAGATTATCAATGTGGTATTGTCGTTGCCGTGAATGGGAAGAGAGATCGTCCAAGTAGGGTTCCACAAAGTCCTTCACATCGCGAGAGGCGTATGACATGGCCCGGTGGAGTGTGGCACCAGCATTTTTTAGACCAAAAGGGAGCTTGTGATAAGCAAATGTACCCCAAGGACAGATGAAATTTGTCTTGTCTTGATCAGCTGGGTGGATCTCAATCTAGTTGTAACTGGAAAATCCATACATGAAAGAGAAAATGGCACTTCCAGCACAATTCTCAATGATCTGGTCGATAAAGGGAGTCAGGTAATTGTCCTCAAGACAAGCCTTGTTGAGATCCCGATAATCGACGTAGCCACGAATGGTACCCTGCTTTTTAGCTATAGGGACGATGTTTGAGACCCATTCAATGAGTGGGACAAGGTAGATGAAACCAGCCTTCAAGAGCTTTTCAATCTCTGCCTTGATTTCTGCAGTCTTTTAAGGGTGTACCGGTCGCAACTTTTGCCGAACACGTTTAGCATTAGGATAGGTTTGAATCGTGTGTAAAACAATAGTGGGGTCTATATCAGGCATCTCCTCATAGGTCCAAGCAAACATGGCTCGAAATTGCTTGAACAAGGCTGTGAACATTGTAATCTCTTCAGGGGAACACTTCTGGCCTAAACGAATGTGTTCCACTACACCACTAGTGACCGATATGTCGACCGAAATGGTAGGTTCAATGTTGGCCAAGTTGCCTTCAGATTCTGTTTGACACGTGAGTATCGGGGACTGAGGGCAAGGGTGGACATCTGGTGAAAAGATGGTGGTGATGCTATTCTCTACAGTATCCAATGGGGGAAGGAAATACGATCGATGATGGAAGTCTTCCCACAAAGGGTCATCCGCACTCATGATTTCCATAATGGATTCGTCAGAATGGAAAGTCCAGAGCAGAGGATCGAGTAGGGATGATGTCCGTTATAGAGAACGGGATGTGGAGGACACAGCTAAGTGGTCCTCAGATGCTGATTTGATAGCCTCATAAGTGAGTTCAACGGGTGAAACAGGCATGGTGTCTCCAATCAGGTGTGTAGTGGCTTAATCGGGTACAAGCCATTGATCCGTAGAGTTGGGGAGAGATGAAATCCTGGAGGAGATCATGTTCACCATGGAAACATGATTAGGGGGATCCGAAGTTGGAAAGACGCCCATAAGGGATGATTCCTTTATGAGTCCGACCCTAACACTCTCATATAGCTGCGAATATTATCCAAGTAATGGAACATTATCCCCGGGATGAGTAGCGGTGTCAGGTGTACAGAAATCCAGTTGGTCGACAGTGACAATTTGGCCTTGGTGGGGGAATTGTACTATGCAGAAGACAGATGATGCGACCGCATTCATGGCGTAAAACCAATTACGACCAAGTAGAATATTATAATCTAATGGGGCGGCGACCACTTCCATGTTAATGGTTGTGGTCTTACCACCCAACTCGACTGCTAAGGCTTGTAACATCCCATGAGGTTGAAATCCATGCCCGTCGAATGATTTCAGGGTGGTGGGAGAATGGTTCAAATCGGGAGAGCCAATGGATCTCCAATGTGAAATCGACATGACCGAGGTAGAGGCACCTTCGTGCAAGACGATACAATGGATTGTCTTCCTAGCGATGTTGGTGGCAACTTGAAATTCCAACTGATGGGAAAGCCTCCGCTTAAAGTACTCGAGAGAGAAGTGGGGCAATTTTGAAATTCCAGCGGATGGGAAGAGCTGTGAAGATCGGTGTTGCGAGGATGCAGTGCCGTGAAGTGTCTAGTCTACAGGGATCCAGCAGGGCAAAGTGTTGGATGGGAAAGATGGCACGTGGTCCGGGTAGACCATCGGTCTATTTTTGGTAAAGATGCTCCAGGAGTGCCAAGTGGTGGGAAGGAACGGATCGGGAAGAAAGTGACTGGTCGCATACGCAAAAGATACCACTACCTGCACCAGTCGCACGAGGTTGTTAGAGGAAGAACAACTCTGCGAAAGCGACCTATTGGCACGCATGCGACAGGAAGGACAATAGCAACGTGGGCATGCGCGAAGGGCAGGAGACAATGGAATATTAGCTACCAGGCTCCAGCTAGCTCGATGAGCTGGAAACTGTAACCGTTTTTGTAAACCTAAGGGTTTTTGGCCTGCGGATTGTAAAGACATGACCTACGAGCATGATCTATAAAGAAGGAACGATTTTGTAACAGAAGGGTTACTCTTCATTTTGGTCATTATTAATTATTATAGAATGTTAAGCTTGAAAGCCATTGTAAAGGCTCTGTAGCTGAGTGTGCATAGACCTATCTGAGAGAGAAGAGAGTCTGCAACTGAGTGCGCAAACTAAGAACGGTTGTACCCTTCCCAAAAATATCAATATTAACAACCGTTCGTGTGGACGTAGCCTCCATCCAGGGGGTGAACCACATTAAATTCTGTGTAGTGTGATTGATTATGTTGGTGTATTTATTCATTTACTTAGTATGTATGTTTGATGCTGCAGTTATCTGTTATGTGATTGCTTTTATATGTATTCGCCGCAGGAAATGATGGGAATAATATGTTAAGTAATGCATGTGTGGATGAATGTTAAGCATTCAACTCATCTAAGTCTTTGAATGCATGAATCGGTGGATAATCACATAGTTAAGAAATGAATCTGAGCATAGTGTTGTAACACACAGTACTGTGTATTTTTGTTCGATTATATACGCCATAAAGATAGTAGCTAAGTGTTGATGAATGGATCGAGATTGTTCAGTAAGGATTGATTAGAGTTGATCAAGTCCTGGAGTAGCTGCGCGGTCTAGTTAACGCGCCGACCCTTCTTAAGTGTTGCGAGGTAAGCTGTTAATAGCTTATCATCGTAACACAAAGCCATTCTAACATTGCACATTCCTTGGATGTGCTAGGTGCGCGGCACCACAGTTTGACGAAGTATCCACTGCGAAGTAGAGACTTCACGCAGTCATTTGTCCACAGTAAGCATCCCTGGCCGCGCTGCCTATCAGTCCCTTTTACAGTCGCATCACCAGGTTGTGGAAACTTGATTCTGCAACCACCCCCTCAGCTTTGCCTCGGGTGAGACCCCAGATTGTTTGCAGTCTCTTGCCAAAAGGGCCGGTGAATAGGGGTTTTGTTGGTTCCTTGAACCGCAAAGTACCTGGGTCTACACTGGAAACCTCTTGCTCAATTATATACGCCAACAAATGGTTCCTTTGCTTGGCTAAGACCAGTGATGCGATAGTGTGTTTGGAAAGTAATGTGTGACGAAGAATAGAAGTTCCTGTTGGGTTCAGACAATCGGTATCCTGAAAATAAAGAGATATCGGATTGGTGTGATAAGATTGAAAGAGATTTTGCAAAGAAAGAGAACAGACACCCACGTCTTTCTGACGTAGAGTGGTTGAACAGATATTTGTGGAAAGATATTCACGAGATATTCTAGGCTTCGTTTGGGAACGAGCTGCATGAGTGGATATCGTGACTCGCACAAAACAAGACTTGTTTTCAAGGAGGAGTACCTACAGAGTGGACTCCAGAGCTCACGGCACAGCTCAAAGCAATGACAACCCACTGTCGCGAGCAGTCGACTTCTGGGTTGATAGCATACTTGAAGGATTTGTAACATATTTTGTTGTAGACACGATGAAATCTTACAGCCAAGCTAAAGCATACTTTTTCAAAGGATTCAGAGGTAAGTACCTGAACAATATTAGTCTAAACATTAAAATGCTTTTAGCTAAGAAATGAGTTTTAAGAATGAAGTAACATTTTTGGATCTTTCATGGTCAATAGCATTTTTAGTGATTCTGACGAAGAGACACATAATATAAGAAGTGGAAAGAGATATAAGTTTAACAAAGAAAAGAATCCTAGAGGACCTGGGCGCCGCGTCAATATCAAAATCCCATGTGACCTTAACAATCAAACCGCGTCGTCATCAACCACCATCCATCCTATTACACCTCAAAATCCACTAGTTGTAGAAACCGCGCCACCCCTAGATCAGAACCCACCCGCTGCTAGCGTAGTGTAGCCCACCTCGCAGAACGTCAATACTTCCAACACCACAGGAGTAGGTGACCATCCCGACTTAGACTAGTCAAGTTCAGAATACCCAGTCTCAAAATATCCCACAGAATACCACTATTCTGAATATTCCCTTTATTTTTTCCGCTCAGAACCCCCCACAAAATCGTAGCACTACTCAAGGTGGTACACAACCAGGAAGGAGAATGACATCTAACGATATAAAACTGTCGATATTCAAAGGAACGGGTCTAGAAGACCTTGATCAGCACTGGTTTCTATGTGAAGCCATGTGGAGTGTAAAGCAGGTTCAGGATGATGCTGTGAAGAGAGCACAGCTCATCACTACTTTCAGAGACATAGCATTGCACTAGTTTATGAAATATTCTCAGGCACAGCCGAGAACCCTAACAGAAATCAAGGCTGCACTCATAGCAGAATTTAAGAAACCAAAATCTGAGTCAAAGTGCATAACAGAGCTAAAAGAAATTAAGCAGAAACCTACTGAAACGGTCTGGGAATTTGACCAAATATTTAAGACATTATTAGACCAAGTGAGCTTTTTTATAGCTCCGCAACAGCACCAGGAATGGTTCATCGCTGCGTTGTTGCCCCATATCAGAAAACCATTGATGCAGCAAAAGGTTGCGTCACAGGCAGAGGCCTTAGAGATCGCAATGAAGCTGGATGCTTCACCGATTGGAAAAAGTAGTTATGGGATGTCACAAATCCAGAACCAGTTGACCACCTTAACATTAGAATTGCAAGGTATGAAGAATGGAAAAGAATAGAGATATGAACTGAGAAGCGAAGTTTGGTGCACAGGATGCAAAGGAGAGGGCCACACCAGAGAACATTGCCCTCTATTTCAATATTATCTTGACAGTGGTGCACTGAACCCAATGAATATGAATCACAATTAGGTTCCATGGTGTGAAATCTGCAGAAGCAGAGGACACCGTCCTGAAGACTGTTATTTAATACAGAAATATGTAAAAACACCTAAAAGCTTATATTGCAATTTCTATAAATAAAATGGACATGATGAATCCAACTATCGCACATATGATCTCATGAATGAAATAAAGTGCGATATGGAAGCAATGCAAGGTGCTGGAATGTACCGCGTCCAAGAGGAAAATCAGCCAAAACAAGAGAACACCCACTATGATCAGGGTGGATATAGAGGCCGTGGTGGTGGATACTGCGGGAGAGGAAGAAATGCCGACCTAGCACAGGGGAGAGGCCGCGGTCAGGTAATTTGTTATAATTGTGGCTAGCCAGGCCATGTATATCGAGATTGTACAAATCCATGCACTACGTGCAATTACTGTAAATCATTTGAACATGTTATTGAAGACTGTCCTGTGTTAGAGGTAGAAATGCAGAAACAAAGGAGGACAGATCCACCAAATCCCAACATTCAGTTTATCGCAGCAGAGAGCAGAACTGCGAATCCAAGTGTAAACGTGGTAACGCGCAGTAGCGCTGATATAGGAAGAGATGGAGGCGCAAAAGCTTCAACCTCGGGAACGCGCGATACTAAGCAGACTCTGGGTGAACTAGTATGGATTAGAAAAGATCATGGGCGAACACCGGTTTTGGACCTACAAAAAAAAAAGGAGCATTTACAGAAGCGCGGGATATCCTTAGAGAGTCAGCACCTCAGTCAACGAGAATCCCGTTGCGTAGTGAAATACCACAAATAGAGGATATTCCAGTAGCATATGACCAAACGAGCATTGCAACAGATACAGGGACCTCTGTTGCCTAGTTCCTACGGAGCTGCATGAAGTTATTAAAGGGCACAAATGCCTTCATGGAATTTGAAAAACTACTCAGACAGTATGAGCCATGCAGTGAGAAGGGGGCTGCCCATGGCACAGTCCATAATATCAGGAGTCCCAAAAGAACAGGGAGGGAAATGAGGTTAACTACATAGATTGGGGACTATGAGATGGATGAGATCATTCTCGATCTTGGATCCAAAGTAAATTTATTGACCAAGTAGACATGGCATCAGATGGGCAAACCATAGTTATAGTGGTCACCTCTACAATTAAGAATGGCTAATCAAGGGATAGTTATACCTTTGGGGAGGATACCCAACACTATCGTTGACATTGACGGAGTGCGCAGCTATGTCGATTTCAAAGTGATTGAAATCGTGGATGATAGCCATCCTTATCCATTGCTGCTAGGTATCGACTGGGCAATGACAAAATCTACCATTATTGATTTGAAGACCATGAAAATGATATTTTAAGGCAATGATATCAGGGTCATCGCACCATTAGACCCCTCACAGGGCGAACGATATGTTGAACCGATTCAGGAGGAATCCAGAGCCCAAGACTTGGACCGTATTTACAAGATGACAACTAATGATGCTCACTATATTAATCCAACTGCGGATGGAACACTCAGCTGGTGCTATGACAATTCTTACATCTCAGACTCTGATGCATGACTAGAAAATTGGCAAAGCAGATTACACAAAGTATCTACCAGGAGATGCGCGTGGATCACAAAGTCATTGTGCTGGATTGGAAAGGAGGTAAGACCAATCCCCGGCTATGATGGTTTCTCTAATGTTTATTCTTTTATCAATGAATATATTGCAGCAATTGTAGAATAATAGTGCTTGCACGCATTAGACATAGCACTGTGTGATACACCTGCCAGATGGTGGGCTGCCCATAAGCAAACACTGACAACATGGGATCAGTGCAAAATTAAGATGCAAATCCAGTTTGTTGATAAGGCTACCTTATCATTTGAGAAATATAATGGATAGACAGATCCAAGAGACCATATTCGGGTCTGTTCAGCAGCATGGAACGAAAGGCCATAGACAGAATGGGTGCATCTATTTGTGCACACGTTGGAAGAACCGATTCCGAAGAAGTGGTACCTAGGCCTGGAGTTGCGCAGAGGCACAGCAGACTGGTCTGGACTGACTGCGAGCTTCCAGCAAGATTTCAGTTTCGAAGACGAGCATCCAAGTATCAATGATGCGCTGCAGATTATTAAGGAAAGAATATTCATACTAGACTACGCATAGGGAAATATGACATTAGAAGAATTCTTTGGAACGAACAGTGTACCTATGCGCCTACAGCCAAAATGGGAAGAGCAGCTAGAGCACACTCTTGATTGTTATCACATCGTTGAGGACTGCGAAGATAAAGTAGACAGTGATGAGGAGGACCCACACAATATACAGATACCTGAGTCAGAAGGATCTCGTGAGGTAGAAGGACCTCCACTGGAAATTCCAGATATCAGTGGACCTGTGAAAACAAGAAAAGTGAACATTGGCACTAGCGAAGAGCCAAAGTTTGTAGCTATAGGAGACTACTGGGATGAATATATAGTTGAAGAAGTCACGGGCATATTACAGGAATATCGAGAATTATTCCCGACCAAGTTCACAGAGATGAAAGGCATTTTGGGGGACTTAGGAGTGATGAAAATTCCTCTTAAGCCTAACGCGAAGCCTGTGAAGAAGATACCATATAGACTGAACCCGCTCTATAAAGAACGAGTTAAGGCAGAGCTCGATAAGATGCTTGATGCAGGTATCATTGAGCCAGTTGAAGAATCTGAGTGGATAAACCCGATGGTTATCCAGCATAAGAAAACAAAGGGTGAAATCAGGATCTATGTGGATCTGAGAAAGCTGAATGACGCTTCGCTGCATGACCCATTTCCTACCCCTTTCACAAATAAAGTACTTGATAATGTCGGAGGGAATGAGGCGTATTCTTTTACTGATGGATTCTCGGGATACCATTAGATTAGGTTAATTGCACAGATAGGCACAAGACTACTTTTGCTACAGAATGGGGGTCATTCCAGTACACAGTGATGCCTTTTGGGTTGAAAAACGCACCTGCCATATTCTCCAGAGTGGTCATCGCATCATTTGAAGATTACATACATAAGTTCTTAGAGGTTTATTTTGATGATTGGACCATTTTTGGCTTACTGAAGAACCATGCCGCGAACCTCAGGATGATGCTAGAGAAATGCAAACAGCATCAAATTTCATTAAATCTGAAGAAGTGTGTTTTTTGTGTACCCTGTGGCATCTTGTTGGGACACATTGTGTGCAAACAGGGCTTGATGGTTGATCCTGCCAAGATCACAGTAATTGTGAATTTACTGACACCAAACTCAGTTAAGCAGTTGCACACTAAATTGGGACATACCGGTTATTATAGGAAATTTATAAAAGGGTATGCGCAGATAACCGCAGCTATGGAGAAATTGCTAAAGAAAGGTGCACCATTCATTTGGAACGAAGAATGCGAACAAGGCTTTGACACATTAAAAGAAAAGATGGTCACTACGCCGATCTTAGTTTTTCCAGACTGGGAGAAGCAATTTCATGTCCATGTTGATGCTTCATGTAAATCATTGGGCGTGGTTCTTGCTCATCTGGGAGAGGGAGGTGTTGATCATACCATTGCATTTTCCAGTAGAAAGCTTTCATCTGCTGAGAAGAACTATACCACTACTGAGCGAGAAGGACTCGCTATGGTCTACACGCTGCAGAAGTTCAAACATTACTTTCTTGGTGCACATTTCTCTATGTTCACTGACCATTCTGCTTTGAAATACCTGGTCAATAAGCCAGTGTTAGGGGGGCGCATATGCAGATGGTTATTACTCTTTCAAGAGTATGACTTTGAAATTATTGTTAAGCTAGGCAGGTTGAATTTAGGACCTGGTCATCTATCAAGGATTGAGTCAGGAGAAGAGCTGACAAATCTGGAAGATAATCTGCCTAACACGCAGTTGTTTGCTATACAGGTTGCTGATGATTATTATAGGAACGTCATTGACTTTTTAACCACGGGATTCGCACCTGCATAGTTCACTACACAGCAAAAGAAGCACCTGGTAGTGCACACAGTAGACTTCACTATAATCATAGGTCAATTATATAAGTTGGGACTGGATGAAGTACTGCGTAGATGTGTATTAGAGCATGAGAAGCCATTCATATTGGCTGATGCGCACTCATGAGTTGCAGGAGGTCATTATGAAGTAAGAGCTACTGCGCAGAAGATACTCAGGTTAGGGCTATGGTGGCCTACAATTCACAAAGATGTGAAGGAACATTGCCAGAGCTAGGATGTCTGTCAGAGGATAGGAAGACCATCGTGCAGAGATGAAATGCCATTGAATCCACAGTTGACATTGCAAGCCTTTGAGAAATGGGCCATTGATTTTTTGGGTCCTATTAATCCACCAGGAAAATGAATTGGTGAGAGGTATACCATTACTACTACTGATTACCTCACCAGATGGGCAGAAGCGAAAACAGTGAAAGACTAAAGCTTTTGATGAGTGATCAAGGCACTCACTTTCTGAATAGAACCATTGAAGCTTTGACTGAAGAGTTCCACATTCATCATCAACGCAACACACCTTATCACCCACAGGCGAATGGAACTATTGAAGCATTTAACAAAGTGTTGGAGAATGTGCTAACCAAGATATGCAACGTCAATCAGGACGATTGGGACATGCGCATTCCATCTGTATTATGGGCGTACAGAACTACCTGCAAGAAGATGACAGGACACACACACCCTTTAGGTTGGCTTACGGGAAAGAGGAAATCATGCTAATGGAATATATGGTTCCCAGTTTGAGAATATCAGCATTTATAGGCATGGCAGATTGTGATGCGCTGGAAGAACGACTCTTACACTTGGTTGGTCTGGAGGAGGATCGCTTCATTGCAGGCTTTCACCAACAAGTGCAGAAGGGAAGGGAAAAAGCATGGCACGATTGCCACATCAAAAACAAGAGCTTTCAGGTAGGTGATCTAGTCCTCCTGTATGATAGTAAGTTCATGAAATTTCCTGGGAAGTTTAAAATGCATTGGCTTGGTCCATATACTGTATTGCATGTTACTAATGGTGGTGCAGTTCAGTCAGCCACATTAGCTGGAGATACCTTTCCTACTTTGATCAATGGAAGCAGACTAAAACCCTATCGGGATAGTCCTACTTCACAGAACCAGTGATGATCACAAAACGAAGTGTCCTAAGTGCGAAGTGCAGTTGAAATTGGGCACTAGAAAGCTGAGTGAGTATGTACGCACTGTATACTAAGGAGTATGTATATACCATGCAGCACTGTTAGAATGTGCTGCTACGCGAAAAAAAAATTGAAAAAAATGAAAAGAAGAACAGCGCAGCTGCGAAGCTCAAAACGAAAACTGTGAGGATCAAGTCAGATAAGCCCGAGAGTTATTTCAGAAGCCAGAGTTCTAACACTGTGAAGTAACTGCGTAGGATCAAGGAGGACCTGTCGCGCAGCTCTGCGCGACGATCAGAAAAATAGCCGTTACAGTGTCGGTTGCAAAAAATAGCCGTTATATAGCCGTTGCCAGCAACCGCTTGGGCATTTAATGCATAGATAGCCGTTCTGAACATAATTTTGAAGGACAAGACTAAAGGATCCACCGGATTTGGCCAACGGATACCGCCATTAATTCTTATCTAGCCATTGAGAAGTGCGGAGGAGGTCAGCTGCACCTATAAATAACACTGCATATCGTCTCGCGGGCGTTACCAAACACTTCGAATTTTCTGCAAATACTTCTCTATGAGCTATTTGCAGTACGCCATCTGAAAACTTTGTGAGTTTTATCCAGTGGATGTCTGAGAGGTTTTCATTTGAAGAAGAATTCACAGTTCAGGAGACAGTGCAGATTTTCAATCACGGAGGGATTGAAGGGTTAATGAGAACCCCATCTAAGAAAGTTATTTTTGAACTAGGGAAAGCATCAAGAAGGTTGCCAAGGCACGGTCCAACTATGGAAGATAAAGGAAAAAATCCAGTGGCACCAAGAACGAAGGTTCCCAATATGGGTTCCACAGTTCAAAATCCGTCGACAGTAGATAAACATATACCACTAACTATGACTCCGAACTACATCTCACCACGTGCACTGGATGCACCGGTCTTTAAGATGATGAAAATTGCCAAGTACGAGATCCCATTATCACCAATATCGAAGCATGTGGAGGTAGACAAGAATTTGCTGGCCAAAATCCAAAATTGCAAGTGGGAGGATTATGATCTGCTGGCGATACAGAAGGAGGAGCCCCCTGACCCGAAGTTCCCACAGTGCCAGCCTGACCAATACATGTGCTGGAATAAAGATGAAAAGGATGAGCTTAACTTGGTCGCCGAAAGTTGGCTGTCAGGAGTAGTCTAGTTTGGGCTGCTCAACCTACTCAAGCTCCCGCATTTTGATAGAACCCCGGAACTCAACGCGGGTAGTAAGAACGCTGATGGCACGAATGCATCAGGGCTATTTGTGGTTGGACATCAATGAGGACCTAAACATTGATCTGGTCCACCATATCACAGGCCTGAGTAAGAGGGGTAAAGATCCCAAAAAATTCTTCCAAGGAAAGAGCAAGGATAGAGAAGTTGTGGCCATGATGAAGAAAACCCAGACTGTCATCAAAGGGAAGAGGGGTTTTTAGACAGAAGACATTGAGAATAGGGAGACTAAGTTCGTCACGCAACTTCTAGGAGGAAAAATCCTGAGGAAATGCAAACCTATAGAGGTAAGCGCGGGTGTAGTACTGCATGTCGCGGCAATAGAAGGGGAATAGTTTAACTAGTCACAATATCTGCTGAATGAGTTGATGGAGGAATTCAACGACACGCAGATCAATGGAGACAATTTTCACTATACTTGGCTTATAGTATTGATCGCTCTTGTCGGATGGAAAGAGACAAAGGATTATGTTGGAGTAACCACTGACCCTAATGAATGCAGGGGACCCCATTACTCAAACCTCTGGGAAAATCGGAATTTGCAGAGGCAGCACGCGACAGTGGAAGTGTTCTACCAGTACTATAGCCAGGTGTGCGACGCGATTGTAGCGACCCCCAGGATCACAAAGCAGGTAACTAGAAAATACATTCGCATCATTGATTTTTAGGCTGACATGCGCAGTATCCATATTTAACCAAAAGCACAACAGAAGAAGCCAGAGTGGTACGTAGGAAGCTACCACATGTATGACGAGGACATTGACAATATAATGAAGGAATGACCTGCTGAGTTCCATGTAGAGGTTGTCGATGTCCCCAGCGATTCGAAGGAGGATGAACCCATTCCACGTCCATGCCCGATAGTTGAAGAAAAGGAGGCAGGAAAAAGGAAGGAGCCAAAGAGCCCTTGCCAAAAAAAGGGAGCACGCAAGAAGCAGAAAGCTGATAAAGGCCAGTTAGATATAGTACTCAAGGAGGACGATTATGAAATGATCAGGGTGAAGTTCACGGAGCAGATGGAAGATCTCATGACTAACAACGAGAAAAAAGATAAAGAAATAGAGGATACTCTACAGAAGAATATGGTCGCGTTATAGGGGATTACACTAAATATTGATGAAGTGCACAAGAGATTACCCCCGCCGCGTGACTTAGAGTCAGAGGGGAAGTCAGGAGGGACTTCGCAGCAGCCGCAGTTGACCATGACCATCCCTGCGAAGTCACGTATCGTCCATCTAGACACGAGCACTGTCACTTTGCCCATGACAGAGCAACTGATGTTATACATGAAGGATGTCGAGCAGTTGGAGCTTGACTTAGAAAAAATACCACTGCCAGGCTTACACTTCTTACACCTGCAGTGTGTGGAGGAAATGCATGAAATAACCACTGATGCGCTCAAAGGATAGGCTAAGCTGCAAGCAGCTAACAGACAGTTGGAGCAAGATAGCTCGCAGAGAGCTATGGAGCTACAAGACGCACATGATCGTCGGCTATGACTCGAATCCACGATCACTGCGGTCGTCGACAACATAGGGGAGCTCGAAGTACAAGAAGAACCAACGGATACTGTTGTTAAAATTGGTGAGCTGGTTACCAGTCTGAAGATAGGGATGCAAGACATGGAACTTCTCCATGAGGCTAGTATTACTGCCTTGAAGGAGAAAATTAACCCACAAACCCCACCAAATGAGCAGCAGTTGAGAGAAAAGGAGGTGAAGGCCGCAGCAAAGAACATTGCAGCGGAAGTGCCTAAGTGCCAAGGTTTGTTGGAAGCAACATTGATGACATTCATTGCCCTTGAAGATGACCCAGCATTGCAGGAAGTGAAGGTTGTTGTAAAGGAGAAGCAGGCTGCACTGGAGTAGTCGGATACAGAAAGCTCTTGTACCAAGAGATAGGCTGCCAAAGTACCGAGAAATCAACGCGCTGAAAAAGGAAGTGCAGGCATTGAGGGAAAAAGAAAGTGAACTAGGAGACAAGTCACAATATTTGTTGGTGGATGCCAGCATGATCTTGTAAGAGATTGATAAGTTAAAAGAGCTACGCGAGAATCAAGCGCGGGTGGAAGGCAAGATCGACCAGGAAATTGCACTTAAAATAATGGAGACAGTCCGACAAGTTGAGCAGGACACAAAGCAAGTGGTAGACAAGGTGTTCGGTACGTACAATGAGTTCGCTGTGAAGTTAGCTCCGTAGCCGGAGGAACAGCTTTCCGAAGTTCCAAGTGGCTTGGGGGCGAGCCACATGTAAGTTTAGGGGCCTGTTGGGCCTGACCCAAGTGGGGCAATTTTGAACAAGTATTTTTGGAACTGCGAAGCTGAGCGCAGTTCAACCTAAATACTTTTTTTGTATAAGTTTTGGGGATGCTACGAAGTTGCGCACAGTGCAATGTCAGAAGAGCTGCGAATATCGGTGCTACGAGGATGCAATACCACAAAGTGTCCAGTCTACAGGGATCCAATAGGGTAGAGTATTGGATGAGAAAGATGGCACGTGGTCCAGGTAGACCGTCAACGATCTATTTTTGGTAAAGATGCTCCACGAGTGCCAAGCGGTGGGCAGGAGCGGATCGGGAAGAAAGTGACTGGTCGCACATGCAAAAGATACCACTACCTAAACTAGTCGAACAAGGTCATTAGAGGAAGAACGGCTCGGAAAAAGCAACCTAATCGCACACATGCGAAAGGAAGGCCGATAATGATGTGGGCAAGCGACGATGGAAGATTCGCTACCAGGCACCAGCTAGCTCGATGAGCTGGAAACTATAACCGTTTTTGTAAACCTAAGGGATTTTGGCCTGCAGATTGTAAAGACATGACGTACGAGCATGATCTATAAAGAAGGAATGATTTTGTAAGGGAAGGGTTACCCTTCATTTTGGTCATTATTGATTCTTGTAGAATCTTAAGCTTGAAAGCCATTGTAAAGGCTCTGCAACTGAGTGCACAGAGACCTATCTGAGAGAGAAGAGAGTCTACAGCTGAGTGCGCAGACTAAGAACGGTTGTACCCTTCCCAAAAAGATAAATATTAACAACCATTCTTGCGGATGTAGCCTCCATATGGGGGGGTGAACCACGTTAAATTCTGTGTAGTGTGATTGATTGTGTTGGTGTATTTGTTCATTTACTTAGTATGGATGTTTGATGCTGCAGTTATCTGTTATGTGATTGCTTTTATATGTATTCGCCCCAGGAAAGGATGGGAATAATATGTTAAGTAATGCATGTGTGGATGAATGTTAAGTATTCAGCTCGTCTAAGTATTTGAATGCATGAATCTGTGGATAATCACATAGTTAAGCACTAAATCTGAGCATAGTGTTGGAACACGCAATACTATGTATTTTTGTTCGATTATATACGCCATAAAGATAGTAGCTAAGTGTTGATGAATGGATCGAGATTTTCAATAAGGATTGATTAGAGTTGATCAAGTCCTAGAGTAGCTGCGTGGTCTAGTTGACACGCCGACCCTTCTTAAGTGCTACGAGGTAAGCTGTTAATAGCTTATCATCATAACGTGAAGCCATTCTAACATTGCACAGTCCTTGGATGTTCTAGGTGCGCGGCACCACAGTTTGATGAAGTATCCACTACAAAGTAGAGACTTCGCGCAGTCATTTGTCCGTAGTAAGCGTCCCTTTCCGTGCTTCCTATCAGTCCCTTTTACAGTCACATCACCAGGTTGTGGAAACTTGATTATGCAACCACCCCCTCAGCTTCACCTCAGGTGAGACCTCAGACTGTTCGCAGTCTGTTGCTGAAAGGGCCGGTGAATAGGGTTTTTGTTGGTTCCTTGAACCGCGAAGCACCTGGGTCTACACTGGAAACCTCTAGCTTAGTTATATATGCCAACACCATAATAAGTTGGTCCGTTACCATAATAAGCTGGTCCGTTACCATAAGGTGAGGGTTCACCGCCACTGTCGGGAGGGTGTGGACCGCCACCGGGATAGGATGGACCTCCACCGCCACCACCAAGATAATTTGGACCGCCACCACCTCCGCCGGGAGGAGGTGGTGTTCCACCGCCACCACTGGAAGGGTAAGGTCCTTCTCCGCCACCTCAACCAGGATAGGATGGTCCTCCACCACCACCATTAGGATGGGATGGTCCTCCACCATAAGGTGGGGGTCCGCCACCACCCGAGGGTGTGGCCCTCTGCCTCTGCCTGAAGGGGGAGGGCCTCCACCTCTGCCGCTAGGGGGTGGGCCATGGTTTCCATAATGAGGTGGTCCTCCACCAGAAGGTAGAGGTACGCCTCCTCCGAAATTGTGTGTGGGCCCGCCGCCTCCGATGAGAGGTGGGGGTGGACCAAACTGGGGTGGTGGCACTTGAGGGACTGTAGGTGGGGGTCCATGTTGTAAAACATTTTGCTGCCCCCATAGAGTGTATGGATTTCAGGGATAAGGTATCCCATAGAGTGCGTTTGCGATATTGAGTTGTCCCGACATAGGGCTAAGATAACTTGGATACGCTTGACTCCATGGTGGTTGAATTACATTGGATGGTCCCCCAACATGGGATAATCCCATGGTGGAAGGTATGGCAGGTAAGGAATCTCCAACAGAAGGACCGATGGGGACTCCTCCTCTAGTATTATGGTGAGGAGATGGGGGTTTCCCCCCAACAACAACTTGCTGACCACTAATCAAAGGTTGAACCAACATGGGTTGTTGATTATCTACTGCAGGATTAACATTACCTGTAAGGAAGGTAGGGGGTAAAGAGTATCCTCCCTGTGAGTTTTGGGGTGGGGGAGGAATGAGCAATGTAACCGTGGTAGTAACAAGTGTGTTGGACTATTGTACTTCAACAGGTTGAGTTGTTTGAGGTATAGAATTGGTCTCCTGTTTGGGGGGTATATGTGCAAGAGTTGAAGGTTGACCAGATTCAGAAGTGGTCACGTGTTGGGTGGATGATTTCGGTGAGTCAAAAGATAAATAACGACTGAGGAGTGGCTGATAAGGCGGTAACGTCAGGTCTTCATCCCTTCGTAAAAGAATTTTTCTTCGAAACCCCTCAGTCATAGAACGTAATCGAGTCAATTGTTCACGATAAGGTGCTAGAGGGTCGTTAGGAGTATTCCCACTGGGTGGAGATGCAATGGAAAAATGAGCCATTGGGTGGCCTAGAGATGAAGTACAAAAAGATGCAATTGGACCAACAAGGTCATCTTGGGATGGATTTAACCATTCCATCGATCCAGGCTCTCCCGGTAAAACAGGAGGTGAGTCTTGTGAAGTGGAAGTTCGCACCTCTTCACCCTATGGGGGGTTGGAGGCAGGTGAATCTGGAGGGAACATATGTGCTCCAATATTCAAAGTAGGTTTTTCTACTACAGGTGACACGACCGTGGCATGTGGGTCCATTCTTACCTTCAAAATTATCTCCTGGTTAAGGGGATATTCGGGTGGTATGTTCAAAATTCTGCTGGACCTTCTCCAAGGAAATTCAGCCAGAGTGACTGAAACAAAGTTTCACCTAGGGTAATCTAAACAAAAGAAAAGCAGTCCAAAAAACCTACACAAACTAAGGCCACAAGTAAACTTATGTGATAGGTGTGGATTCAAAAGTCTGGAACCTCACAGGATTATCAAGGCTTCGCAACTCGATATATACTGCAGGGTCCAATAGTAAAACGCGACAAGGAGGATTGGGACCGTACCCTTGCCTGAATACCCAACTACCTGGATGGCACATGCATAGTAATCTCCCCGAGTGTTGTTCTCGGTGTATTGCTCTGCCAAGAAAACCAAATGGATAGCTCAGTTGGTTTCAGGAATCCTAATGGTGTCTCCCGATATACTTAAGGTACGTGGGAGCTCAAATCCATAGCGATCTTGTCTAATGCACAACCCTACAGCACGAGACCTTCCTATATACTACTGAGTACGTGAAACACCTTTCGATATACACCAAGTACGTGAAACACCTTTCGATATACGCCAAGTACATGAAGTACTTGGTGGGTACATGAAAGAGCTTTGATATACCAGGTTGGTATGTGAAAGAGCTTCGATATACCGGTTGGTACGTGGAAGACTACAATACCCCCGGAATACAGTGCTAGCAAGTAATGACAACTGCCACATTTTATGACGCAGGAACACGTCTCTAACTTAACACACAAGTTACTAAAATATTTACCCTAGTTCTACTGTTAATTTTATCTGGATGGTTAGGTGAATGCATGAAATGAGTACATAAATGTAAACATAATACAATCCATAACTACATGCAAAAAACGTACTTTTTCTTTTGATGAACTCTATATATGGGAGGGAGAAATCTTTTTCCAAGTGGTTTTACCAAAACAACAAAATGCAACACAATCCCAAATCCACCAAATTTGACAAAGACAATATTCTTTTTGTTTTTTCGTTTTTCCAAGCAAAACAAAAAAAAAAATTAACAAGCATCACAACCAAATCTAGGCATTTTCTTTTGTCTTTTCGAATCAAAACGAAACTAAGTGACGAAAAGAGAGAAATTTCCTATCTTGAGCACTCTAACTTTTCAAATTTCACTATGATGGCTTAAAATCATAAAAAACCAAGAATGCATACAATTCTTTCAAGCATGGAATCACTTTTGTAAAAACTTGATCTCACTTGAATTTTTCAAGAAAATGAATAACCCATAATTCTCAAAAAGCACAAATGACTAATTTTTCTATCAAAATTTTCAAAAGGCTAATGAATGATAAATTCCAATGCATGAACCAATTCCTACAACAATTTTCAAATGCACGTGAAAATGGTAAAAAAGATGCACTTTTAATTTTCCAATGATATGCCAAGATTACAACTTGATAACAATGACGTTTTTAAGCATGAATAACTAAAAAGAAAGATTATTTGCAGCACTCTAAGCACTCAGGAATTCTCAAGAAAATGACAAGCACTCACATGGACTGAAAACACTCAAAACAATCAAAGCAAGCAAAGCTAAATAACATGCACAAAGGAGGTCTAGGATCTAATCCAATGGAAGGACTAGATCAAGTAGGGAGAGCAGGGAAAGCAAGGTCAAGAAAATGAAGGTGGGGGAAACCAAAGTGTCCACCACTACCGAAACTCAAACTTCTCCAAAATGGAACCCAAAACCACTCCGAAACAACCCAACAAAACCAAACATCAACAATGCAACATCAAAAAAGGGTCCCTGACTGGAAGATACAGTGTAGAGGGGGTCTGTAAGAGAAACCAAAACTCAAGCAAAGGAGAGGGATGAATCAAACCCTAGGTTTGAGTGGTCGGTGCAGGCTAGAGTTAGGCACAAAGTGCCCGACGCATATGATCCACAGGGGTGTAGAGTCGACGGAGCAGAAGGAAAACAGAGCTTTAGCGACGGTGGCGCAGACCACAGAAAGGAAAAACGTGCTTGTGAAAGGATGGCACTTTGGTTACATTGCCCAGATGCGTCAAGCGAAATCCAAAAGTAAAAATAAAAATATCTCCAAGGATGAACAATGAAATGGTTTAATAATTAAACCTACAGACTCAGAGAAAGCAAACAGACCCTTTAACAAGAAGATCTGATGGTGAAAGAGGCTTAGCAGGAAAAAGAAATGGCTTGTAAAGAAATCAAAGAATATGACATTCAACTTGAAAACTTAAATCAACGTGCATTCCCCAGTATGGTCTCCAAATTTGTTATCAGACAATCTACCAAAAGTGGACTTAAGGCGTGATCTCTCTAGCTTAATGCAAGTCTAGAACAAATGAGACAGAATATGAAACTACTCTCCTAGATCTAATTAGAGATCGAGTAATTAAGCAATCTTACCTCAGATTCGTAGATCTTTCTCCTCGTTGTTGTTCCAGGTCCCCGCGGTCGTCAGTTCTGGGGCTGTAAGACCTGTCAAAACACATAGGAACAATACAAGCAATAAAACATGTCTAAACACTAACTAGTCTAAGTAAACAGTTGAGGAGGTGAACTATAAATATCATTAACACAATAACATTTATGGAAAGTATTTATATTACTGTATAAAAAGTGGGAAGTACAATAGAAGAGAGGATTACAACCGATGCCTCAATGTCGCAATCTCCTTCCGACAAGCCAAACCAAAGATCCTAGAGAGAAGTAGGTGCCTCCAAGACTAGGGTGCTGAACTACTGAGCTAATTTCACCAGCATAAGAGTACCATAGACTTCCTCCCCTTGGGATAGAGAGGGCTCCTGTATTTATAGGACCAAGTGGATAGAGTAGGTTGAGGATCATGGGGAGAGGATTAAGGGATCCTCCCATTAGGTTAGGGAACCAAATGCCAGCTCACCTAGGAGATCAGGATAGGGATCCACCTCATCCAACTAATAGAATTCGTTCGAAAGCTACCTTTATCCCATTAAACTGACTCTGGCGCATGTTGCATGAGGGAAACCTACGCCGGTGCACTTTGATCAAAGACAACATGCGTCAGCCTAATTAGGAGTGTAGATAAAAGCCATCAACTTTCTCTAAATGACTAGCTTGATCTTTGGGACTTCAGGGATTTAGGCACCGAGGTTACATAGGTGTAGATTTTGGGTGTAACAAAACTGATGTTTGAAAGAAAGATTAAATATTGAAGATTTTTCCATATAATTGATGTCAACTGGAGGATGGGTTCCAATATTTGGGATACTATTTGAAGCCAATGGATACACGATAAAAGATTGGATGGATACTCATTCCTAACATGAAGGGACGATTGAATAAATCCCCTAGGGCCACATCTCCTCAGTTAGAGAAAACTTAGGTCCTATTTCTATTGAGTATATTTCAGATCCTGAAGGGAAATTAAACCCACCACAAATTCCTAATTTTGTTCAGAACCAAGAGTCTGAGTTACACATCCCTAGAGTTAATAATCCACTATCTGAGTCGACTAGTATGGAGAACTCAGGAGAGGTACCTATTACTAGAGAAACCCACCTCCAGACAGTTTCAATCTAGAAGGAGAGGTAAATCCTAATGTTTCATCCACGATAGGATCTGGATAGTTTCCACCATTGCCAACTGTTTTATTCCTCCATGTTGGTTTGCAGATCAATGGCTCTATGGCATGCGCATGCCAACCTCTTCAATATTTTGGAGGAAGTATACCAAAGTACCATCCTCCCTAACTCTCTACATAGTTCACCCTACCTCATAAGAAAATTATTACCACCTCCCACAGTTATATATTGCCCCTCTTTAATGCATGATCATAAAAAAAAAATCCACAAAAAGATTCCCTCGAAAGAAATGGACCATAGACATTAATGACATTATATACAAATCCTACCTCTGTGAAAAATAAATCAACACATATCGTTGTGTAATGTTCCTCAAATCTTGAATTAAAAAAAAATATGTGGGGTCTATTGATAGGAAAGACCTAGGATTTACTTGAGAACATCCTCCACATTATATTAAATACTAGAATTATTATAAAACCTATAATTTTACTGTAATGTTTCCGTTGATTGGTTGCATGATGTCGGTCTAGCATGATTTAACTTCATCTATATCAATTAATGCCATTATTTTTTATTCCACAATGCCGTGTGCTTCTTACAGTGTTTATGTGTGTTTCTATCTTGTTTCATACTTCAACCCTATGGCTGTGCTTATTGGTGGACTCCAGGAATGGATACCTCATTAGGGTAGCTAAACCGGAAGCATACTTTAATTATCGACCAGGGAGCGTACAAACTTAAGAGGTGCTAAGAACTGTATGTGCTCTATAGGATAGTCTTCGTCGTTTAGGATGTTGGGGTGTATCTTGAAGTTTTCTCAAACATGAAATGGAAGTGATTTGATCCTAAACAACGAATGAAGGAATATGCAAATATTGTAAACTTATGAACTAGGAATGTTGAAACTAATAGATCTTTATGATAAGTATTAAATGATGGAAGACTATAAATCTAATCTAAGAAATAGAATGTTGAAAGCTTGGGAAACTTGATCTAGAAATAAAATACTGAAAACTGGAAGTCTAACTAGAAATTCAATACTGAAAATTAATCAAACTTGATCTATTCGAATCCAATGCTGAAAGTGATAATCATTTACTCTATTCAAATCCAAAGAACGAAAACAATTAACTCCTATATAATTGAACTCATTTAAAATAAATATTCATGGCATCACAAATCTAAATCATTGTCTAAAATTAATATAGCGAGCTGGAAAACAGAGGTAATTACGCCTACACAGAATGCGTGTACAAGACAACAAGAAGCGTATTGTAGAACTACAGAATCAATGTTGACGAACTACAGATAAAAAGTGTTGAAATGAAATGATCGCTGAAGTGAAATAAAATCATGTCATTCAAACCATTGTCAAGTACTTCATATACGATGATGATTGAATCAATTAACAGGACATATGAGAAATACCTGAAATCAAAATGAATCTCCTGACCTACGTGTTGGAGGGTCCCTCTCCAACTCGTATTTCAGGAGTGGAAAAAGTCTTATAAACACAAAGCTTGAAGCAACATCACTTCTTCCATTAAAATCGTAACTTCATGTTCATAAAAGTCTTAAAACAAAATTGTCTCGAATAACATATGCTGAAGATAAGTTCTACAAAAATGCCAACAGGAACCTCTTGCTAACCAAGAGGCCCATATATATATATATATATATATATATATATATATATATATATATATATATATATATATATATATATATTTAAACATAACCTGACTCTATGCTTTAAATGTCGATTGTTGAACAAGAGTTCTCTTCTACAAATCAGGAAAAAGGGCGTTGGACCACTTATGGTCTTTCAGTCCTCGCGCTGGAATGGATGGTTGTCTCTTAGATTACTTGCGCCTACTCAAACACACTTATTTCCATATAATTAGCTCATAGAAAATGCTTTTAAGCATAAAAGAATAACCTCTAAACTACTCTATCAAATAATCAAAACGAATCATTAAACCCCACAAACAAAGGCATTTTCCATATCCATTATTGTGCTTGTGTGGCATAAAAAGGATTATAAAGTACCTAATTTGGGGCTCATCATCTCCCCCAAACTGAAGGATTCACCCATCCTTGGGTGACACATTTTGTTCCTGGATAGCTTCTCTGATGTCCCAAGCAACAATCGTGGGAGCCCTTGCCTGCCTATGATAGCCATGGGTTCGGTCATCTCTGTCCCATGTTCTTTTCTCTTCCTCCTCGTCAATCTGTGCTCTAATAATTAATGGGAGAAAGAATGGTGGACTGAGATTCATTCCTGTCCATCTAAGCTGGTGTTTGATCAAGGATTCCCTGTATAATTTGTACTTAGTGAGTGTCGTTTCTAACCTGAGGGGGGAGTGAGGATCCTTCTTCTTCAAACCCTCTACAATTCTTTCCCACCTCTTACTGATGGCCTCCCGTACCTCCTTGTATGTGCATTGAAGGGTAAGATCAAAATGCGTGACTGCCTCCTGCTTTTTTTCAAGCAAGATAGGAATTAACTCTTCATCCGTGGTGATAGTTTGGTGGTCCTAAATGACTTTTTCAGGATGATTTGCCTCACCCCTAATCCATAATGGGTTTTTCCACTCCTCTGCAAGATATAGATGATCATCTTGTGCCCTTTATACCTCATGGTTCATCCAGGAGCATAATTCTCTTAGCTGGAAGTCGCCTATGTAGGGATTAGGTGACCAGTTAGGTGAGCTTGTCACCACAAAGTTGTGCAAGAAGAAATCGCACAATTGATCCTTTTCCAACTCTATGCAGTTCAGAGAAGTGTCCACAAATTACTTTGGAGTGTTCAATTCCAGAGGCAGGCCTTGTTTTAACCTTTGCAGCTGGAACTTTCCACACTTTTCCTTTAAGTAGACCGTATAGATCTTGGACGGTTATCTGAGTTGCAATATTTCATCATAGATTTTTGTAGTGACAGCCAATGTATCCTATAATTGTTGGATTTTCTGGTCCTTCTGAGCCAATTATGTCCGACTTGGCCCAATTTCTCCCTTAGTGCTGCATTTTGTTATTCTTCCAGCTTCAATTCCCCTGCGTGCTGCATCCTCAATATCTAGGTCTTCTCCTGTACAAACAGTGGGGGTGCTGGTGACGTTGGATGGCTTCTCTGAATCCTTGCTTCAATTTTTAATGCTTCCAACTCCTCCCTGACTTTTTCTAATTCCTTGAGTGCCTCAGCTAGCTAGTCAGTGGCTCCAAGGTTTTCATTTTGATCAGCAGGATTTACATTTTGATCAGCAGGGTTTACATTTTGACCAACGGGATTCCATTGGTAATCATCCTGTTCTTCTGGTGTAGTTGGGTTGTCCTGGTCTACCCACTTGTCATCATCATCAAATAGGTTTTGAATTATGGGGTTGGGCACTTTTTCTTCCTTCTTTTCCTGTTCGTCCTTGGGCTACTGTGGGATCCTCTTACTTCGTCGTTTTTCCCCTTGCTTGCTGGTGGAAACCCCTGATTCTTTTTGGCAGGAGGCGTCTTTTGAATGTTTTATTTTAATCACAATATCGGCATTACTTCATTGTCGCTATCTAGGTCAATCTTTCTCTTGGCCCCTGATACGGAAGTGGATTTCTCCTTTAACCCTGAAGCTAGGGGTATGCCTGCATTAGGTGTACCCCTCATTCTCTACACATCATCTGCTGAGATTACCACAAACTCCTCCCATGAAAGTTCTGGAACCTGTACCATTAATTCCTCACAAATTATCAATTTGCTTAGCCCATGGTGGGATAGCGTATCTTATTTTCCTTCACTAGTACAAAATGAGAAATTAATGACTAAAAAAATGACTAAAATTCGACTATAAACGACTATTTTTGAGTCGGTGACTAATAGTATCCAATTTCCACTATATTATCTCTAGTCGTATTTCACTAGTCATTAATTGGTTGACTTATTAGTCATTGATTTATTCATTGATAGTCACTAATTAAGTCATTGATTTAGTCATTGATACTCACTGATTTAGTCATTGATAGTCAATGATTTAGACATTGATTTAGTCATTGATTGTCACAATTAATGACCAAATATACGACTAAATAAAATATTAGATGACAACATATTAATGACTAAGCTAAATACGACTAAACATTAATCGCGCTATAAGATACTGGAAATTAGCTACTAATAGTCGTATATATGCAAATTTAGTCGTTTTCTTAGTCACTAATTTATGATAGGGTACAGAGGAATTGAACCACCAATCTCCTACCTATAATTAGGCAGGTGCTCTACCATTGAGCTAGCACCCTTTAAGAAGTTGTTATTGCTTGAAAATGATGATATTCAAACAAATTTTTCATTATTCAAGCATACAAAATAATGATTACCAAGTTACTATAGATCCATAATGGATTACCTTGTACTAGTCCTTCAAGTTCTTCAACTGCTTTTATTAAGTGCAAGAACTTGAAGGACTAGTACAAGGTAATCCATTATCGATCTATAGTAACTTGGTAATCATTATTTTGTATGCTTGAATGATGCAAAATGAAAAAATACCAGAAATTTATAGGAATGACAAGCATGCATCCATTGTTCAACTATCTACCGAGTCATCTAGAGTCATGCCAAGATATATGAATTTGACTAAAAATTCATAAGTAACTTGAAGATAATGGTGGATGATGCCATGGAAAGGAGAATTTCAGTTTATATAGAAGCAAAGGATGAGCAAATGGTGTCCCAAACTCAACTTCCTCCAATGTGGGCCAAGCCACCTCCATTGCTACAGAAATGAGATCTTGATCACAGTGAAATCTAATAACAAATAGGCAGGGATGATTTTAAGAACCCCCCCAAATTTATATGTATAAAAAATAGGCGAATATCCATGATACACAGGAAAGTGTGAAGGCTATTTTATCAATAACATAATATGTATATATAATTTTGTGGTGAACCTTTTCACAGAATTATAAAATCTTGTAAACTTTGGGCGAATATTTCACAAAATGATAAAAACTTGTAAAAGTTTTGGCGAATCTTTCACAGAATTAGAAAATGTTGTGAATTCTTGGCGAATCTTACACTAAACTATAAAAACTTGTAAATTCTCAAAATATTTGTTGAAATTTGACTTAATAAAATTTCCTACATGTTTTTTATTCACTTTAGATTTCCCATGTACTCATGCATTAGGACACCTTGTAAACAAAATCCATTTTTTTAGGTGACCTACTATGTCATTTCATAGTCCCACTGATAGATCCCTTGTAATTGGTGCCTGAATTGCACACACCAAAATGATGGTTTATGCGTCTGCTAGGACCTACGACTATGAAAATATTCAACCCCAAGAGTAGGTTACAAGGAAGCATGTGTTCAAATTCACAAGTGGACCACCCATTGAGACGTGTGCCACCTTCAATCACTCATCACAATATCCAAGATAGCCTACGAACCCTGAGTATATCACTCTTTTTGAAACTATGCATCTAAGGTTAGGGATTCAAAAATCCATTTGTCCCAAGCACCCTAACCACTCCAAACAGAAATCCCTAAGTATTGCACTGAGGTGGTGTTCTATCCAAGTTTTAGGAAAGTAGATGGTTGCATAACCATTTATGTCGAGAACACTTCTCCAAGCAACAATCTGACTAGGGCATCCCACATGTGCCAAGATAATCTTCCCTCAAACAAACTCCATTTCCACCCCTGAGTATAAAACCCTTCCTCAATCGATGCACCCAAGGTTATGAAGGCACACATCCACATGTGACAAGCACCCTAACCACTCCAAACACAATACCTTAATATCATACTTAGGTGGTGCTCTTTTTGTGTCCAAGTGTTAAGCAATTAGATGGTTACATAACCATTTCCGTTGAGTGCACCATAAATTTGGATATAATTGTGTTGTGTTGATAGCCTATTCATTCATGGTGTGTGCTTAACTGTGAGAAAGCTCACCCAATAACAAGAAGCTTAGGCCTCCAAATACACATCACCCATGCAACAATGACCTCATTCATCAACATATAAGTTTATAGGTAAGATATCAAAACAAGGTTGATTGGATTAACCAAATAAGCTACATGAATGTTTTCCAACTTCAACAAATATATCGAAGCAACCCAACCAAATCTCAAATTTTCCCACTATTATATTAATAAAATGTAGCTTTATTCCAAAGGGATTTCTAAGCATACACTCACTCAACCATTTTCATACAAGATTGTAGCTTACTCTATCTGCATGCCTAGTAATAAAAGCGATGGGTGAGACTATTTCAACATTATTTTTGTGACTATGCACATATATACATAAATGTGATGCATGAATATACTCTGTAACAAACACCATAAACCAAATCTACAGTTCTCAAAGATTCAAGCATGCACTATGGCTTATATTTATGAATGGTTGTATGCCAACATTAGATATTTTATGTATGTAAACCCTTAGGCATGATGAGAAGTATGTGTACAACCTAATGTCTTACCAATATATGCCAAACCATTGCACATTCACCACTAATTTAGAGCACTAATGCACATAACAATTTTGTTATATGTATGCAATCCTTGAAACCATTTGTGGGAATTAATAAATATGCACCAATAATTAATAGAATTAACAAAGTGAGAATGGTTCGGGAGCATAATTAATTATATCTAGTAAAGAACAATAGTTTTCATCCAAATCTAGTTACATATTTCACATTCAAAATAATTCCATAAAATGCACATCACCAAGGGAGTTCCTGAGGGAGTTAGTAATTACTCATGCTATGGAAAAACCCCCATGCTTGTGTATACCTTATCCATATATATATCCATACCCACTATTTATGTCATCCCTGACGTGGGAGCCAAAATTCCAATTATCTGCAAGATACAACACTTCACCTCTTTATTTTTCACATGAAGTATGGAAAACTGTGTCATTTATATGCATTTGGATTTGAAACTATACAAAGAAGGGATGGTAAACAATTCTATAGAATATGCTTGACGGTGACAAACTATAGTTACTTTTACATAGCTCAATAAGCAGCACATGCTTATGTATGTGCTCATTTTCTTTAGAGCATCATATCATGAAACTTTTACAGCAGATCAAAGAATGCATCAAGTTCAATGGTATCATATTTTTCCTTGTGAAATGAATCAAGATGTCAAACTTTGTTGATATCAAGGCCTTATATTACTCTCATAATGCACAATTATGAGAAGGATAAATAAATAATAATGGGGTCAATTTTGTTGGATCTGCTAAATACAAATAAGCAATAGAATCTGAAAAATACCAAATGTTGAAGATTGAGAATAAGATCTTCACATTCCTCGTGAATTCATTGCTTTCGACCTTTGAATATTTCAAAAGGGAAATGACTTCTATTAGTACAAAAGTTAGATGACAATGTGAAAAGATTACAGGCCATCCCAAGTTAGGTTGACACATCCTATATAGTATAATTACAATGAGGATTTTCAATAGCCATCCAAAAGAAAATTTGACCACTGGATAACAAAAAAACAGCTCTCCATGCATATGAACTACCTTATACACATGGCAGGAGTCAAAAGGATTTTTTTTTAAGGGGACGACTATATCTTCAGTGTCCACTAAGCAGGATATCGTCATCTTTATCCTTCCTTGACTAAGCAGCTAGTGCCATGACCTGTTTTATTGCTTCCCTGAATCACAAAGATAGAAATAAAAATGAAATATTTTCAATGTGAATCCATGAATTCAAGCTTGATTTCAAAAATTCTTACACTAATATTACCAATTTCACTATATTTTAAGAGTGTTACAACACAACAATTTAACTGAGGAGAAATCTTTTATGAAAGAAACATACAAGGTAAATGAAAACTCTTATCTAGTATTCCCCCGAGTATCTCATTATATGATTTATGTATTCTATCTCAGAATAACAACATCTCATTGAGTATCTGCTTGTATGATTTATGTATTCTATCTCAAATATATATATATATATATATCATTGACTATCTCCTTGTATGATTTATGTATTTTATCTTAGAATAACAAAATATTTTCATCTTTAACCTTGCAAGATGGTGTGATCCCAACTGTATTCAATGTATTTTAGTGGTTGAGTAGTTTGAGTAACTAGGAATGGTACAAGTTTTATTTGGTTAAGGTATGTTGATTTATTAAAAAAGGGATATAAATATTATTTTGTAGTTTTTATTTGAACTCCAACTTATTAATTTCTTTAATAAAGTTTTTGTTAAAAAAATAATAAAGTTTTTGTTAAAATCTTATAACTTGATACCATTTTTAACATTTATTTTCTTGTAATTGGATTGTACTAATTCATTAGTCTTTCTTAATGGGTTTCATATTTCATTATCTTGATTGTTGTTGCTTAATTTTGTCAATTAAACTATATCTTAGAAGAAAGTTTCAATTTCTATCTCCAAGGGATATTTAATGTATGTTTCATATATAAAAGTGTTCCAACAAGGATGGTATTTCCCTCTTAGCTTATTTATCCAACATAAGGTAAAGTTTCAATGTATGTATTTGTCTTAATGATTCCAATATGAAGCTTAAGATTGTATGCCTTGTATTATTGGATTTCCCTTGACAATTCTTTAAGCCACAACTCAATTTGAGTTTTGAGCTAAAATTTCCCTTGACAATTCCTTATGTGGATCCTTATGCCACTTTGTAAAGAAACAAATAATTTGTCTCCCATGGGAAATTAAATACAATGATAATATTCCCTATCACTTAAATTCACCACTATTCACTACCTACGCAGGTCTCCAACTCTCTACTTCGTCAAATCTCTTCTACAATTGGCCAACCAACCCATTGAACTCGATCATCTTCATCCTCTTTATTTATGTTTCCATACATCACCACTCTAAATGGCATCATTTTGTCTCTTTTATGCCTCCATGTCATCAAATAGCATACAATTTATGTCTTTTCCTCCTAGTTGATACCTCAAAAGTTGTCTAGTTGAATTATGCCTCATCAACTAACCTTACACTTCTTTCTTACTTTTATGATTTTTTAGTTGATAACAACTCTTTGACTAGCATACCACTATGCATATATTACCATTAGTGGTTTAATGACACATGGTTTTGGGTAACACATAGTATTACATGTGAGAAATCCTACTATACAAAAGAAAAAGAAAAATGAAAAGAAAATAAAAATTATAAAAATTGATAAAGGAAACAAACTCATAAAAATAATAAGAAATCTTAAACTATCAAACTAAAAAAACAAAAACTTATATAAACAATAATATATATATTAAAAAAAGGGAATATTTATGTTGTATATTTGTTATCTTCTTATAATAATAATAATAATACCACCCAATAGAAATGATATTTGTAACATCTATTTTATAAATTAAAAAAAAAATATAATAAATTTAAATGATGATTCCTAGCATGGCATCTCTAATATGACACCTTTAGTAGATTAATATGCTTTATTTCAAAAGAATTAGTCCAATATACATATATGAAATAATTATATTGGTTGAATCATCTACACAACATATTAACACATTTAAATCTTTCAATAATATTAATTTGGTTAAACATTTGATTTTTTATTTTTAAATTACATTTTTTTAACTAGTTCACTTTTAATTTCAAGATGAATGGCTATATCACTTAAAAAAATTGAAATTGAGTAAGAAATATAAAAATCATTCTTCTTAACTATCCAAACTACATAAATTACATTAAAAATCAATATATTTATAAAATCATTTTTTATTTATTATAAACAATTTAGAGTTTTTCTTTATTCAATAAATTTCTTAATTAAAAAATTGTGAAGAATCTTAATAAATTAAGAGTTCACAATTGTGGGAAGCATAGTTGACATTAAAAATATTAATAAATTATTATTACATACTACAAATATCAAATTGAATTTGCATCCATGGTTGAAGCCAAGGGATTCAAATATTGGATTTGCCATGTATAGAATTCTCTGGTCATTGTAGCATCGCCTTGAATGAATTTAAAATAAGTGTATATTTTGAAGGGATATGTGGTTATACATGGCAAGAAAAGCTCAGTCAACCATGGCCATCGTGATAATTTTCTACGTTCTGCTCGGAAACTCGCTTATGAGTTTTTTGAGCTGGTCCTTGTTTGCATTTTCTATTTCATCATCGCGGATGTTAAGTTGTTAACCATGGGAGCACTTCCAATCTTCAATATCTCGACCTCCGAAGGCTGCAGTCGGAGTGATTGGGCAAGAACGTCCACAGTAACGTCGGTCACGTATGGATGCAGGAGAGCCTCGGCTGCGGTGATCCTCTTTTGCGGGTAAAAAACAAGCATCCTTTCCCATAAATCCACTGCATCAGGGGGCACACGATAAACCACGCCTCTCACAGAAGACGTGGGCATGGTGAGATACAAAGACTGTAGCGCTCTCATATAAGTCGAGAGGATAGTTGTCGAAGGGATTTGGAACCACGCTGAGGATCTTTCAAAGGATGACCGTTCTATCCAGGTTGTCGTTCAGCTTCTGAAAAAGAGCACCGTCGCTGTTTTTGTGGCCGATCGGCTCTGCAAAAATGCAACCGAGAGACCAGTTATCGATTGTTGAGCTGTAATAGCACACTTGAACATTGGCTTCAGGGTTGCTCATGTAGAGGAGCTATGGGGGGCTGTATTTGGCACTCACAATGTACCGAGTCATTTCGCTGGTTTCAGTCTTAGAGAGACCGAAGTCTCCTATTTTTACTACGCGGTTAGGTCCAATGAGAACATTTTGGGGCTTCAGATCTCAGTGGAGGATGTTTGCAGAGTGTACTTGAGGCCTCGTAGCAACTTCCAACAAAAAATTAAACATTGCAATCTTATTATTATTTTTATAACATATTAAGTGTAAGTGAATTCATGATATTTTTGAACTTTTATTTCGAAATTTTGGATTTTTTTTGCATTTTGTTATAGTTATGATTATAATTAATCCAATTTTTATTTATTTGATTTTAATAAATACAAGTAAGAAACCCTGTAGCTCTGTAGTTTAAAATTTGGATGATTTGGTTTATGAGAGGACACATGTTTTGGGAATGATATTTGAAATTTTAAATCAGGGAAGAGATTTTAAAATCTTATAAAACAATGGAAAATTTGCATATTTTAGATAAGGGCATTGAATCCATCTATACCTTCATAAAAACAATTTAAACGATTGAAAATTAAATTGCCAAGACTTCTTGGTAAGAAACTACTTTATTAAGTATGAAAAGAACGGTTAGAAAATTAATAAAATTATGAATTTAAAATATTATACAGATTTTCTATCTCAAAAAAGAAAGAGCGATCTCAACCCTCGTATAGGTTAAACAAATTCATATTTCAAATTGAAAATTGAAAATTAGATCACGTATTGTATTAGGATACATATACCTGGTTCAAAATCAGTTTACATTCATCATTTTTCTCTTTTTTCTTTTTTCTCATCATCACTGCTACTCTTCTCTTTTTTCTTTTTCTCGTCATCATTGCTACTCCTACTGCTACTAGAAGATTTGTTTCCCTACTAGAGGAAATGATGCAAATATGAATCCATTTTGTCCAAAACAATGGAAAGAGAGCCAATCTTGCTTAAATTCGTGAGCTCCATAATACTAATGAGTCTGATGATAAAAGGATAGGTGACATGCCGAGTAATTAAAACCTCTCGCAAAAGTGTCCTGGTGTTCAAAGTGTCTCGGAATATGTTGTAAAATACCTTGATGGAAACAAGGTGGGCACGGATCTTGGATATATAGTCAACTGAGCACACATAGCCATGCAAGACCCAATGAATTCATGAATTAATATTTGGTTAAGCCAAGAAGTGGAAATGAAGTGTTGTTGGGATTTAAAACCACATTTCCTTTCAATTAATAAGTACAATTGTTCGGAAATACTTTCCCGATCAAGTAGATCTATTAGCATATACTGCATTGACCCCAAACAGTAAAACCAAATAAGCAACAGGACCTGTAAACTCTGCTTAAAGAGATAGATGGGAGGCAGTGATATGTTGTCTTCCATTATCTGAGAAGCAAATTCAACTTAAAATATTCTGGAAACATAGAATCCGAAGAAGCAAATTCAAAACATATATTCACTCCATATATTTGAGATGTATATTAATATTATGTGTAATACGAGGTGATTGTTTTCAAATGAGCTGTTAGGAGAGATATGAAGCTGAATTAAAAACTCAGATTTGGATCAGTGCAGTGCAACCTTGTAGTAGATCCTATGGAAAAAATAGTATCCTAAAAGATTTAGATATGTAATTCCTCTAATCTATATCATACCAACAAGTATATTGAACCTACTTATGGAAAAAAAAATTAATTCTTGTTTTAAAATTCAACACAAGGCAGCTATCGGCATAATGCCGTATCATCTTCTGGGTAAGAATTAGAAAATATTGAAGATTTATGGCAAAACTAAACAAAACTGATCCATTCAAAAGAGAGAACATTAAATTACCTGGAATACTCATTTGAGCACGAAACTTGACAGACAACAGATGACTTAATTTGTCGTAAAACTCACAGGATCGAAGATCAGTTTTAAGATCACAAAATCTTGCACACAATGTATTGCTTGATTCTGCAAATTTGAAACCCAATTTTTACAGAATTCCTGAACACAAAGCCTCAACACCTATTAACCTTTGAAATTTGGTTATGTATAATTATATATAGGGATGAAATCATTACTATCTGCCCTGATTCCATGATATATGGATGGATTTATGTTAAAAATTCTCCAAACCGATAATCTAGGGGCAATGATAGTTGTATCCTGGATTTACAAGCAAAATATAGGGCGAAACTATTATTATTAACCTCCATGTCCATAAATCCGGGGGCGATTGAGGCATGAAAGACAAATTTAATTGATTTACATGGGTGAAGGAATGATTTTACATAATTTTCTGTGGGCGAAATCCGTTTTCGGGGGTTCTCACTCATGGAAAATGGAGGGCGATCGCAATGTTAAATATTAATTTTTAAATAAAAATTCAACGAAAATTTTAAAATTTTAATTTTTTTTTCATATAAATATTCGCCCATTAAATTTTGGAAATCCCTTTAAATTCGCCAATGGATGAAGTTTCGCCCCTAAAATTATCCATTCTCTCGATTTGTATGTATATATACCATGTTTAGTCCTATGTGTTAATAATTTATCATTTTATGTATATAGTATCCTATAAAATCGTGTAGGTAGATAGTGCTTGGTTGAAGTATAAGTTAGGTAATTTATTTAAGTTATGTTTATATGAATTTAGGATGAAAGCGTAGTATAATATGATGCATTTAATTGTTTTATAAATGGATTATGTTTATATGCGGAGGTATGAGTTATATTGGAGAACTGTGCATATGTAATAGTTTTGCTTTGGTTCAATGCATAAAACTTGTATATATATAATACTCTCTAAAGGCATATTTATTATAATTATTTTGTTTAATTAATATTTACCATTATAAGTAAATATTATATAATCCAAGCAGCATTTAGGGCTCTTCCCGGAAATCCTAAAACTGGGAATTCTCTTTCTGTATAAGAATAATATTGGAGCTTTCTCCGCGTTAATTTATTAACAACCTGAAATCATGGCTAAGCAGTTTTGTCGATGATTTTGTTTTAAGAAGCCCGACAGTCCTATTTTAATACCCATTCAAAAATAACAATAGATCTATAATGGAATAATTTTCTATAAATTCAGTAATCCTTCGGACAACTTTCATACATTAATTTAACACAGAACTCTGATTAAGATGATATAAATCCAAGAAATGTTAATCCATAACATAAATTCCTGAAACATAATAATTGAGAAAACAGTAGATACTTATCAGTATTTGATTGCTAACCGAATGAGGATTTGATTGCAACGTTCCTCCCATCCAATTGACCTTTGGTCAGTGTATGTTTTCCCGCCGAGAGACCACCCCCGAGCTGGGAACGAATCCACTAGGGCGAAAAGTAATACTCCATGATCTTTCTCTAATCAACCTTCTTTATTTCCCATGAATTCCTCTCTTCCGAAGATCCTCCTCTTTTACGAACACCATAGTGTCATTTTTATAGTCAATTTTAGGTTTGGACTACCCAGATAAGTTCTTGTTTGAACTTAACTTATTAAATTTATTTAACTGATCGAATTACTCAGTTAATATTTACTTAATAAGTTAATTTCTCTTTAACTTAGCTAACTTTAACTTAGTTTAGCTAATCTTAATTGATTGACTTAATCAGTTAATCTTTAATTAATTAGTTAACCGATATTTAACTTAGCTAACTTTAACTTAGTTTAGCTAATCTTAATTGATTGACTTAATCAGTTAATCTTTAATTAATTAGTTAACCGATAAATTTTAACTTAGCTAAATTTAACTTAGTTTAGGTAATCTTAATTGATTGACTTAACTTAATTGATATTAATAGATGAGAGTTATTTCATGCATACTCATGCATTAGTCACTAGTTATCCATGCATACTCATGCCTTAACTCCTAGTTAATCTTTTCTCCTTTTCTAGATAAGCCTTTACTTTTAATCAAGGACAATTAGTGCTTCTTCAATCTTACCTACTTTATTTATCTTATTTGTATTAACATTTAAATACTTATTTACAAATAACAATATGTTTTCTCAGAAATAATAAATCAGTTTATCTTTTATTCTTAATTTATAACTAGGAAAATATTAATCATTTTCCACTTAGGAACTTTAACAAAATATTTTTTCGAGGCCAAGGCACTAATGTTGTTTAGGTTAACTTCTTATTTTTACTTAATGGTACTCATTATGAGTTAGCTCCATGCTAACAGTTAGGTCAAGGTAGATTATTACTGCCTGCCAGTGATTAGAAGTTTCTTCAATGTCCTTATCTAGGACTAATTATTAGTATACTTTTAACTTAAGTGTTTGCTTAGTAAATGTCACAGTTTACTTCAAGTGTTCAGGACACTAGGATGACCACTGTCATCGAAAACTAATGGCTATCAGGCTATTCACCCTCTCCCCCTAATGGATTTTGTGCCCCAATTGTTTCGTTGCATCAAGCCTTTCAGTCTCCTAAGTCTACAAATTCACTTTACACTTAGGAAAACAATAATCATACTTACAAAGTTTTACCTGTAGAGCTCTTGCCATGAGCTCTTTCCCGTTGGTGGGTACACAGTTGTACTTTATGTTGCAGAACCTTAAGGGAGAAAGTGGGATATTACACGTTGATGGAAGAAATGAGATAATTATGAATTGGAGTGTCTTATACCATCCAACCACCAATCCTCCATATCTCCCCTCAAAATTGTCTCAAAATTTCAACCACAAAAAGCAGGCAACAAAGGACCTTTTACTTTGGAAGCCTCAAGAATATATTGTTGAATTAACAATACCTCTAGATTATGTGTCAATACCAACCTCTCTAAGGATTCTCTCTTATGGGCACTCCTCGAATTCTCTCTTGTGGGCACTCCTCGAGCCCCTAATATTATAAGAAAGAAAAAGCATTTTAAGCCCTTAGGGTGGGGCTTTGACTGCTTTAAGGGCCCTTTGAAAAGTCATATGTTTACCTAATAAAACTACTATGGTTTATAACTTGGTTGAAATCAATATTATTACTAGACCTACGCAAGCTTCCACTTGGATAGATACCAAAAATCACCTTCCAAAAGTTCATCACACACACACACATATATATATATCCTTTCTTTTTAGTTAATTTGAGTTTTTATATAGTTATAAAATAAAATCATTCTATCAAAATCATCAACACATGAATAAAAAGTGCTAAAGATGCCAATGTTATCTACTACCTTCTTATAAAAAGTGCTAAAATTGTCGATGTTATCTATCACCTTCTTTCTTGAAACAACTTTTTTCCCTCAATAATAGTATTGCCCCCCACATGAGAGATATCGCCTCTTCTACCATAAACCCTCTTAAAAGGAATATTTTGACATTTGAAAAACCTATAAACTTTATTGCCTCCCCATGTGAGAGATATCAACTCTTCTACTCGAATCCCTTTTTAGAAGAATAATTTAACCTTTGAAAAAACTATCAACTTTTAGTTCCTACTCTTTGAGTTGTTTGTTCCTCTCCTTAACTAAGGAAATAACCTCCTTTTAGTTTTTATTATTTTTAAGATAGGATTCCTTCTTAATCATTTCCTCCACAAATATAATAACTTTAATAACTTTATTTTTGTGTAATAACTTTAATAACTTTATTTTTAGAATGGGAGTTTCCTCAACATCTATTTGACCATAACTAATGTTTCCTTCTTAATCTACAACATTTCAATGACCTTTTTTATAGACATGGGAGTATTCTCCTTGGCTCTTGTTATATCCTTTAAAAAAATCGACAATAGAAAAAAGAGAGTTCTTTCAAAAATAGACTTACCTTTGGAATTAGGAGTCCTATCTAGGAATCCCTTAGAGACCAAGCGAGGTAAAGTAACTAGCTCTTGTGAGATCATTCCCTATGTTATATTCTCCTCCTTATCTAGCAAATCCTTCATTAAACAAGTTACGGTTATGCATTAAACAAGTTATGGTGAGTTGACCACATAGGTAGCAAATAGAACGATCTAAATGGGAAGTTCACACCGTCAATCTACTACGTGTATGCCGTATTTCCTACTTGGATGTCTGTCCGATCTAACAAACCATTCCCAAGATTCATATCAATGAAAATATTGAAGTCCTACCCAAAGATCGGATTTACCGTCATCGAATGTCCATTATTTTCCTCAGCTCATTGCCAATCAAAGTAATGAACCCTTTCCAATTACAGTGCCACGAGAAGCAAAAGTAGTTTCACCCGCAAAGGTTGGATATATGTTAGGATCAAACGAAGTAGAGGTACTGGATTAGGATAGTCTATGATGGCTTTGAAAAATTGGAAGCAGTGTCAAAATAAACTAGTGTTTGGACTTGTTCCGACCCTTGATGAAAGGGATAGCGGAGGATTTGGATCTCCTTGTCTAGTGCAAGGATAGTAATAGTGAGGCTTTATTACCAAGGTGTAGGAATTGGATTGGTAGCATGTATAGATGGCATTCTTAAGAACTTCCAAAGTTGGCATGGATGCCATGTGTAGAGGGCCAATTATGAAGAAAATGGGCAGACTTATGTTGCCTAAATATTTGAATAAGGGATGCAACTCGTCTCAAATTAGGAGCATTGGCGTCCTAAAAGTATTTGAAATGTAGGTCAGCTAGATCAGTTGACAATAGTCATTTCTTTGGTGCAAAGTTGGACACTTGGTAGGAGGGTTCCATTCTTTCAGATGATTTATAAAATGTCAGATACCAAGCAAAGACAGATTTCGATTTAGATTTTTTTGGCAATATTTGCAATCTCTCTTTTAGAGATGTACCAAAATTTTAGTCTTCAATGGCATATCTTCTATAATGTCAGCAATTTCAGACAACAACACCCAGGCACTATTGTTAAATGAAGATAGAGAAAATACATTTAACTTCTGTCAGCTAGTTCCTTCATAGAGACGCAGTGGCATGGTGTTTTCTTGAGATTTTTAATTTCTGTTTTCCAAGGGGTTTTCAAAAGGAATCATGATTTGCACAATCTACTAATTGCAAATTTCATGCATCATTGTGTGTTCCATACCACGAGAATCTGTTGCAATGGTAGAATAAAAACCTGAAGAACTATACACCACATATTGTTTGCCAAAAAAGTTAAGAGTTCCAAATGAGCAGAAAGCTAATCGATATGAAATCTTTGGTGCAAAAATATGGGCAATTTTAATTTTATAGGATAGAATTCCACCAATACAACCACCGGGGAAGATATCCACCAGTCATGGAGCTGCAATTCCAATTCCAGCATGAGATTCTTTCTCGATCATGGAAGATTTAGCAGTAAAAGATGGTAAAGGTAACCCTCTGACCTCATGTACAAGAATAACCCTTTCGCCATGTTTTACGCCATATTTTATTTTCAGTGCGCATACCATCCATACTTTGGCGCTTTCATTTAAATGAGATTGGGTATACATGCATTGCACTTTTAGATTGTTGCTCTGATTTGCGTCTCTCTGCACCTCTTGAGGCAATTGACTGCTGACTTTGGTTAGGACATGCATCGACTTTAGTTAGGACATGCATCAGCCTTTGAAAAGACCTTCCAACATTATTTCTCTGCAAACTTTTGAACCCTGGCTTTTGCTGGCAAGCGTTACTATCCATCCCTTTTCCTCATCCAAATTATTCCTGCGATCGGAAGCGCAATTGGTGGAGAGATTTCGAACATCAAATTCATTCCCGCTACCACTGTGATAAACAGCGAGCTTGGTGTTCAGATTTTTTTCTTTAAATAATTTGGAGTCTTCTGTCCACATATACATATGCAGCATTCTTCCATGTGATCTGCTTTCACGGAAGGTTTTGTAGACCTCATATAATCCATGGCTGTTACTCGGATCAAAACTCACACAAAAGTTATTGCCACTGGATCTGTTGGTGATAAAGCACATGACTATTCCGTGGTGTGAACGGACATTGTGGAGCCTCGCTGGAGATCTAACTGTGGTTGCTGCAGAGACATCCCGCACTTGAAGATTCTCAAACTTACTCACAATACATTGGCGCATTAAGCTGTCAAACTCCTGAACAATATTGGCAATAAATTCATTTCAGTGGCATGATTTTGAATTTCAATGTAATTTTCTTTTACATCTAATTTCGACACTTTCGAAAATTTAGACACCCATCGTTTTGCATTAAAGATAGTAGCTGATGTTTAAGAGTGCGATGTTTGCACAAATTTCCCAAATTCGAAGTAAAAATATAATGTAACGCTTTCAAATTCAAACAATGATAAGTGCAATAGCTTAGTATCTAACATCCCTTAAACACGCACCCATGATCCTTCATCACAACCCCAAAAGAAGGAGGATCATATGAATAAAGATTTGATATATTTAATAATGGGTACTCACCGAAGCATTCGAAAAACGATTTCCATGCAGGTTTGTTGAAACATGGAGAGTATTTACCCGTTCCAACTCATTAAATGCTTCTATGCTCTGCAGGTTCCAACACTGCTCCACGCCAATCTCTTCCAATGATGCCATCCCTTTAACATTGACGGTTTCCAGTTTAAAACACCCATTTAAGTTGAGAAACCTTAGGTGCACAAGATTTGAAAGATTTGTCAATGTCTTCAATCCTGAGCAACCTTTGAGAATCAATCTGACAAGTGTGCATGGTAAGCCTTGAACCAGCATCAGCCGAGAGCAATATGAAAGGTCAATTTCTTCAAGCCTAGGGCAAACATCTGTCGGAATGCAAATGTTGGATATCTCTGTGCTTCTCGCACTAAAATGTCTTAAAGCATCCATGACATGGTCAGCCTGAAAATAAAATTCAGCTATTGGGCAAAAGTCTATTTTCAAATCTTTGATATTTTTCAACCTTAGTATTCCCGACGGTAAGATCGGCGGCAATGCCGCTTCATATATTTCTAATCTTTCTAAAAGATTCAAGTTCTCAATAGGTGTAATGTTATCTAATTTGACGCATCCCAAAAGAATTAACTCTTTTAACCCTTTCAAAGACGCCCCAGAACCTGTTATCTTGGTTAAGTGTTTGCTACTTATTCTTAGTTGTTCCAACTTTAGTAAATCTAAGTCCAAGGGAAATTCTAATAAATTAGTATCTAGTAGAATCAAGGATCTTAAACGCGTTTGAGATGCGATTCCCTCTGGCAAGTGTTCCAACTGAGCGCAGCCTTTGAAATCGACATACTCAAGTGTGGAAATTTCTCCCAAAATATCCCTTGGGATGGATAGATTCCTGCAGTCTCGCAATGCTAGATGCTGAAGTTTCAATAACTGAGACATGGAGGTGGGCAAATTGGTCAGATTAATGGAGCCAGATAGATCTAAATGCCTTAGGTCTGTAAGTTTGGAAAAATCAATTGGGAGTGACTCTAGGATTAGGACATTTTTCAAAACGATCTTATTCAAGTATGTCAACTTGGTTCCAATCCATCCTAGAAAACTGTAAAAGGATGGCATGGCAGATTCGTGGCTGCTAGCAGTACCTGCAGATACGCCTCCCTTAGCATCAATATTCAACTCAAGCAACCTCGAAGGTATCTGCGATATACACAGTCTGTTAGTTTATCACAAACTGAAACGCGAATGTAACCATAATAAACTGACAAATTTGTGAATCATCACGAAGTGACTTCATGATCAAAATGAAAAATGGAGAATACTTAATCTAGATTTACTTGCCTCATCATTTCTCTCGTTGAATAAATTTTTGAGGTGACTGAATGAATTTTCGAGATGGTCAGTAGAGCCCTGAAACTCCAACACTCTTAAACTTTGTAGTGAAATAGCAGACGGATCAATGGACTTGAAGCCGCCCAGATTGCGCAATCGAAGCCACACCAAATTCCACGAGATAGCCGAATCAAAAAACGACCTCAGGTGGCTGGAATGTTCAAGAACCAAAAGACGCAAACCCTTTAGAAATGCCGTAGGATTGTGATTAGTGAGATGAGTCGGATCCTGCCCTTTAGGAGTACGAATGCCTCGTACGAGATAGGGGTCTGATCCAAACTGGCAAAGCACATTCAAATACAAAATAAGTCTGCTATGCTCTGGAATCAAGTTAATTGAATAGCTATTTCAGAATTAATGAATGAATAAAGGGCCAGTTACTCATACCTGCGAATCCAATATGATTTTAATGTCAATTTCGCAAGAAAGGCGTTGCGGCTTATCCCTTGAGCCTAAATTCTGTCCGACAATACTTTTCGCCAAATCTCTGACTTGATTGTGCATTATAATTTTTGAATTCACCCGCCGTAATACTCCGGGCAGGTTAAACTCTAGGTCCAAGTAATTGTCACCATATTTGCAGGGTGTTTGTGTTAAAGACTGATTTTCTCGGTATGGATTTTCATCTTTTTCATGATAGAAGTCCACATCATTATCAAATTTCAGAAAGCATTTTTGACGGAGACTTTCAAGACCTTCCTGAACATTATGATAACCCAATACCTCTAACACTCGCACAGCTAGATCTGCATCTTCTCCTACAAAGAAATACCCAATGTCCAAAAATAACTCCTGATCACCGCTACCCATAGCATTGTAACTCACTTTTAGTATATCTCTTACAGGGTCTGCTGCTCGCAGTGGCATTCCTTTGGATGCCGTTTCCAACGTCTCCGTCCAATACGTTATGTTACGATTAACATTAAGCTGTTCCCCCAGAACTTCTAAACATAAAGGAAACCCCTCACAAAAGTTCAAGAAAACGCCAACCAATAGTTGATACTCTTCAGGTGGTTCTGAATATTGACGGCCGAATGCATGATGGCAGAAAAGCTCCTGGGCATGCTGTCTCTGTAATGGCTGCATATCATACAACAAAGTATTTGCAGGACAAGAGCATCTGAGTATATTCTCATCACGACCTGTTATCAAGATCAAACTACCAGGTTCCACCGCATCTATGTCTAGTAGATTTTTTATTTGCCTCCTATCATTCACATCATCGATGACAATCAGAATTTTTAACCCTCTTACGGTATTTTGGAAAATACCCTTACCAAAGTCGGTATTCGGAATTTCCGTAATATTAGCCTGCAGAGCATGAAGGAGCAGCCGCTGCAGAGATGCTAAATCCCCATCTTTGACAGCACCCAAATAACAAGACCTATCAAACTTTGAACGTCTCGCTTTGAAAAAATGTTTAGCCAGAGTTGATTTCCCAATTCCGCCGAACCCGGAAATCCCTACCACTTTGGTGCCGCATTTTTGCTGAATTTTATTTTGCAAATCATCTAAAGCTTGGTCGAGTCCAACAGGGTATTTGGCGACATCAGGGGAATCCCATTTTACCACCTCCAATACACGTTCGACGATCTCGTCCAAAAACTGGGCATAATCACTGCCAAATATTTGCAGTAAAAATCTTTAGCATAAAGAAAATGAGAACGACTGAGTCTTCAAGATATACCAAATTGGTTATATGATAAATAAGTAAAATATGTATTCACCTTTTACCCGTTTGGAATATGTAACCAGAAAGGAATGATGCTTCTTTGAGTGTTTGCTTCCATTTCTCCACGTCTTTTTTTGTTTTGATTGGGTTGTTTTGGAAGGCGGTGGCATAAGGCTCCCTGTCAGTTTCCTTCAGATCACTAGGCTGAACGTCATAAAACACGGGTATGGTTGTGCACTGATGAGATGAGTTCAACATCCAACACAGCTCATTCAAGCACCAATCTGATTCAGGGTAACGCTTAGAAAAAAGGGCAATATGAACGGAAGCACTCCTAATGGCTTCTCGGATGGCAGAGTAGTTTTTATCTCCCTTGCGAATTTCCCTATCCAGAAATACATTCAACCCACAGCGTTTGAGCTCTCGATTGATGAGGCCGGCAATGTTTAACTTGGTGTCCGGCCCCCTGTGGCCCTGTCACTTGCTCCATACTTTCTAGTTAATAATACCTCTTGATAGGATCGGATCCGATGGACGATGAAAAGAACGCTCAGCCCCAGAGAGGGAGAAAATGAGCAAGGCAACTGCAAAAATGGACAAGGAGGCGGGATGCCGGTGTCAATTGATGTGGGACTGTGATCACTTCAACACTACATTACAGTTTGGTGTCATACTTAGATATGTTTCCATGCCAAATGAAACTACACATATATGCATCGATTTGCCATGTAATGAGGTTGTTATAAGTGACCTTACTTAAGAGATTAATCCAAAACCGCGTCAAATGTGTTAAATAGGGTCGAACTGTTGGTCTCCACTGGTCAGTGGTGATGTGTACGGTCAAGGGTGAGGAAACCTAGCAAAGTCCATGGCGAAGGCCCACTAAAGCTATCGTTTTAGGTGCAGATAATGGATCGTATGTGGACCCTATTAAGCACCCAGCATTGTCGCTGCAGGTTTTTTTAATTCTTGCTGTAGGGATAATCATTGAATCTGATTCAATGGTTTGATATCTCCACAACAACACTAATTGCATTTGTAAATACTTACAGCAAATACCTATTAGTAAAATGCGCAGTGATAGCAAATACTTATTAGTAAAATGCATATTGATAGGTTTTTTCAATAAAAACTGAAGAAGTTGTTTAAATATATTTGGTGAGGAGGGGTTTTTAATTGGAATTTTGTATTTTTATTTTGCAAAATCTTAATTTAATTGTGTTTTAATAATGATTTTTGATAGTAGAAACGGAATTAACACCATAAAAATTCATAGTCCATCTAAAATTTCAGAATTTAAAAATTGTAACAATGTCTTTTTAAATATACCAATTTTTTTCAAAATAAAGAAAAGACAAACTTTTCCATTTAAAATAGTTGAACTTTTATACTACTCAAAAACCAAATGCACCATATGGACCATAGTCCCAGTATACATCCCGTAAAATAAAACCAAATGGACCGTATGTACTCCCCCACTAAGCACCTCGTAAAATGCTTATGGCTGGACACCCACGAGATGGATTCTTTTTCTATGTCAAGAATAAACTAAATGGACTAGTAAGCACCTAGCAGCAGTGTTTTCTGCAGGGATATTGATAATTGGATAAATTCTATGGTCAATATTCCCACAGCAATAATAATAAATATACGAATAAGCATTACTGATACCAACGATACCTTCTTCTATGTGGAGAATCTTATTAGTTTTTTGTTAACTAATAATAATAAATATACGAATAGGAGGATGTTGAGGTGGCTAGAAGCATAATTATTTGTTAACTTAGCTTATAACTCATATGTAAATTGGCTACCATAATTTGTCATAGAAAATTATGGAATTGAACTTAGGGTTTTGTTTTCGGTAAAGCTAATTGAAGTTTATAAATCTCCATCTTTATGATTCCAAAAAGAGTCCCGCTGATAGCAGAAGAAATGTCGAAAGAGCTAGAAGCAAAAATAATCAGAAATCTTTAAACTTTTGTTTACGGATATATAATTATCAATAATCCCTCAATCTACCACATTAGGAGATTCTTAACTAATAATTGATATTGTAAATCAAGTTGAAATTACGCCTTGGTAGACACCTATATCAAGAACACCCCTGCATGAATGGCACGCGGACACCCGCATGAAGCCTACTCTGCATGAAGGTCATGCAGTAGTCCTCATGAAGCCTCTTGCGTGTTGTTACGAGAGATTCAGGGGTTCCATATCATATGGAATGTAGAAGCAAATCGGCTAATGAAGGAATGGATGCGTGCATCAGGGCCCGGATTGTTTCTCTGTTTTGAGTATTGTTCGTTTTTCTGCTTTTGGTGAAGTCGAGCCTGCTACCGAAGGAAATATAGACATACACACATACGGACCCGGTTACTATAAAATTACATTGTTGTGTGGGCTCTTCACCACGTGGCTTCACTAACATTGTTGTGTGGGCTCTCACCACGTGGCTTCTGCATGAGAATCATTTCTCTAAAACAAAAGATATTTAAACACGACTAGGTACTGCATATTGTGGCAATTCAAAAACACGACGATTGTCAGTGAACTTGCTTGCCAACCCGTCTGTCCAAAATGGAGAAACCCCGCCATCTGTAATGCAAATACTCGGCTCCGGTTGATCTCTATCCATCGTATTGATGTTCGAAAACGGTTTGATCAGACACAATCACTCATTAATTTTCGCTTTCGGAGGTCGTGAGCTTCACAGGGATTTTGATTTCAATTGTTTCCGTTCCTTCAATGGCGGGGGCTAAGACCAATTTGTTGGTTTTGACGGGATTCTTCATGTTTTTAATTATAATTTCCACTCGATTTTCTTTTTCCCTGGTCTTGGACGATGGCAGGGTTTCAGAAGGCGGAATCATTGCATAGGTGACTCATAAATTTAATGGCGATAATCCCCCGGCCGTGCACGGCATTACTCTGTTCTCGGATCTAACGGAGTGCGAGTTCCAATCCCGTTACACTGCAGGAGCAGAGGAGGTGGGTGTGACTGACTGTCAGAGCTCAGATTTTCTCCCATAGAGGTAATTCTCTTTACCGATTTTTTCATGAAAAGCTAGCGAGCAGTTTTAGCTGCTGTTCACTTTGCTGCCTGGAAGACTTGAGTTAAGTGGGTTTTTTTTTTGTTTTTGTTGTATCATTTTTGTCAAGCTCTTATTTTATATTTTATAATTTTGAATTCATGCCCACAAGAACTTTTTTTCACAAACTGTTTTATGTTTCTTGAATTATCTTTTGAAATTGGGTCATTACTCTTTTATCATTTCAATTTCTTGAATTTCCGTGGGTTATACTGGGTTTCGCACTATTGGCATTCAAACATTTCATAACGTGCTTCAGTAGATATTATGTGTTAATGATGTTCGGTATGCTAATTGATGGATCTTGATCCTCTTTCCACATATTATTATTTATTTGATCACAGCTTTTGTTGAACAATTGTTGTTCCATTTTTCAGTTATTGGGATAGATTTTTTAATTGTATATACTTATTATTACTACTATTATTCAAGTTATTATTATTATTGTGTTGGGTTGGGTGGCTCAACAGATGCATTTTGGGTTAAATTCATTTGGTTAAATTCATTTGGTTAAATTTTTAAACTTCCAATTACACATTTTTGTGTTTTTTGGTCTCTAAAAATGTTTGTCCATGAAGCGGTAGAGTGGCATTAGAACATTTTTATCCTATGCTCCAGTGCATATTATGCTCTTTATGATATTGGGTATGCCAATTGGTGGTCCTTCATCACGCTCTATACATTTTTTATTTTATTTTCACGGAATTGTTGCTCAACATGAGTTGCACCAGCTTTTGGTTATGGCACCAAGTCATTGAATACTGCATTTTTAATAAGGTCTATTTTAATCTTTTAAGTTTTGGGTGTGGTTCGGCCTTTAACAGATAAATTTTAGTTTAAATGCAGACGGTTTTAGCATCCAATTATACATGTTTGTGTTTTAGTGCTATGTAAAAATGTTTGTTCACAAAGTGGTGTTTGGTGCCTGTCATTATGGGCTAACATTGGCTTCTCATGTTCTAAGGATTGGACTTAACTTATATTTCTAGAAACGTATTTCCTGGAGTGTTTGGACTTCACCTAGAGAAGGAAGCATAGTGGGTTGAGCTTTTAAAAGAGCCCCATATTGCCTTGGCCATGTTGTAGGAATCCAGGGAACTGACATTTTGGCAACTGTTTCATTAAGATATGTCTCGAATGCTTCTTTTTTCTGGTTTTTATTTCACATAATTATACTAGTTCTTGGCTTTGAAGAGTTTTATTGTTAATCTATAATATTTTCTCATCTAACTTCTGTTTAACCCTGATTTTGCAGCTGTTAAAGTTATAAATTTCACTGTCGTTCCTCTTGACGAAGAGCAAATTGCAACCAACCTTGTGAAACATGGACCTCTGGCCAGTATGCATATTTTTGTCTCCACCTTTGAATTATATTATAATACCATGATTGTGAGTGACTTCTTTGTTCAAATTTATCTTGTTCTCATTCTTTGACACTTAACTATCTCTATCGGACCCATTCTCTACCAAAAAATAGTTGAATCTAATCAAATTTAGAAAAAATTGAGTCCACAACTAAATCTGATAATAAATTTATTGAAATGTAGACCAGTTAATTTATACATCAAAAGGGTTTCAAAAGGGTTTGGGAGGAACAGGCCTATGATAAATACATTAGTTGCATCAAAAGGGTTTCAAAAGGGTTTGGGAGGAACAGGCCTATGATAAATACATTAGTTGGAGGACAATGAGTGGTTTCTCTGCCGTGTGTTACAGGTGTAAATATATTAGTTACAGGTGTTGACAGAGCTGTCTATTTTGGAACTCACAACCACATGTAGACCGTTTCAAGTCTATTTTGGAACTTGCAACCACATGCAGACCGGTTCATTGTCTATTTAAAATTTGTAACAATGTCTTTTTAAATATACCAATTTTTTTCAAAATAAAGAAAAGACAAACTTTTCCATTTAAAATAGTTGAACTTTTATACTACTCAAAAACCAAATGCACCATATGGACCATAGTCCTAGTATACATCCCGTAAAATAAAACCAAATGGACCGTATGTACTCCCCCACTAATCACCTCGTAAAATGCTTATGGCGGGACACCCACGAGATGGATTCTTTTTCTATGTCAAGAATAAACTAAATGGACTAGTAAGCACCTAGCAGCAGTGTTTTCTGCAGAGATATTGATAATTGGATAAATTCTATGGTCAATATTCCCACAGCAATAATAATAAATATACTAATAAGCATTGCTGATACCAACGATACCTTCTTCTATGTGGAGAATCTTATTAGTTTTTTAATCAAACCAAACTGTCCAATCAAAAAGTATAAACAAGAGAAATAGCTGCAAAGGAGCTAGTCCCTACTTTAGAATAATGTTTATAGTTTGTTTATAGATTTCACTTAATTTGGGCAGATTTCTCCCTTATGACAGCCTTTTTCAAGAACAAGGTTAAGAAACACAATGAGAAAGATAGAGGTGTGACTCTAATTTTTGTTGGTTTTCCCATTAAAGGTGCCCAAGGTTTAAAATTTACATGTGGTATCAGAGCTTGATTATTGGATTTAGGGGGATACCTTTGTTGCCAAGGGTTCGAATTGTTTAATAGTTCTTAGGTCTGTGATAAACCTTCGTCCGTTGGGAACTTTGTAATGGTGATTTGTGTTTTAAGAGAGAATGGCGAGCAATTCTAAAATCGAACTATGGAAGCTCAAAATGGAATATCTTCTTGTAGATTGAGAATAGTGGATTTTTGTGAATCCAAGTACATAACTTATTGGATCAACTAAAGAAGAATGGATAAGCTGGAAATAAGGGAACGGAGTACAATTCAACTTTTCCTATTAAATTCAATGTTGTTGAATGTATAGATAGAGAAAACAGTGCATTAAAAATATGGAATAAATTAGGGAGATTGTATCAGTCAAAGTCCTAGTAAACAAGTTGTTTCTTTGAAATAAGTTGTATCACCTTAGGATGGATAATAACGAAATAGTGATGGATCATCTGAATGTCTATAATGCACTGGTAAGTCAAATACGCTATGTGGGTATTAAAATGGAGGAAGAAGTTAAATGCATTACATTATTATGTTCTTTGCTAGATTCTTGGGATATTTGATTGTAGCAATAGATAGTGCCAGTCAAGCCACTTTAAAGTTTAAGGAAACAATGGCATCCCCTCTATCAGAGGAAATGAGGTGGAAAAACTATGGATAATCATAGCATGGACACCTAGTTTATAAGAGGTCATCCCCCAAATACAATTAAAAACAATGCTTTAGAGGGAGATCTAAATCAAAGGGTTGATCTAAATCTCTAAGAAAATATTTGAGGAAGTGTTGGAGGAGATAAATGGAGGGTTGGATTCAGTAGTATGTCGTTACCTCAGTATTTTTACTTGTGAAGTATAAGTGACTCCTTTCCTATTTGGTCTTTCCATTGGACACCCAAATATCCAATCCATATTAAAGATGGCAAATCAGTTAAACCACACGGAGGAAAAGTGATTTGTTCTACCATCGTATGCATTATCAAACATCCTACATGTTGAGTTTGTTTCATAGGAGTAGCAGAATTATTCTATGCCTTTTACTCGGATGACCTTCTACATTCCATATGATATGGAACCCCTGAATCTCTGGTTGTACTATGTTGTGGCTGTACTACCAAATTTTCGGTTGCTTCAAGTAATTTTGATCTCCCAGTTACATGTCAATTTTTACTAATTTCCGTCTTAATAAAGTGGAATTTGTCGATGTGCTATTCTAATCTTATTCTACCAAACCTATTATATGGCAGGGGTAGATAATCCTAGAATCGGTTTGGATGTGTCAAATGATTTTGTTGAAGCGCCAAAATCTAGGGATGCCAAAATGAATATGGGCTGGTAAGTATCTTCGTAGAGGTCATCTTGATTTTGAACTGATTAATTATTGGTTCTGGCAGTAGGAGGATGTTGAGGTGGTTGGAAGCATAATTATTTGTTAACTCAGCTTATAACCCTTATGTAAACTGGCTACCATAATTTGTCATAGAAAATTATGGAATTGAACTTAGGGTTTCGTTTTCGGTAAAGCTAATTGAAGTTTATAAATCTCCAGCTTTATGATTCCAAAAAGAGTCCTGCTGATAGCAGAAGAAATGTCGAAAGAGCTAGAAGCAAAAATAATCAGAAATCTTTAAACTTTCGTTTACGGATATATAATTATCAATAATCCCTCAATCTACCACATTAGGAGATTCTTAATTGATAATTGATATTGTAAATCAAGTTGAAATTACGCCTTGGTAGACACCTATATCAAGAACACCCCTGCATGAATGGCACGCGGACACCCGCATGAAGCCTACCCTACATGAAGGTCATGCGGCAGTCCTCATGAAGCCTCTTGCGTGTTGTTACCAGAGATTCAGGGGTTCCATATCATATGGAATGTAGAAGCAAATCGGCTAATGAGGGAATTGATGCGTGCATCAAGGCCCGGATTGCTTCTATGTTTTGAGTATTGTTCGTTTTTCTGCTTTTGGCGAAGCCAAGCCTGCTACCGAAGGAAATATAGACATACACACATACGGACCCGGTTACAATATTACATTGTTGTGTGGGCTCTTCACCACATGGCTTCACTAACATTGTTGTGTGGGCTCTCACCACGTGGCTTCTGCATGAGAATCATTTATCTAAAACAAAAGATATTTAAACACGACTAGGTATCGCATATTGTGGCAATTCAAAAACACGACGATTGTCAGTGAACCTGCTTGCCAACCCATATGTCCAAAATGGAGAAACCCCACCATCTGTAATGCAAATACTCAGCTCCGGTTGATCTCTATCCATCGTATTGATGTTCGAAAACGGTTTGATCAGACACAATCACTCATTAATTTTCGCTTTCGGAGGTAGTGAGCTTCACAGGGAATTTGATTTCAATTGTTTTCGTTCCTTCAATGGCGGGGGCTAAGACCAATTTGTTGGTTTTGACGGGATTCTTCATGTTTTTAATTGTAATTTCCACTCTATTTTCTTTTTCCCTGGTCCTGGACGATGGCAGGGTTTCAAAAGGCGGAATCATTGCATAGGTGACTCATAAATTTAATGGCGATAATCCCCCAGCTGTGCACGACATTACTCTATTCTCGGATCTAACGGAGTGCGAGTTCCAATCCCGTTACACTGCAAGAGCAGAGGAGGTGGGTGTGACTGACTGTCGGAGCTCATATTTTCTCCCACAGAGGTAATTCTCTTTACCGATTTTTTCATGAAAAGCCAGCGAGCAGTTTTAGCTACTGTTCACTTTGCTGCCTGGAAGACTTGAGTTAAGTGGGTTTTTTTTTTTTTTTTGTATCATTTTTGTCAAGCTCTTATTTTATATTTTATAATTTTGAATTCATGCCCACAAGAAATTTTTTTCACAAACTGTTTTATGTTTCTTGAATTACCTTTTGAAATTGGGTCATTACTCTTTTATCATTTCAATTTCTTGAATTTCGGTGGTTATATTGGGTTTCGCACTATTGGCATTCAAACATTTCATAACGTGCTTCAGTAGATATTATGTGTTAATGATGTTCGGTATGCTAATTGATGGATCTTGATCCTCTTTCCACATATTATTATTTATTTGATCACAGCTTTTGTTGAACAATTGTTGTTCCATTTTTCAGTTATTGGGATAGATTTTTTAATTGTATATACTTATTATTACTACTATTATTTCAAGTTATTATTATTATTGTGTTGGGTTGGGTGGCTCAACAAATTCATTTTGGGTTAAATTCATTTGGCTAAATTTTTAAACTTCCAATTACACATTTTTGTGTTTTTTGGTCTCTAAAAATGTTTGTCCATGAAGCGGTAGAGTGGCATTAGAACATTTTTATCCTATGCTCCAGTGCATATTATGCTCTTTATGATATTGGGTATGCCAATTGGTGGTCCTTCATCACCCTCTATACACTTTTTATTTTATTTTCACGGAATTGTTGCTCAACATGAGTTGCACCAGCTTTTAGTTATGGCACCAGGTCATTGAATACTGCATTTTTAATAAGGTCTATTTTAATCTTTTAAGTTTTGGGTGTGGTTCGGCCTTTAACAAATAAATTTTAGTTTAAATGCAGACGGTTTTAGCATCCAATTATACATGTTTGTGTTTTAGTGCTATGTAAAAATGTTTGTTCACAAAGTGGTGTTTGGTGCCTGTCATTATGGGCTAGCATTGGCTTCTCATGTTCTAAGGATTGGACTTAACTTATATTTCTAGAAACGTATTGCCTGGAGTGTTTGGACTTCACCCAGAGAAGGAAGCATAGTGGGTTGAGCTTTTAAAAGAGCCCCATATTGCCTTGGCCATGTTGTAGGAATCCAGGGAACTGACATTTTGGCAACTGTTTCATTAAGATATGTCTCGAATGCTTCTTTTTTTTGGTTTTTATTTCACATAATTATACTAGTTCTTGGCTTTGAAGAGTTTTATTGTTGAGCTATAATATTTTCTCATCTAACTTCTGTTTAACCCTGATTTTACAGCTGTTAAAGTTATAAATTTCACTGTCGTTCCTCTTGAGGAAGAGCAAATTGCAGCCAACCTTGTGAAACATGGACCTCTGGCCAGTATGCATGTTTTTGTCTCCACCTTTGAATTATATTATAATACCATGATTGTGAGTGACTTCTTTGTTCAAATTTATCTTGTTCTCATTCTTTGACACTTAACTATCTCTATCGGACCCATTCTCTACCAAAAAATAGTTGAATTTAATAAAATTTAGAAAAAATTGAGTCCACAACTAAATCTGATAATAAATTTATTGAAATGTAGACCAGTTAATTTATACATCAAAAGGGTTTCAAAAGGGTTTGGGAGGAACAAGCCTATGATAAATACATTAGTTGCAGGACAATGAGTGGTTTCTCTGTCGTGTGTTACAGGTGTAAATATATTAGTTACAGGTGTTGACAGAGCTGTTTATTTTGGAACTCGCAACAACATGGAGACCGGTTCAAGTCTATTTTGGAACTCGCAACCACATGCAGACCGGTTCAAGTCATATCACTCATGCGATTTTTTATGATATTAATTGTCATACGGTTGATATAACATTTCATTTATGGTTATTTGATAGTTGTTTCTACCTGGCAAGTTTACGTTTTTTTGTTTTTTTTAATTTTTATTATTTTTTTAATTTGTTATTTATCTTGCACACCAGGGAAAATTAGTCAATTCTATGTACGGCACCAATAGAAAAAATGGATACTGTAATTTGGAAAATTTTAAAATATATTTTAATTTTTAAAAAAATCGTTTTAATATCCACAAATTTTTAAAACTTTACTTCACATTAAGTTAAAAATATGGAACAATTGAAAGTCAACGGAATAAGGCGACCAAGCGATCGCTATATTCCCTGCGGAGCAGGGACTAATAAATAAGTAAATGCGATGGTTTCATCTTTCCAGCCATGAACCATGGAATGGGATATGAGCTAACTAAAATGCCCCATTTTCCCACTACGAGCTTTGTGCAAAATCGCCCACTCCCAACCCGGTTGCTGTCGTCGACATCCCCCGTGGCCTCGACGAATCTCCAGACTCAAGATCCGACGTGTCTGACAACCCCATCACAGAGTCCCCCTCCAGTGTCCCGTCGCCACCGTGAGTCAACATGCATTTACTCCACCAGGTCGCGGTTGGTGAAAGCCCATTTCGAACACCCTCCTCCCTCCAAATCCTCCACTCCGTCACCCCGCACTAGGATTAACCCCACTCTCCCCTGCACCACCAGGAGCACGTTGGAAACCCTCGGACCCTCCCATGCAACAGGACGTTGCTGCCACGCAACTCTCGGACTCTCCTCTGCACCTTGGACACTACTTCCGCACTCCGCTCTGTGATCCATAAGGTGCTCTAATTTTTTTGCTTGGTATATATTCACTCCATATCCCACTCCCTAATAGAGCATTTGCAGTTGCTACAGAAGTTTTGCTTCTTGAATCTTTTGGACCTACTCTTGGCCAACTCTATTATGTCTTTGTCTGCCATTTCCATGTGTTTGGGCTCTGCCACAACCAGTTGTTCGATTGTACCTCGACAAAACTTCAATAGTGCAGAACTTCTTACCATGGCCCTGGAAAGGAGCCAAAAATGTTAATGGAACGTAGCGAATATTATCAAATACTATTCCAGACGTTGATAACAAGGTCCTAAACAAAATAATTCGCAAATCTATCAGCATTCAATCGAAAGCTTTTCTTACAATAGGAATGCAAACCCCAACTTAATAGACAGTAGCTTGTCCCACTGATACTGGTTTTCAAAAGACGCAAGCCCTAATTGAGATAAAATGAAGGCATTAAGTCGATTAAGATCTCAATTTATGTTTTCTCCGCTGGTCAGAATCTCTTGAGCAAGATCTCTGAGAAACATTCTAAGCCATGGTGAAACGTGGCTACCTGGAGTCAAACTACGGGTTCCTAATAAGTATCTAGTGAAACTGTGAGAACCTTCTAAGCCACAGTGAAATGTAAAACTGTGATCCATGGTGAAATGTGAAATGTGATCATGTTGTGCGTGTCTTATAAATTACTTGAGTTCTCTATAATCTTCTTTTTCTAATGAATTGACTTCAACCTCATGGTATTGTCCATAATTGATCTCTGGCCTTTCGTTGGCCGTGATTTTTCATAACCTAACTTCGTTTTGTATTTTAACATTTTGTTATTATTATCTATGTATATAAACTTTTATATCAATTACTTACATCGTAATCATTAGGTCACCATCTGTCAGCTAATGTCCAACATCAAGATTCCTCTTGGTCCCCTTAAAGGTCATATTCACTTATCAAACACCCTAGCCAAGTCATTTATGGAACCAAAGCTTATTGAATCATAAATGACTCTACTCTACTCCACTAGATCAAAGATCATGGTGCAAAATTACTCTCTCAGACTCAACAAATGGTGGGAGGACTGATTATTGTATAGGTTTGTAAAATTTCCCAAGACATTATGCCAATGTCCATGGCCTGTTCCAAATTGTCATACTATTATCATTCATTCCAACTTTGGGCAATTTAAACTTCTGTTTTAATTTGCTGAAACATCATAGTGATATATTTGTACTGTACTGCAATCCTTTAGTTTCTTCCATCAATTTAGACCCTATAAGATTCTCCTTGATTGTTTTACTTGCTAGACACTCTTTTTCCTTAGTTATTTATGAATTGATAAGATTGAACAAAGGGGATAGAGAAAGTAGCAATCACCCCATTAGGTATGAGTTTTCAAATTTCCTTTTTTCCTTTTCTGATTTTTACAGTGTGCCAATACCTGTATTGCATTCAATAATTTTGAATGATTCACAGGTATGGGAGATCAATAATTAAATAATTAGACAATGGTCAGTAATTAAATCATTTAATCCTTTAGTTTTCATTAACAATCTTTCCATGTTTGCCTCTATTTCATTTGTGTCTTTTAGCCTCAACATTTCTTGCTTTGGTATCACTGTTGTAATGATGTGATTTTATTGTTCCATTGGCATCTCATAAAAAAATGTTTTTGTTTTTGTTTTTTTAGGTCATTCAAAACATACATGATGGTGCAAAAATGGATTGTATGCATTGAGGTGTCATGTTATCCAAACCCATGGCAAGCACTCATTGCTTATGTTCTATACAATGTTTCTTTGCATACTGCTTTCCAAAGAAAGATGGATATATGTGGGCCAACAACAAACAACGAGATGTATTACATTTCCCTTATTGAAGGGTTGAAGGTAGAGAAAAAGTATGGTGCAAATGACATTTCTGTCTTCATCAACTGTGAACTTTTGTGTAACCAGATGACAGGGGTGTATCAAGTTAGAAAAGACCATTTAAAACTACTCCATAAAGAAGCAAGAACTATAGTTGTTCAGTTGGATTCATTCATGATAAACCACCACTCAAACAATCATAGGATGTCCAGGGCGATGTCTACTCTAGGGATGGGTGTGAAAGATGAATCGGTGTCAACATCTATTCCATCAAATTTTACTGGTGGACATTGTTATACCTCTCCAATATGGATATGTTCATTTGGTATAATTTTGTTGGTGTCTTCCATGGTGTGGCTATTTCAATAAGGAAGAAGCCAATAGTGTACTACATCGTTTCCACCATGTAATGATGTTGTATTGTACAAAATATTAAGTTTTTTATTATGGAGTTATTTTTGGCTCCTTCAATTGGAAAATTTAATGATAAATACATGTTCTTATGAGTCTCAGTCACGAGTATGTATATTTTGTTTTATTGTTATTTATCTAATCCAAGGCAATGGGACATTACATAAGACAACATGTATAATGTTATTTATCTAATCCAAAGTAATATTGATATGTCTTTGTGGAAGACTAGCTGCATGAAATAGAATGTGAATGAGAGTGATAAATTCTGCATTTTTATGAAAAAGAGCATTTTTAAATTCATTATTGTTTGTTCTTTAGTTGTTATTGAAGTGATTGTAATCTTGTATTTCCATTGTTTAAATAATATGTAGGTATCAAAGATTATAAGGAAATAGTTATGGGAAAATATTGCTAAAAATGGTTTTTTTTCTTACTACTATAGAGACTGCTAGTCATCCAAAGATATATGAAATCTTGTTTAAACAAAGGATGACCATAGTTCAAATACTAATTCCAGCTCCCAATTTGCTCAGTTTATAAGATAATGCGACTTATGAATTGTAAAATCTTCGTGACTTGGATATCGCATGCCATTTTCCCTTCATTGCAAAAAAGAGATCCACAACTCCAATGTGATGGATTTATGTTTTATCATGTGACTATTATGATTCCATGGCAGAAGAAGGCATTTATATCATTACTTTGACGTGCATCTGAACAGAAAATCAAAACACTCGATCGACAAGAAGTTGCATGGTTGGCAGTTTCTCAAATTCAGTCCAAATTAATGGGTTGGAGAAAAGGAAAGAAAAAAATGTCAATTCAAGTTCCTGAGAGTAGCAGGGATAACAGTTATTTCCAGTTAGTTATATCTGGTGCATGGCAATAAGGACTATGTTCTTCCATGCATAGAGAAGGTGTGAGTCCACTTAAAGAAGCTTGAAACTTTGAAGGTCATCCATATGGGTAGTTGCCTTGTCTAATCAAGCCTCGATACTTTTTTTTGCTCCCCTTTTGAAACAGTCATAAACATATTTTTAAAAATCAATACATTTTTTTATGTTCTCCTCAATATTACCTTTACAAGGGTTGTACTTGTGCTTAATTCTGATTTCCAAGCTAAAAGTTACAGCTCTAAAATTACCATTTTTGTGCACTTTCTGCACTTTTCTCCCTTGTGCAATCAAACTTGTAGACCTACTTCATCATGTTGTAGAAGAAGATCCAACGAGAACCAAACCCGTATCAATTTTGTATCGGGTGCTAATAACACTTATTTTCATGAGTACTCGAAAACATTTAGATCAATGATCCAATGCTCCAATCAATTTGTACATAATTTTGGAATTGGTGTCTTTGTCCTTTTGCACTCTCTCTAGACTTAGAAATTTTGGGGAAAACTACTATCCTCTTCTATCTATGCTTTCCATGTTGACATGGCCCTTGGAGATTCTTTGTAGGGGATATTCGTAGAGGCAATGCTATAATTTTGATAATTGGTTAAAGGCATCCTATAGTTCAAATCTCCATCGCAGATCTGGTGGGTGGGTTTGATCTGAGTTCTTTGTGGCTTTTCCTTTTTTTGCTTTTGGAAAAACCTTATTTTCTTCAAATGTGACTTGGTTCATTGATTAAGATTCATCGATCTAATCTTGGTTGTTCATGGCTTTCCCCACACATGGATTCCTCATGAAATTAAATCTTGTAAGAGGATCTCCATTATTTATCAGTCACACTATTGATGAAACTCTACATGAAATCCTAGGAGAAACTTATTTGTTCTAGTGCATAGGGTATGGATCTTTTTAATTTATCAAAATAACAGTGAAATTGAATTCACACCCTCTGAAAGCTCCTCATTGCAAGTGTTAAATACAGACCATAGATTGCATGCATAATCTTATTTTGTTTATAAAAAGGATCTCAAAATAGATCTGGTACATGATTGGTTAATTGGAAGACCAAAACTGAAAATTAAAATACATAGTAAACATATGACCATATTGCCACATATTCTTGAGTTGAATTTCAACATAATAAAAGTGAAATTTGGGACATGGCATAGAGCATGATATTAGGAAATGTCCTTATATAATTGAACAAGGAATAGTCTAGAGTCTATTCATCTTCCACTATGGAATTGTACGCAATGTTGTATGGAAATAGGAAATAAATTTTGAAGCAAGCCACAAATTGTTATAAACTCTTATCTCCGCCAACTTATATCCACCCACTGAAATACGTAATCAAGAAGAAACTCTAATGAGATTCACATACATGATACTAAACATTCAAAGAACTCTTACCAAAACCCAAACCTTGATCTTTCCCATTTTCATAACAACAAATGCACCTACTTGATTTCGACAAAACTCTAGTACTATCTAGAAAAAGCAAAGTTATTACAATAATAAAATCAACTCAACCTTGAGGTCACCATACCTAGAACACACTTTTATTTATCATAAGACAATGAAACATCAACAAAATTTGAACTACTCCCCGAAAACATCACTGCAAAAGATGCCTATGTGTTACTACACCATTTGACACCAACCCAGTCAGATGTTGGAGGTGCCAATTCACACCTTGATATCAAAATGGCATAAATTCCCATCATTAAAGGGTGGGTAGGAAAATCCCAAGTGTGGGTATATCCCTCTTAAATAAGTACAATCAAGATGTTTGCAACATAAATTTTAGATAGAAGATATTTCTAAGCGGACATCTCCAAGAAAAATATGCTTGTTTATAACATGTTAAAACATTAAAAGGTATAATATAATATAGAAATCCATAGTTCAAGCCACATACTGATATATCGATGTTTATCAAACCCATTCTTTAGTGAAATAGAAGTATAATATCTTTATATCTCTTAGGAAGTGATAAGGCTAAATTTGGCTCAAAACACCTGAACTTGTAATAATAAATATAGTAGACACTTCTTGACATGTGCATACAATGCTAAAATATGCATGTCCTCTCCATTTAGTTCCACAAAATATATAGTGAACAAACACCATAGAACAAATGTTGTATCTTTAGTTAAATAGTTGAGGAAATTGGATTTGTTAAAATAAAAATGAGTGTTGTAACCTATTTTGGAGATCCTTCAAGTAACCAAGTTTGGAGATCAAAGAAAATTAGTACTTCTGCTCTCGATAGTTTTCATTAATATCAAAGGAAAATTACAATACACAATAGTTTTTCTCTCAAAATTCCAACCCTTAATACATCACAAAATGACTTACATATACAGCTAATATCTCTCAGAGCGAATCTTAACAACATATTCTAAAAATATGTTTCAAAATAAACAACTCTTGTTCCCAACTCTTGTTCAACTGACAATGAATCCCATATTAGGTGCTTGGCTCCTTGTAAAGGTGTTTTACCTATTACTTTCGTTTTGAGCTCACTTATCTTCTTCTGTAGCTTCTTCTTTTCACTCCTGACTTTATTTCCTTCCTTCAATTCCCGATTCATTTCCTCCTTCAATTTTTTATTCTCTTCTATTAGTACCTTGATTTATTCATCTTTCAAGGTGATCATTGACATGGCTTGAGTGATTTTTTTCTGTGAGAGGATCACTTGTTGTTTCTTCATTTGTTGTAGGCAGTTCAGTCACTTGCTCTATGTTCATTGCAACAGGTTCTTCAATGTTGGGATCATCCACTTGCTTTTCATTTAACGAAGCGAGATATCTAAGAGGATCATCAATCCTTTGCTTCTCAATGACTAACTATGAACTTGCAGCTGGTACTTGTGCCAATATTTCTGATCTCTCTTTTTCCCAAATTTGTTTTTCATCCAGTAGCTTCATAACTCTGGCCTTATAATCCATCATTTCATAGTGAGATGAATACTTTTCTTTTTGTAGGGTTGTCAACTCTGAGCTTTCAACGTGCTGAGTACTCGGTACTTTAATTTTCTTCTTCAACATCTAAATGGTATTTTCTTTTTCGTCTCACAATTTCTTAGTAATTTTCACATCCTCTGGTCCTACCCCTAGGGTCACAATATCTGTCCAAAAAATTTTAATATGCATTTGATGTGTTGTGTTCTTTGATTTTTCCTGCCTCAATTGCCCTTCCAACTTCTCTATTATTTATTGTAACTTAGAAATCTTTAAAGTAGACTGTAAAATATTGGAATATAGGATCTCACCTATATGTCTGTGAAACTGACTCTTATGGCAAGGATATTTATCTGATCCAAACCAACCTCCATTTCTGAAAACTCCCCATCAGTGACCACTGCAATTTTCAGAGTGTTTCTCTTTATATATCTAGTTTTGAGGTTTGAGGAAGGTTGGTTGTTAAGTTTCAAATTGGTTTGAGGAAGGTTGGTTGTGTTGATCTTCCAGGTTGACACTGGACAACAAAGAGCGAATCCAGAGAAATACAAAGGAGCAACTAGGACAACTTTCAAAAAAGGTACACACCTATCTTCTCCCTCATATCCTCTTTAGTTAGATTTGCTTATTGAAGTCTATATGTGGTCTTATGCTTGTGTAAGGTTCCAAAGCTTCTTGTAAACATATCCAAGTGAGTCAATCTCCCTTGTTTCAATACATTGATGATCTTTCCCTAGTGATAGCATTTATTTTTAAACAACAGCACTAGCAATTCCACTAGGGATAAACCAACCTCTATAGAGCCTTGTTAATTGATTTTTCCAATTTTTTTAGGTATTTTAGTCTCCGTATAGATTAAACATATTCCAAACTCCTTGATATTTCCAGATTTAAAAAAAAAATGTTTTTTGTCCACTTCAGGATCTATTCACAAGCTGTAGTACTTACATGTGCAAATGGTAGGGGATATTTGCACCCTATTGTGGTGACAGGAGTGAATGGTCCGCACCCAACCTTCTAAACAGGTGCGAATTATTTGAATTTGGAAAAAAATTATGAGTTCTCCCATCCTTTTCCTATAAGTCTCAAATTTGGTGGATTGTGTGAGTGATTTAGAATATTTTTGGGTCTTGTTGGATCAGCCTAGTTGGGGTTTGAGTGTGTTTATAGATTAAATCAAAAATTCGTGAAAAATGTTAGCAGTGCTTTGTACTTCATTTGCTTTTAATTTGTTTCATTGATTGAAAAGCCCCGATTTTTAATACCCCTAAGCATATAATCAAGTTTTTTGTTCTCCTGGTTACCCTTGCATGTAAGCAAAATTTGGCTTCCAAAACCTTATCACCAAGTAGACCTATTAACTTGTTTGAGTCTAAGAACTTGTTTATTCTCTAAATTGGCTTTGGCTTACGTTCGAAGAGGCTAGTGTTATGAGTTGTTTTCACCATAGTGATAGGAATACCATTCTTGTTTATTTTGTTGCTTGCATTAGTTCAAGTTGTTCAAATTTGCATTTTCATGAAAAAGTAAAAAGTTTTAATGTCAAAAGTTTCGTTTGGTTTGTAAAACAAAATTAGTAGATTGTTTTTGCATTGAAAGAGTTGATCCTTTGGTTTGAAAATTTCTTCATCTTTCATTTTAAAGAGTGTCAATGAGTGCATTTTGCACTAGAATATATTTAGTTGCACTCAATTTTTTATTTTTTGACAGAGTCTTCGAAATTGCTATTTTTTAGAAGCAGAAAGCATTATAAAGAATCTAGGAGATTTTCTTTTATAGAAACTCATCTAACAGTCTAGGTTCTAGGACCTTGGAGATAGGCATTGTGAGTTAACTTATCCAAGGCCACACAATATTGAGACAAGGAACAATTAAAGAGTGATAACTCCATTAGTAGCGCGAAGTACTTGTTGAGAAATTGCCTCTAACACAAGCGCCAAGCGGTAGGTAAAAGTAGTCCAAGTGGACAGATCGTCCCCTATTGCTTGGATTAGTGGGGTTATGCGATTTGGGAGTTGTTTAGGCATGGAAATTCCTCTCGGTGACACCAATTCTCACTAACAACTTTAGGTCTAGGAATTGTGTCCTACATTCCTACCCATTCGCAGAAGCTCTCTCAAACAACTGTTCCACCAAACTACAAAGCCTGAAGTGGTCACCTTAGTTTCCTTTCCTAGGATTCTCACAGGTTGTTGCAAGGGGAACATCTTGTGGCACCTGAGGTAGACGTAGAACCTTTATCTGAACTCCTTGGGAGGATATTTTTCAAAGGCAAGTAGTTGTACTCTTGGTGATTGTTGCAAGAAAGTTAGCATAATAATCTCTTTCAAATTTTTTTTGGTTGGATTTGGGCACTAATCATCCCAGGATGACCTCTAGAGGACCCTTATTTCTGGGTCTTCACTAAATAGTATTTGGTCCTAAATGTTAAATGTACAACATCGGGAGACATTCTCCAAACCAATATTGTGCAACCAAGATTGATCCTCCTGTATAGAGGTGATAACTTTGATTGCCTTCCGTGTAAAGCTTATTCCTCCCATATAGAGGTAATTGATCAAAGTAATGATGTTGTAAAGTCTTGTTGGACAAGGCTCTGGACTTGTGTTTCAAGTCAAATGATTCTCATGTGGACCTCTAGTTATAGTAGGTACCCATGGGGTGGACCTCCAATTATAGAGGTAGATGCTTTGCATGTTGAAGCATTAATGTTGTGTGACGTATTAACCATGGTCATCGATTTCTATTAAGTCTCCTTTAGAGACTGGCCACCTCTAGAGTGAATTACTTTAGCATATGATCATTTGGTCCGAGAGTAATATAATATGATCACGATATCTGACAAATCTTCTGAGTATAATCTGATATGATAGATAATTAAATTTAACACATATTGACCATGTATTAAAGATACGAGATAAATATAAAGGCATAGAGAAAAAGAGAATTCAAATTGATCATGAAATGCCTAAGTGAACTCAAATTGTCAAGCTTTAGTTAAAGCCACAATGTATGCTTCATTTAACTAAAGAACTGACAGTGGTCACTATAAGTAAATCAATTAGCATGATTTTAGTTAATAATAGTTAACTAAGTGTTAATTAAGAAGGACTAGTCAACTAAAGTGTTTACACTTTAGTTAAACTAAAATACGACACTTCAATAAATCAAGGAGAACTCGAATTGACCACTACATTGATGTCATAAAAAAAATCAATTAAAGAGAGTTAACTAAGTGATCCACATCACAATTGGCATTGTTGTCGAATGCTAACATCGACTGCGACAAGTCATCGATGTCAACACAACTTCGACAAGTTTCGACTCGACATGACTTCTACAAACTCAACACCTTCGACATGTTCAACAACCTCACAGTTTCACGACATCAACATGCAGCATCGACATGTGACCAACGACTGTCAAACTTCGATAGACTATCTCTCTGTCTTCCAGTCGACTGTAACGGTTGAACTGTTGAACCCTTCTAACTTCTTCTTTGTAGCTGAACGTAACGGGCGGGAACCCAAGCGTCTCAAAATTCTATATAAGCATGTATAATATTGTAACATACATCACTCTCTCTGTTTGCAAGTAATCGAGAAGAATAGTTTGCATTCCTGCATATTGTATGTGCTTATTTATGTTTATTTGGGTAGTGTAATCTTGCTTTTGCTCATTTTGTTTCTTATTTCTTCCGCCATAACAGAGTCGACTCATTCAGTCGAATTATTGTTCCCCTCATGCTTCCTGGACATGACCCAGATCATTGGTATCAGAGCACTTAGCTTTGTCCGTGCTTACATTCTGCGTATACACTTCTCTCAAAGTTATCGACTTATGCCGGTTCAAACTCACTCGCAATCTCAACAATCCAAGCAGACACTACCTCCAGAAATGACAGAAGAAACAAACGATAGGCATGCAGCCGACGAGACAGCACATATTATTGAGAAATATATGGCTTGACAACGGACTGAAATTTTTACCCAGTTCAACAAAATTCTCATGTGATTTACTTCGACATCTGGAGGATTTTTTACGAGAACTTACTCCGATAAAATCAACCCCTTCAAAGTGAAAATGAATTTGGACATACCGAATCTTGAAGGCAAGATTTACGTGGAATCCGTCGACAATTGGGTACAACAATTGGAATCCTATTACGCTGTAAATCATCTCTTAGTAGCTGAAAAAGTCACCATTGCATCCTTAAAGATGTTAACATATGTGCATTGCTGGTGGGAGAACCTCTCAACAAAGATGGAGAAAAGCGAAGACCCCATCGACACATGGGATAAATTCGTCGAACACATCCGAAAAGAATTTTACCCGCCCAAATACCTCGAGCAATAGTATAACAAGTGGCAGCAGATAAGGCAATGGAAAGACCAATTAGTACATAATTACACCGACGAGTTCTACCGACTCATGGCTAGACTTGGCGTCCAAGAAGAAGAGAAATTGCTTGTTCTAAAGTACATCAATAGATTGTCCCAGTACATTCAGCAAGAGATGGAATTTCTAACTGTCAATACGCTTGCGGATGCATTCCACTATGCCACCAAACTTGAAACCAAGCAGAAAGGGAAAGCACGCTTCGGAACAAAGCCGACATCAGGACAACCACCTGACAAGAAGGAACCAGCCGACACCGCCAAAGCCAGATCACGACAAGAATCCTTTTCATAAGAGGGAACGTAGCAAACAACTGACGACCGGAAAATGGTGCGATTACCACCACTCATCTTGGCATGATACGTCTAAATGCAAAGCTCGGAAGACATTTTTGGAAAAAGTTTCAACCTCCGACGCGTTCGACAAGACGATGGAAGAATCTGATCCAGACGTAATGACCCTTTTGACATGGACCACTCCAGTAGCCTCGACAATCGTCGACGAGGAGGAACGAGAATGCCTGTTCCATACACGGATATGGGTCCAAAGCAACCCATTGCATCTGATTGTGGACAACGGTAGCCAGAAGAACTTCGTTTCTGAAGATCTCGTAAAGAAACTAGGTCTTGTTACCACTATGCATCCTCGGCCTTACAACATCGGTTGGATGAAGGATGGACAAGAACTACGTATCACTCGACAATGCAAGCTCGCCTACTTCATAAAGCCTTTTGAAGATGAAGTACTCTGCGACGTGGCACCACTCTCCATAGCCGATGCCTTATTTGGGAAACCTTACCTCTAGGATAGACATGGAATTTATCAGTCACGGCCTCAGAAGGTGATTTTCAGAATTCGAAATCGATGGCTCAACATACCAAGGTGTCAACCTACACCAACGGTTGCACTGATATATGCCAAACAGGCAAAGAAGCTCATCAATCATGCTCAGAATTTCGCATTAATCATGACAAGCCACAACATTCTAAGACGACTGCAGCGACGAGTCAAGTCACCGACCAATGCAGCTCCCTACAGAAGCAGCAAGTCGATCATATTCTCAATGAGTACCAGAGCTTCTTTCAAGCTCCCGACGGAGTACCTCAACATTGTCAGGTAAAACACTTCATTGAACTTGTTCCTGGTTCTTCTTTTCCTAACGCATTTGTTTACAAAAGATCCATTCTCAAAAATGAAGAGATTCGTAGACAAATCCAAGAATTAATCGACAAAGGACATATCCACCCCAACTCCTCTCCTTGTGTAAGTCCAGTCGTCCTAGTTCTGAAGAAAGACGAGACTTGGCGCATGTGCATCGACTACAGATCTCTCAACAAAATTTTAGTAAAGAATCGCTACCCTCTGCCGTGGATAGATGAGCTCATTGACTGTCTAAAAGGTGCTAAATTCTTTACTAAGCTCTACCTCAAATCGGGATGCCATCAGATTCCAATAGAGCCCTCATATGTGTGGAAAACTGCTTTCAAGACCAAGGAGGGATTGTTTGAATGGTTAGTCATGCCTTTCATCTTAACCAATGCACTTGTGACCTTCATGCGACATATGGATAACCTTCTTTGACCTTTAATCGGCAATGGTTTATTGTCTATCTCGACGACATATTTATTTTTAGTCGATCATGGGAAGAACATGTCGGACATCTTCGTCAAGTCCTCAACACTCTCCAACAACATCAGCTCTATCTGAACATGGACAAATGCTCTTTTGCGATGACCAACATCAAATATTTGGGGTATGTAATTGAATTTGTAGGAATTCACGTCGATCCAGACAAATTACATATCCTCAAATATTGGCCCATTCTTATAAGCATTCAAGAACTAAGAAGTTTTCTTGGTTTGGCGAATTTCTATCGACGATTCATACTTGGCTTCAGTCACATAGCCTGGCTCTTGAATTAGTTGACGAAGGGAAGTGGGAAAACTGTCTTCCAATGGACAACAACACATCAAGCAACTTTTTAACAACTCAAACACAAGATATGCACTGCACTTGAACAAGTACTTGTGTTACCTGATTTGCATCATCCCTTTGATATTGAAACGGACGCTTCGAACTATGCATTGGGCGCAGTGATCACTCAGTCTGGTCACCCAGTCGCTTTTCATTCCGATACTTTTAACAACATAGTTAGAAGATACTCAACGTACAAAAAAGAACTGTATGCCATTGTGCAAGCTCTCAAGCAAAGGAGGCATTACATCCTTGGAAAGGAAACAGTCATTTTCATTGATCACAAGCCTCTACAGTTCTCTCCGACACAATCAAAGTTGCAGACAAACCGACAACTCAAGTGGATTAATTACCTATAACAATTCCAGTTGGTTATTAAGTATCGGAAAGGTAAAGCTAATGTCGCCTCCAATTTCCTCAATCGACCACCCATTACTGTCCTTTTGACAATGATGAGTATGCAGGGATATGCCTCGACCACTTGGCCACAGTTGTATGAGGACGATAGCGAATTCTCAGCAGTCTATTGACAGTTACAGACTAACAAGTCGTCGACCTCCGACTACTTCCTGAAAGACACCTTGCTATACAAGCTTGGGCAGCTTTGTGTACCGACTGGTGAGCACCGACAATAGCTCATTTGGGACACGCACTACAATAAGACTGCAGGACACTTTGGAGTAGCAAAACCACTTGTTATTCTGCATAAGTATTTCTTTTGGCCTACACTTAAATTCGATGTCAAAAATTACATTCGATCATTCATGGTTTGTGTCATTGGTAAGCCGCCTAATCGACGACAGGGATTGTACACATCTATGCCAGTTCCTAGTCGACTATGGGAATCTATTTCTATGGACTACTTGACAGGTTATCCTACTACCAGACATCAGCATGACGCTATATTAGTAGTAGTCGACCGATTTTCCAAGATGGCCATTCTCATACAATGTAATAAGACCACAACAACACAACATACTGCTCGGTGCTTCTTTACACATGTTTGGAAACATTTTGGTTTACCCACAACCATTATTTCTGACCGAGATGCTAGATTCGTCAGCATATTTTGGAAGACTCTTTGACAACAACTGGACACACGACTCTCATTTTCGACAGCTTTCCATCCTTAGACCGATGGACATACGGAAGTTGTTAATCGCTTGGTCATACAACTGCTTCGCATGTACAACCACAAGCATCAACGCACATGGGATTAAAGTCTTCCATATATACAACACAGATACAATCGTGCTCAACACAACTCTACCGGAAATCTTCCATTTGAGATCTGTTATGGATTTCAACCCTCAGCGCCTATCGACATGATCATCTCCTTAACACAGCCAAACTTCGATACCGACTACAGCCAGTGAGAAGTTGAAAAAGCAGTCAAGTTCATAGATCAGATATGTGACATCCAGAAGCAAGCACATGACATGTTGCACAGAGCAAACGAGAAAGCTAAGGCCCAACACGATAAGCATTGTATCCCTCATTTCTTCCAAATTGGGGATAAGGTCTAGTTACTTCTCAAGAAGGAGCGCTTCACAGGTCCTTTCAAGAAGTTAAAACCTTTGCGATATGGTCAATACAGTATTCTTCGACAGATTGGCGAGAACAATTTCCAAATCGACATTCCTGCATGCCTGGGTCTGCATCCAGTATTTAATGTGGATCTACTTCTACCATACCATGCACCACTGTTGGAACATAATGACTTACCGATAGCAGAACCCGAAGACATCCATCCAGATGTTTAGGAGCCTCTTCCTTGCGATGCCATCATGGGATGATGAGTACGCCTTATAAGGACGAACACAGTTCGCTTGTTTTAGGTTGCCAAAGTTGGCCAGCTCCCATCTCAAGGAAAGTGGTACTCTGTTACTGAAATAACCAACAAGTTTCCTCACCTTTGCGAGAAAACAATGGGGACCATTGTTTCTTAAGGAAGGAGGTATGATCCACATCGCAGTTGGCATTGTTGTCAAATGCTAACATCGACTGCGACAAGTCATCGATGTTGACACAACTTCGACAAGTTTCGACTCGACATGAATTCGACAAACTCAACACCTTCGACATGTTCAGCAACCTCACAGTTTGGAGACATCGACATGCGACCAGCGATTGTCGAACTTCAACAGACTGTTTCTCTGTCTTCCAATCGACTGTAACAATTGAACTGTTGAACCGTTCTAACTTCTTCTTTGTAACTGAACGTAACGGGCATGCACCCAAGCGTCTCATAATTCTATATAAGCATGTATAATATTGTAACATACATCAATCTATATGTTCTCAAGTAATAGAGAAGAACAGTTCATATTCCTGCGTATTGTCTGTGAGTATTTATGTTTATCTGTGTAGTGTAATCCTGCTTTTGATCAGTCTGTTTCTTATTGATTCCACCATAACAGAGCCGACTCGTTCAGTCGAACTATTGTCCCCCTCGTGCTTCCTGGACACGACCTGGATCACTAAGTGGCAACAAAGAAGATCTAGTTAACTATGTTTTATTGCATGACGACACTTATGTTAAACTAAAAAACGACACTTGAGTTGCGACACTTACATGACGACACTTGAGTTAGCCACCTAACTAAGTGGGAAAGATTTCAGTTAAGAGGCGATTTCATCCTAAGAGACAGTTCAGTGAGATAAAGCATTGCATGAGAAGTGGGGTGCACTTCTTCATCCAAGATTGATACATCCAGTTTTACAGCGAGTTAATCCTGAATTTAGAAGAAGTCAATGCATGAGAAGAATGTATAAATTTGTTATATGAGATTGATGAATTCAATGTGAAGCGATGTCTCTTCTCCCTTGAAGGAAAGGCACTTCTCTTTGTGATGGATATTGTTCTTGCTTGTCATTAATGTGTTTGGAACATGGCAAGTTGATGCAGTTGATCTCTATTTTCTATTTCTCAATATTCTCACTTATCTAGCACCTGGGTTGCTGAAAGCAATCTGCTATTTTGTAAAAGACATTCTATGCTATCTATCATAATTATACTCTGAATATTTGCTGGGGTTTGTCATCCTCATAGTTTTGAGGGTTTTCCCCAGGGTACATCTTATGTTATGGTTGAATGTTTCATGTGATTGAATGGTTCATTGGTTCAAGTATTCAGTATTTCCACACGTAAAGTTTTAAAGTTCAAATATCATTATATTTGCTCAAAATTTAACATGGTATTAGAGCTCAGGGTGTGAAGGAGCTCAGTTTTGCATGCCATCTAGAGACTGTGTAGATACTGAGAAATTGATCACAAAATTTGAATACTATGGCATCAATCTTTGTATGACCAGAAGACCGTCTTGAGGGCACCTCAAACTTCAACAATTGGAAGGTTAGGATTATCAACATCCTAGAGGAACATGAATTGGATAGCTACGTATCCACTGTGGTAGAGGAGCCTACAACTAATGAGGGGCACATCAACTTCAATAAGAATCAAGCTAAAGCCAAACGGATCATCTATGATTCATTAAAGGACAATTTGATGTCTGTGATCGCTCCATTGAAGACCGCAAAATAGTGTTATGATACAATGACTAATCTATATGAGAATAATACCCCAACTCAAAAGAGGGAATTAAAGATCAAGTTATGAAACCTCAAGATGGAGAAGGACGAGAAAATGGTCTCCCTCTTCACTAAGATCTATCAGGTATGAGATCAACTTGTTAACATTGGAGTTGTAGTGGATGAAGATGATCTCATCCAAACCCTTGTTGATGGTCTCCCATCTTCATGGGAGACATTCTTAGCTACTATCAATGGCTGATAAGTGAAACTTGGGTTCGAAATATTGTGTCATGATTGTATCCAAGAGGAAGGGCGAATGCCTAGCAAATATATAAGCACTAAAGAATAAAATCTTGCCCTCGTGGCAAGAATGAAGAAAGGAAAGAAACCCTTCTTCCAAAAGAAGTTCTCCCATCCAAAGAAAAAGGATTTCAACAAAGGATTTTAAAAGTCAAAAGCTAGTTGCTACAATTGCAACAAACAAGGACATTTCTTAAGAGAGTGAAAAGCAAAGCAGAAAGGAAATTTTCATGCTTCTACCACCATAGAAGATGAAACCACTCAAAATAATGCATCCGAAGAAAATGAGACAAGAAGGGATTATTACCTTGTCTCATCCCTTTCAGGATCCGTCACCACAAGTGCAGACACATGGTTGATTGACAGTGGTGCATCCAAACATATGACTAGTTACAAGAGTGCCATCACTGACCTAAAGGAGAAAAAGTTCACATGCATGATAGAGTTGGGGGACAACTCAACATATTCGATCCAAGGAGCTGGATCCACTTCATTCCATCTAAGTTCAGGAGATATTTTACATGTGGAGGAAATTTTATATGTTCCAGGCTTGAAGAAGAACCTCCTTTCAATTTTGGTTCTTGAAGACAAAGGCTTCTGAGTTATCTTCATGGATAACAAAGCACTTTTGTGGCCAAAGAACAAAAGTCTAGAATTTTCTATTGTGATTGGAGTTCGAGAGGGAGGACTCTACAAGGTACTTGGGAAGTACGTTCAAGCTATGATTCACCACACTATAAGTCCATGCAAGATATGGCACTGAAGGCTTCAACACCTACTCTACAAAGCGCTACCAGGACTTCAAAAGATGGTAAAAGGTATCCCGTATTTGATTTTGAGCATGATAGTGTATGTCAAGGTTGTGCACTTGGGAAGAATGTTAAGAAATTTTTTTCCAACAATACTACTAGATCTAAAGGGATTATATTTTTAATACATTCTGATGTATGTGGTCCCATGTCATCCCCCTCCCTGAGTAGCTTCTTAGATTATGTACTATTCATAGATGATTTTTCTAGTAAGACATGGATTTATTTCATGAAGGCTAAAAGTGAAACTCTTAGCAAATTTAAAGAGTTTAAAGCCCTAGTTGAAAATCAGAAAGAAAAGCACATTTGTGCATTAAGGTTTGATAATGGAGGTGAATTGGATTCACATGCATTTAATGAGCTATGTAGTGATGGAGGAATATGTATATAGTTAACAGTACCATACAACCCTCAACAAAATTTGGTTTCCGAAAGGAAGAAAAGAACCATATGTGAGGCTTCAAAAGCCATGATGCATGATGAAGACATGTCTACCTCATTATGGGAAGAATCCACCAATACAGTTGTGTACATCCATAATAGAATCCTACATGCCATTCTAGATGAGAAGAAACCAGAAGAAGTGTTTACCGGTGAGAATCCAAACATATCACACTTGAGGATCTTCAAGATCCCAGTATATATTCATGTACTGAAAGAAAAGAAACAAAGATGGATCCTTCTGGAAATAAAGGAACCTTTGTGGGTTATAGTGAGTCATCCAAAGCATACTAAATATATGTACCTGGTGAGAGACACATTGAACTCAGTTGAGATGTTACCTTCCATGAGGAAGTTGCTTTCAAAAGATCGAAAGAGATTCAATGTGATTCATAGATGGAGGATCTTGAGTTTGATTTTCCCCATTCAGAGTTTGAGAGTGATAAACCAGAAGATGCCTCAGATTCGCTAGCTCCTAAAGAACTAGTAGAACTGATTGAGAGGTCACCTGATGAAGCTCCCACTAAACGAAGATCTGCTTGGTGCCGAAATATCTTACAAGATGCAAAGAAACATGGAGCACCAATAGGCTCATCCAGAGAGTGCAAGCAACCTGACAGATATTCAGGGTATGTGGCACTGATTAATCACATCAGTGATTCATAACCATCCTCATATGAAGAAGCTACAAAGCAACAAGTTTGGAAATATGCAATGATAGAAGAGTACAAGTCTATAATGAAGAATGATGTTTGGGAGGTTCTTCCCAAACCTGATGGGAAGTCCATTGTGACTTCCATATGGCTTTACAAGATAAAGCATGTTGTGGATGGTAGCATTGAGAAGTATAAAGTCAGATTAATTGCCATAAGTTTCTCTCAAAAAGAATACATTGATTATGATGAGACCTTTGCCCCTGTGGCAAGGTGCACCACAATCTGAGTAATGATTGCACTTGCATATGTTCTAGAATGAAAACTTCACCAAACATGTTATACAACTTGATGAGAACTTTATACTCAAACGAGAACTCTAGCCACAAAAACTCATATTTTTGCATAAAAAACACCAAAAAGAAACCGAATCAAAAAGTGGTGCTGCCGAAAGTGATGCTACCGGTATTTTCCACTAGTATTAACTAAGTGGACAAACTGGTTTGGTGGTTTGCTTCATTCCATGGTATTGGAACCTAGTATCGGGACTAAAGAAGGAATTCAAGGATAAAAAGGGAGGCATAGTGCATAGGTGAGGTTAGCTTGCTTATTATTCTTATTACTATTTAGTTTCTTAGGCTACTCTATGCTTGGGTAGGAGCATACCAAGAGGGTGATGGGCCCCTCATTTCTACTACACTAGTTGGAGTGTTTGTTGGAATTCCAATTAGAGATTGAAGAGGAAGGTATTCATCCATTCTCATTGATTTTACTGCATCTGCATATCGGTATTTCATGTTTGTTTCAGTCCAGTTGAAGTTTCCTATCATTTTCGGTGTGTTGTGGTAAGTTTTGTTTGAGGTGTGGGTTTGAAGCAGTGTTTGTAGTTGGGAGTTGATGTCATTTGTGCCATGGATGCTATTATGTACAACCACTAATGTAATTACAGAACTTCAATAATAAGATCAAATTTATGATCCTTCTCTGCTATCTATATATTTGCTTTCAGTATTTGTACTCCTATGCTCATTGTGTTGCAACTTTGACTAGCTTTCACTGTTTACGCAATATATTAACTTCTGGGCCACAAAATCATGGTCTGTAATTTGATGCAAGCAGGTGGTATAGTATAGGGCCTATTCCAAGAATCAAATCAGAAATTAGCGAGGCCTAGGTTCCATTTGAATAATCTTGGAAGCAACTTAGTTGTGCAATCCTGAAATCTAGTTTTTCTACTAGTTTCCAAATCTTGCAAAACATCTTCTAATTTTAGAGTATAAACACTTTAATAGAAGGTTGGGGCTGTCATATGTTGAGCTACTTCCAGTGTTGCACCAGAATATGTTGAGTTTCCACAAAAGTCCTGGGTACTGACAACCACGATGTCCTTGTGACCATCCTAGGCATGATGTACCGAGAGAATGTGCAACTGTCGAAGTAGAGTCCTGAGTTAAAATTCCATGTGTAGATGAATATTAGAACCTAATTTCCCAAGATCGTGAGTCATTGGTTGTGTTTGGGAAACTATCTTTCCCATTAGTTTTCTAGTGTAATTGGCCAAGTACCCTATCGTGAGTTTTTGTCAATTTAACATAGAAAGGGGGTCTTGAGTGTCTATATGAGAGGAGTACATGTTAGCATAAATGTGTTAGGACTCATCTCATGCATCATATTTGAAAATAAGAAGGGTTTGGTGCCATTTGAATCCATTTGGAAACAGACCGTTTTTGGCTTGCAAAAGCTAGTAGTTGCACCTAGTCTCCATATTTTGAAGTTGGATCTCGGAAGGGGAGTTAGTATCTATGATTTTCAGATTGGGGATATTACAAAAAATGTGAAAAAGTGGTTTGCAAAGCAAACTGTAATTATATATCCTAGAAAATAAAATCTTGTATCAAAGAGTAAATTCTGCAAAAGAAAATTTGATTTTAGAAAGTGAAAGCTTAACGGAAACTACAAAACGCTGCAAGAAACAAAGATATATTGTATTACAATTACATGGTTTTGAGCAAGGAAAGAGACATGTGTTTTATGCTTAATGACTTTGGACAGTTGTGAGGGCCATAACTATTTTTTCTAGTTACATTTGTCGGTTGTGCTGTTTGTTATTCTTTGGAGGCATGTTAACAAGATGTATGTTTAGTTTCTATTATCATGATGGAGTTGATGTTGCTTTCTCTAGGTCTAGGAGCAGGTATGAGACAAACAAGGATTTATGTATATGTTCAAACTCAATGACTATAGGAACAATTTCTAATTTTTATATGCATAAGCAATAACATGGGTTAAGCAATGAATAATTTAAGATGCCCATAGCAGAAGTTGTTGTAAAGAAGTATAGGAATTTTTATGTTATTTTAGCAAGTGATCAAGTGACTTTTAAGATGGTTAAAATATCACTCCAATAAATCAGGACAAAGTATGTATCGGTAAACAAAATGAGATGAAAGGAAGGTTAGTTATTCATGTTGCGTCAAACTAAAGTGATCTAATACAACATATTATAATCTAGAGCATCGACAGAATCAGAGCTTCGATGTGTTCATCACTTCAATAGAACCCATAACTTCGCTAGATTGATAGAATTAGTTATATTTGCATTCATATTACATATATCTATGTCGATCATGCATTCATTAAATATTCAACAGAGGAAAGAAACACATATCAAACCACATCACATCACACATCATAAAACAAAGACACCATGTTTAATGTGGAAACCCATCTGAGAAAAACCACGAAAGTGCTTGTCTTTTATTATGAGTCGCAGCCAAATAAGCACTTCAAGTAAAAATTACAGATTTCTTCATGAATTACAAAGGATCTACGCACATAGCCTGCAGATCATCGACTCGGCTTCTCCAAAATAACCCCGATAGAGATAGTATATAGCTTTATTACAAACTCAAAATTAGGCTTTTATAACATCGACAAATAGCAGCAAAAATAGTAACCCAAAATATAATAACCATCAGAGAGTACCCGCCAAACTTCCCTCTTAATACATATTTATAGGGCGCACTTAGCTTGCCCCACTCCTACTAACCCACTAACTTTCTAACTGACTCATTAATATAATAAGGACCAATCGTAACTAACTGAATCAACTCCGACCATTGACTAGATCAACATGGCCGGCTTCCCTGTTTTCTTGACCGCTTCATTGGAGTTGACCACCCCACCGAACCACTTCCACTTTGTCTTTGTCCACACCAAAATTGTTTCTTTAGAAATGGTGCCTCTCAAAAAGCTAGGCCCAACAATGCATTTCAGAGGTGAGGGATACTAGAGGTGAGAACACATCTTATGATTCCATTGACATCTCTCACAGTTCCCAGTTAGGTGAGAAACAACCTATGCACATTTGGATTCCTTTTTATGCCATTCATCGACATATGGATTGGGTGGAAGATTACATGGCACGCATGGAAATACCTTGCGGAAATAGTTATGCTCATGATATGTCGAAGGAAGTTGCGCAAGCAATTTTCCATGAGGATATTGGCATACAACATGTTGAGGCATTTTCCTTGCACAAGGAAGAACTCAGCTTGTCTCTGTGGAGGAAAGTCACAATTTTGGATGAGGCATACATGTACATTCTTGTTGGAATAGTCAACAATGAAGACCACACATCTACTATTTTAGTGAATGATCTTTATAAAGAGTTGTAGTTGGTTGGGATATGTTGAGGGGGCCGTAAGGCCTTTCCCTATGTTATAATTATTATTAAATAAATGTATTAGTTAAATATATAGTGCATGAGAAGTTGGAGTGGGTGTAACTGCTCCGACTTCTCTCTTCATGTATAAATAATAACATCAAGAATGAATAAAGTGGTTGAACGTTCGACTCATACCTTTGTCTTGATTAATTTTGTGTATAATGCTTCAGTCTTCTTGAATACAACATTGGCGTTGTTGCCTCTTTCATGCGGTCTAGGTGACAACAGCAGTGCATGGAAGCTGGCCCGAACCTGGTAGAAACTGTGAGATGCTCAGAAGAACTTGCAAGAACATTTGCGTGTGCATGGATAAATAAAAATTCTATGAAAAGAAAGATAGGAGACCATCTCTGGTGGTGAAGAGACTAGGATAGTATCCATACGATCATCTCTGTGCATTCTTACGTCAATCGGTGAAGTAAAAAATATTGGTCGTCGACAGTTCAATGGTTTTATTATCAACCATATGTTATCATTGATAATAAACTGCTATTTCATTATAGTCAAGTTACTTCGTGTCCAGTCGAATATGTTTTGGCGGTTATTATAATCATTCAACTCTTTTGAAGTATGTATGAGTTATCTAGTGTGAACAATAACAATGAAGAAAGCTAGCGATTTCCCATCGACTAAGTACCTAATGACCAAAGCGGAATCCCTAACCGTTGCAAATATCCAGTCGTTGACGAGTTGAATCAATTTCGACCAGGAAGATTGGAGGCGGTTCGAACCAGAAAAGACCGTGAGAAATGAACATCAGTACTCATGGATGCTCTTAAAAGCAGTAGAGACATGCTTTTGAGTAGATATCGTGGATGTTGGAAATGTTGTTTTGTCTGCCATCAAGAAGATATAACGAAGTCGGCTGAGCACCATGACTGCGATCATCAATCAATTGGAGATTGGAGATGCAACTGCTGCGGTTTTATTTTATAAGAAAGAGCACCAGGCCGAGCATCGATGGTAGAGCATATGATAATGACTGCAACATGACTGCGTATATCAATCAATTTTATTAACAAGCTCGATCTTCAATGGAGATGATCGGGGTCCAATGACCACCGATGGCTTGGAGGATGTCTCCTCCAGTTATGCTATTGGCGTGTAAAGCATGGCGTTGTGGTCTTCTAGTTGACTGATGTAGCACGCTAACCAAGGACCATTTGCAGCAGTCTCTCCACTTTTTAATATTTTATGATTGTGCAAACCTTTGTCTTGATTAATTCTATGTATAATGCTTCAGTCTGCTTGAATACAACACACTCCTAGCAGCTAACACACTCCTAGCAGCTGAGGATGTGAAAGGAAATTTTGGTTTGATGGAGGGACCATTTCTATTGATGCTTCATGAGAAGCAAGAGGCACTTATGTCTGCTTCTCAACTTTATTTTGATCACTTGGACACACCCTTGGTCCTCCTTCAGTATGGTGAGCAGCAGTGGCATCTACTTGCGTCAATTGATACTTGTCTCATGTACAATAGTGCAGAAGAGTTCCACTTCTGCTCTTGGGGTGGAACATGTGATTGCAACGTGAGCCATGGGATTGGAGTGCTATTTGCACATGTGGAGTTTCACATCTTGTTGGAGACGCTCACAGAGTTGATGATTTGCATTGGGAGTGGAAAACTTCCAATATGGTGGATGGATCCTGGTAAACCATGGAGTGACAGATTGTCACAAAAAGCGGTGATGATGGATGGTATGTAGCAGAGACCCTTGTATTTGGGCATTGATGGTTTGTTTTAGACACCATTGATGATTGGGAGGATGCAATTGAGATAGTGGGATCTAGCCATTCCTTAGCTTGATGGATTATCTTGGATGTCATTGATGTTTGTTGGAGTGCAGTACAAGTAGTGGGACCCTGGCATTGCTTGGTACAAGTATAGATGTTGGCATTGGTGCATCAGGTTAGTTGCTAGCATTAGAGATCGAGCCAACCATGATTTCCAGGAGTCCATCTATGTGGAGCATTGGGACAATTTCCTCATTACGAAACCTTATTATGGGTGGACATGTTGTTCGCTTGCTTGTTTTCTTTGGAGTCGTCAGGAGCTTCCTCATGTGGAGATTCTACAGTGCAGCAGTGGTTTTCATAGTCACCTTGAATTCATCAGGTTCACTTGGGACCCTAGCATTCTTTTTAGTTGTTTCAACTAGGTGGATCATGCATTTTTAGTTACAGAGGTAGGGGTTATTTTCTTTGGGAAGATGGTTATATTTAGAGTGGCACAGTAATAGCATGATGGACCTTTTGAGCTTATCTTGGAATTGAGAATTGCAATGCTAGACAGTTCAACAACAGATATAGATGGTGAAAAGTCATTGATCGGATTCATGTTTTCTATGGATTTGAGTTCATTTCTTGAGGACAAGCAATCTTGGGAAAGGAGGACTTGTAATGTCCCCAAATTTAGCCATGGACCACAATTGCCTAAGTCACCTAGACTTGTTCATGTTTATTCACCTTGGTGGTGATTTGGGTTGAATATTTGCCAATCCTAAGGTCTGAGTTAAGAATAAGGCAACAATATTATATATTGGACTAGGAAAATGCATTATGGAGGTGGTGAACCTTAATTTATTCATCAAACAAGACAAAATCTCCCTATGGTCGAATTATTGAAGAAAATGCTAAGGTTTGGCATTCCTAAGGTTGGGAATAATAATTGGTGGAAAAGTCCAAGGAAGTGAAACTCATATCAGTGTTAACAAGGAAATTATTGTTGTAGGTTCATTAATGGGATAAGGAAGTGGATATGAGCCACATATATTATTATTTTCCCCAAAATAATATTCATGCACATTCAAATCGAATTGTTGCAGGGCCATGTAATAATTGGGTCAAAACCACTAAGGAAAATCAATAAATGATCCAAATGACCCACTCTCTCATAAATAATTAAAGATTAATATTTTATTTATGATGTTATGGGACGATATACACTAAATGGTGGCACCCAATAAGTTAGTTGGAAAATATAAAGTGGACAAACTTGGTTCTGTAAATCAGGGAAAGCTAGTGGATAACATTTAAGGAAGTGGACCAAATCCAAGTTGGTTGCCAAGGCACCCTAAAAAGGGGGAAGAGTTGGTCAAATAAGTTAGAGGCTACATTGAATGAGGATAAGGATCACTCAACTACCCAATGGATGATTTTTTATATTCCATGGTATTTGCCACTAGTATTAACTAAGTGGACAAACTAGTTTGGTGGTTTTCTTCATCCCATGGTATTGGAACCTAGTATTAGGGCTAAAGAAGGAATTCAAGGATAAAAAAGGAGGCATAGTGCATGGGTGAGGTTAGCTTGCTTATTATTCTTATTACTATTTAGTTGCTTAGGCTAATCTATGCTTGGGTAGGAGCATGCTAAGAGGGTGATGGGCCCCTCATTTCTACTACACGAGTTGGAGTGTTTTTTGGAATTCCAATTAGAGATTGAAGAGGAAGGTATTCATGCTTTTTCATTGATTTTATTGCAGTTGTGTATCAGTAATTCATGTTTGTTTCAATCCAGTTGAAGTTTCCTGTCATTTTCGGTGTGTTGTGGCAAGTTTGTTAGAGGTGTGGGTTTGGAGTAGTGTTTGTAGTTGGGAGTTGATGTCATTTGTGCCATGGATGTTATTATGTACAAACACTAATGTAATTACAGACCTTCAATAATAATGTCAGAGTTATGATCCTTTCTCTGCTATCTATATATCCACTTTCAATATTTGTACTCATATTGTCATTGTGTTGCAAATTTGACTAGCTTTCACTGTTTAAGCAATATATTAACTTCTGGGCCACAAAATCATGATCTATAATTTGATGCAAGTAGGTGGGATAGTATAGGGGCCATTACAAGAATCAAATCAGAAATTACTGAGGCCTAGGTTCCATTTGAATCATCTTGGAAACAACCTAGTTGCATAGTCCCGAAATCTAGTTTTTCTACTACTTTCCAAATCTTGCAAAACATCTTCTAATTTTAGAGTAGAAACACTTTAATAGCAGGTTGGGGCTGTGATATGTTGAGATAATTCCAGTATTGCACCAGAATATGTTGAGTTTCCACAAAATTCCCTGGGATTGACAACCACGTTGTCCTTGTGACCATTCTAGGTGTGATGTACTCAGAGAATGTGCAACTGTCGAAGCATAGTCTTGAGTTAAACTTCCATGTGTCTTCCTTGTATGCACTAAGTATGTAGATGAATATCAGAACCTCATTTCCCAAGATCGTGATTCATTGGTTGTGTTTTGGAAACCATCTTTCCCATTAGTTTTCTAGTGTAATTGGCCAAGTACCCTGTCATGAGTTTTTGTCAGTTTAACATCCAAAGGGGGTCTTTAGTGTCTGTATGAGAGGAGTACATGTCAGCAAAAATGTATTAGGACTTATCCCATGCATCAGATCTGAAAATAAGAAGGGTTGGTTCCATTTGAATCCATTTGGAAACAGGTAGTGTTTGGCTTGCAAAAGCTAGTAATTGCACCTAGTCTCCAGATTTTTAAGTTGGATCTTGGAAGGGGAGTTAGTATCTCTGATATTCAGATTGGGAATATTAAAAAAAGGGTGAAATTTTGGTTTGCAAATCAAATTGTAATTATATATTCTAGAAAATAAAATCTTGTATGAAAGTGTAAATTTTGCAAAAGAAAATTTGATTTTAGAAAGTGAAAGCTTAAATGAATGTGCAAAATGCTGCAAGAAACAAAGATATCTTGTATTACAATTACATGGTTTTGAGCAAGGAAAAAGACACGTGTTTGATGCTTAATAACTTTGGACAGTTGTGAGGGCCATAACTATTTTTTTAGTTGCATTTGTTGGTTGTGTGGTTTGTTATTCTTTGGAGGCATGTTAACAAGATGTATGTTTAGTTTCTATTATCATGATGGAGTTGATGTTGCTTTCTTTAGGTCTAGGAGCAAGTATGAGACAAAAAAGGATTTGTGTATATGTTCAAACTCAATGACTATAGGAACAATTTCTAATTTTTATATGCATAAGCAATAACATGGGCTAAGCAGTGAATAATTTAAGATGACCATAATAGAAGTTGTTGTAAAGAAGTATGGGCATTTCTATTTTATTTTAGAAAGTGATCAGTGAATTTTAAGATGGTTAATATATCACTCCAATAAAGTGGGACAAAGTATGTATTGGTAAACTAAATGAGACGAAAGGAAGGTTAGTTATTCATGTTTCCTCAAACTAAAGTGATCTGATCCAAGCGAGAAAGTTCATTTTACTAAAGTCAGATCAAGAGTCAGAAGCCATTAATGATATGGGCAGTCATCATTTGACTACATAGTCCCATGTGGAGGAATCTAATTTTGTTTCTTTTTTGTAATCGAAGCGAAAGGTGACAATGGAGGAGCATGTATGCACTGTGTCAATGAATTATTTTAAGCCTCAATTCTATGAGGTGTTCGATGTGTTTAAAGTTGAAACCTATTTATTGTTCAAAATACTTGATCAAAAGTAAATTTGCAATTGCATTTGTTTAAAGGAAGATCAAACAAGTAACATAAGATACAAATGGATAATCCTAGATTTTTTTAAATTCTCATAATTTGGTTGTCTATCCATGTTTCTCACATAATGAAGTAGTTCATTGGATGAGAAAAAGAATTGATTGTACATGATTATCAGCGTGGCTTGAACAAAAGGATGAATAACTGTTAATAGGAAATATGAACACTATCAATCACTCCTTGTTGAATACTAAAAAAAGAGAAATATGCAAAGAACAAAATTATAATATTTGCTTGGAAAGGGAGAAAAAGAAAATTTTCAAGGTTTCAATATGTCTTTTCCATACAGAGTGGAATAGTGAAAGAAAATTATAGTTGCTAAAAGAGAAGAGAGATATAATTTGGCAACCTATATATCTAACAAGAAGATATGTATTTAGCTTAGAGACAATATGACGGTAATGTTTGATAAAGTTTCAGCTTATGTTTTAAGGGCGTGTATATAGAGATCGAAGGAAGGGTTCATTTCAAAGAAGCTCGATCTTGCCTTAAAATATATATTCCATCAAGTCGTATCCTTGTACGTGAGCCATCCCTATCAACTATTGTTGTATATTGTGTTGGTTGTGGAGCCTGATCTTCATGTTTCAGATATGTTGTTGTTTCAGCCGTGTTTGTACCCCAGTTTTATATGACATGTAGGTGGACTGTACACTCATCCTAACAGGGGGTGTGGGGGGGGATCGCCCCTGTATGGGGGTCTAGGGGGAACCATCACCCCCCAAAAGAAAAGAAAATTGGGTTGTTTGTTAAACAACAGTTTATGGGCCCATGTTTTTGGATAACCCGCGGTATTTTCCCATGGTAATTCCCCTTTAAAGGGAGGACATTGTAATATAGCCATATAATGTATTGTAGCATTGTAAATATATCTATGATTGTGTAAGAGAGACTCAAAGAGAGTGAAGAGGAAGTTGCAGCGGATGTGCTGTGGGTTGTTTCCTTCATTTGCTGAATGGTATAATAATAAAAGGACTAGCAATTTCTCCGTGGACGTAGCCCAGATTGGGTGAACCACGTTATATTGGTGTCTCTCTTGTAATGTGTTTATGTGATTTATATTTGCATCTTGTTTATTGTTATTGTTATTGCTCTACAATCCTATTTTTCTAACATATTGAGGCATCCCTATCATAAAGTCTACAAGAAAGATGCTATAAAGTTAAAATAATACCTCAATGTTATTATAATCCAAATAAGGAAACATCTTTTGCTATTTGTCTGTGCACCAATATCCCATGTTGCACTAGGCAGTTATTGGGGGGTGGTGTTGTTAAAAAAAAGAAAAAATTAAAAAAACATGTTTGTCATCTCATTTGGTATCTCCCAATTTTCCAGATCATTTGAATTGACTTTTATAATTGATTTCCATCAAAAGTATGAATGTTCAACATATACATCTTTGTACAATTTCAAGTATAGGATGATTGCAATAATGGTGTAATCCTCAAGATGCAAGTAAGGAATGGTATTATGTGGTTTTCATTAATAAATCTACTTATAAATCAGCTTTAAAAGTTAGTTAAAGGGTTGAACAATCAATGCAAAGTTATTAGTTCCTGTCTATGGCAAGTGGCCATATGTTCTTCCTTTTGCAATTAATTTAACAACCAAACATCATCAGACATTATGTTTTACAAAGTCACCACATATAATATTATTTTTGAATTTTGGTTTTTATGTTTTTTCTCAAAGTTCATTGGATAAGAGCTCTAGATATGACAATCTTTATCATTGAACCTATTACCCAAAATTATAAAATAAATGTATTTTTCACTACATTATAGCTTAGGAAAAATATTTTACTAATCATCTATCATAGACATTATTATGACATTTGTTAATTTCATTTTGGCGTTCATGTATCAATGACTTCTCTCTTATGGCAACTGAAGAGTCAACATTGCTTTATTGCACATCTAGAAACATCGAAAGGAAATATCAGTTCTTGTGTATGCATTTTTCATTTTATCAAAGAGAAGCAACTCTCAATAGGAAAGAACACAAAATTCTTTAAGAAAAATGTAGTCATTGAGGTTTTGTTCCCAGTGATTGAAATGGGAATAGTGCTTCAATTTCAAGCATAGGAATTACCAAAACCAACCCAGAAGATGGGATGGGTAAATATGGTAGTCAAAACAAGGAGAATCAAATAGAAACTCTAGTTAAGCATGTGGCTATCAAGAAATCATCCAATAATAATGTTAAAGGAATATCTGGTTGGGTTGTTAATAAAGATTGTATTTGGTTTGTTTGTTTGTATAATGTATGTAGATGTGCAGTACAATGATAGATTTTAAAAATTTGGGATGGCATTTTCAGGTACGTGTCTAGATAGATTCTCAAGGATGGTGTTGTGCATTTTAGGTTATCTATCCTTGGTGTGCAATCCAAGATTCAAGGATGATGAATAATTTAATCACATCATTCAAGAAGTAAAATTGGGGTATTTATGCAATGGCTATTCGTACTTGTGCTTTTTGCATCTTTTACTATCCACCATGGGACTCCATAGTTTCCATCTCGGACATGTACATTGAAAGAAAAGGAACGAGTGATTTGTGTAAAAATAATCTTTGTATACTAACATATTTTTTGCATATATATTATATATCCCATATATACTCTGAGCTATGTAATTCATTGGGAAATAGATATTTTGCATAGGAAATCTGATTCCTCCAATGAACACAGGTGCTCAAAATCCTGGAAGCTCCTCTAACTCAGAGGAACAAAAAACATTTAGTTCTTAAAGCTGTGTCATTTTCCCCAAGCCCTATATGCTCTTCAACTTCACACAACTGTGACATTGCCACAACTCCTCGAATGAACTCAAATGTTCAACACTTGGTAGGTTAGTTATGATACTCTAGCAAGTAGTAGATTTGATATCTATGACACCTTAACAACTTGACTCTTAGACATGGTAGCACTTTAAAATTCAATCACAACAGATCTAGGAAACAAGAACAACAATTACTAGAGATGCATACGGAAAATTGTGTGTCAAAACGCTGGTGCAAAAGGTTTGCAGCATTTCATACATTATCATTTACTCAGAAGATGATTACAATGCGTAACAATGGTAATAATATCCAGTAAATTCGAATCCTATAGAGGTCGTTCGAATTGAATGCATGAGAGTGAATTACTTGGCATTTAACACTACTCGGCACATCAGTTAACCACTTAACTACCATGTAATTGAATCTAACAGACTCAAATTGTCAAACTGAGTCTAACTGAATCCATAACTCAACTGAATTCCCAAAAGTAGGGGAGGGAGCCTTTCTGACTTTAGTTAACTGAATATTAGGTGAAAATAACACTAGATTAAGTCAAACTAAGTAGGAGGGCACCTTTCTAGGTCCAATTAGCTTAATATAATAATAAATACTATCAGTTGGACTGACTAGGGCGCTTTATTCATGCAAATCACCTCAGTTGGATCTCCAAATGATGGAGGAGGCCCAATTATTGATGGCCCAGTTGAATCCCCGAATGAAGGAGGCATAGTTCAATGAAATAGATGATCTGTTGATGATTAAGCACATAATTGAATCAAAATACTTATGATAAGTGGAAAATTAGGTCGTGGAGCCAAAATAAATGGTGTGTGGTTGGAAAATGCTCCAACACCCCCCCTTAAGCTAATCTCATGTGGAGGAGTAAAATAAAATAATAAAAGGGCCCTAGAAACAAAAGCCATAGGTCACCTAGTACATAAATAATCCAAGAAATGCTCAAAAAATATAAGTGAGGAAAGAGGGAAAAAAAACAGTGGGAAAGAAAACCCCCCCTCAAAGTGAACACTGAAGGATCTAATGTGTCCTCCATAGTAGAACTCACCCCCAACAGTGAACAAAGGTAAGAGAACTTCTTCTCGGTGAAGCTCTTGGTGAAGATGTCTGCAAATTGCTCTTATGTGTAATGTCCCCATTTTGACCCCCTTCGCATTAAATCGTAAATGATGTAAATATTGTTATTTAATCATGGTGAGGAGCTCAAGGCCAAGGCCCCACCATGGATTTAGCGTTTTATGTATCGGCAATTAAAAATAGACGCATGTCGTTCTTGTGCTAGATAGGCACAATGTAAATAAGACATCATGTAAATACAAATTTTAATGAAAATAACCACAACTAGTTATGCAATGCAACAAAGAGATGGGGGCATGATTCTACAAGGAATAGGGAGGGAATTATTCTAACCCTTGAGCCAATGGTGTTAATCCATGTGTCAATGAGAAAACCCATAAACCAACAACTACCCATTTTGGGTTGTGGACCCAATCATTTAATTCTTCCAGAAATTGGTTGAGGCAGTTAATGCCTTGGCAATGAAGAGGTATGGTAGCCAATTTAGTGTATGGGAAAGCCATCAACCTGGGAAATCGTGTTTTGTCTCCTTGGGCAAGAAAACACCCACGAAATGGTGCCTAAAGCCATTCTGAAAAGTGAGTCTTCTCTCTCTCACGCAGTCTGAACTACTGGGTCTTTCCTCATCACGTTTTTACCAATTTTTCTACATTTTTCCATAGTTGGGAGCTCGTTTTTGTGTTGCACAGTGGATAGGAGAAAGGGAGTCACGTTCTTGGGGTTTATAGAGGTCGTTTTGGCCCCAAAATGCCCATGGACGTTTTTCTGAAAACGATTTATTCTCTCCAGGGTTGTTCCCCAAATTGCCATTTCATTTTTGGGCTTTCCCACGTTTTTCTGAATTGGTAGAAACCCCCCTCTTTGGGAAACCCACTGAAGAAACGTTTTCCTCATGCCCAGCACTTGTGGTTTGTTGTTATGTGCATCCCTATTTTGGTTTGAATCTGTGAGCAAGAGATTGGAGTGGTAGTGGACAAAGAGGGCTTGATAAACCTAGTGGGGAGACAACCTCTCAAGAAGATCAAGAGGGCTTTGGCTACTCTTCTATGCACACCCTGAGAGCACTAGATGGGGAAGGTATGGCTTGAGGGACTGTACAGCAGTGAAAAGAATACTTCCTTGTGATGGGTGTGTAGGTATTGTCGGTGCCAAGCTAGATAGAACTTGTATGGTTACCCCTGGCTCTGTGCTTGAGCTCACTAGCTTAGCCACTCTTCCTTTCCATTTCCTAGCAGCCTGATAAACCCAATTGCAGATTGGCTTGACTCATCTTGGTGTATGCTTGGCTATGTGTGAGTCTGTTGTTCCCTGGTTCCTTGCAGAGATCATGCCCAGCTCAGGGGTGGCAGTTGTATCAAGAGGTTGATAAGCACAACTAGCCTATGTTTGGGTGGAACGTTGTGGTTGCATAGCCAGTTGCTTGGGACTACTTTGTTAAGATAAGTATTCTCTTTTATAAATTCTGAAATGTCTTTATTTAATGGCTGTCATAGAAATGTTGAATGTATGTTAGATATTAAACATGGTTTTTTAATTCCGCTGTGTTTCTATAACATGCACATGTATATGTCTTTTTATCAATGAGTTTTTACTTAATGGATATGGGGCTAGATGCCCGGTTTTAGCATCACGTCCTCTCTATCATGCTGGTATGATGGGAGGGGACGTTAAATTTTGGTATCAAAGCCGTTGGTTGCAGCATTGGGCCTTTATGGGGCTACCTATCATAGTTTCAGAGGTAAGTATGCTTCCTGCTCAGCATTGATAGTTAAGAAAAACTTCAAAAAAATTCTCAAATTTTCAAAATTTTTCTAAGTTTCTATGAGTTCTGCCGGAAACTACGGAAGGATTCCGCGAGTTGTTCTGAAACGCGGAAGAATTCGGGAAGTCGCCCCAAAACTGCAGAAGGAATTCTCTTCCGAAATTGCGGAAGGAATTCTCTTCCAAAACTGCGGAAGGATTCCGCAAGTTGTTCCGCAACGCGGAAGAATTCGGGAAGTCACCCCGAAACTGCGGAAGGAATTCTCTTCTGAAATTGCGGAAGGAATTCTCTTCCGAAATGGCGGAAGAATTTGGTGAACTGCTCCGAAACAGCGGAAAAATTTTCTAAGTGTTTGGTGTCGAAAGGAAATTTTCGGAAGGAATTCTCTTCCGAAACTACGGAAGGAATTCTCTTCCGAAACTGTGGAAGGATTCCGCAAGTTGTTCCGAAATTGCGGAAGAGTTCCGCGAATCGTCCCGCAATTGCGGAAGAGTTCAGTGAATCGTTCCGAAACTGCGGAATGATTCCGCGAGTTGTTCCGCAACGCGGAAGAGTTCGGCAAGTGGGCCCGAAACTGCGGAAGGATTCTGCGAGTTGCTCCGCAATTGCGGAAGCATTCGGCGAATTGCTCCGCAACTGCGGAAGCATTCGGTGAATTGCTCCACAACTGTGGAAGCATTCCGTGAATTGCTCTGCAAATGCGGAAGCATTCGGCGAATTGCTCTGCAACTGCGGAAGCATTCGGCGAATTGCTACGAAACTACGGAAGCACTCGGCAAATCGACCCGCAATTGCGGAAGCATTCGGCAGATCACCCCGAAGCTGTGGAAATATTTTCCAAAAAAAAAAAAAAAACCAGGGCGCCACAAGGGGGCAAGCCCCCTTGACCCCCGTCGCCACCCTCATATGTCGTTGATTGTGAGAAAATTCGATGATTTGACAAATTGTCAATATAACATTTTCCCATGTGCATGAAAGTAAGTTATGAATTCTGAGAATATAATGCAGCTAACAATTGTGTTGATGAACACATTTTGCAGAATCACAGTTACATCAGGGCAGCACTCTAGATAGTATAGTTGGAAAGTTTTGGATTTTGGTTGGGCCAAGAAAATCAACATCATGAATGATGCACAGCATCCCTATGATCCTGAGACAGATGCCATGGGGGAGAACATACATGTTGAGAATGCTGAAACAGAATCTAATGGGAGAAGAAATCAAGAGACTCCTCCAGGTATTGCAGCCACCATGAGAAGCCTAAGGGTGGAGTTGCAAAGCTGTAGAAAAGATAATGAAAGGATGATTAAAGCTCAGGAAGAACAAAATCAGTTGAATGCAGCCATGCTACAGAGTTTGACAGACATCCAAAGGCAAATAAACTCTGGGCATCAGACATCAAATCCAGAAAGGGGTGGGAGTAGTTCTAGGAGGAATTCCCGCAAGAGGGCCAGTAGCCCAAGAAGAGTTTCTACAGATAGAACATATACTCCAGAAATCTCTTCTAATCAATCATCTGACTCTGAAGAATCCATTGAGGGTTCAAGCTCTTCATCTCGCGGGAGTAAGAGGAAGAAGAACTACAAGAACAATTCACATGGGGAATTTAAGAAGGCGAAACCTCCTACATTTGATGGAGAGATAAAGTCTGGTCAAGAAGCTGAAGCTTGGCTTCTTGGGATGAGAAAGTATTTCCAAGTCCAAGACTACTCGAGAAATATGAAGGTAAGGGTAGCCATCTTCAACTTGAATGGAAGAGCATCTATATGGTGGGAACACATCAGGCAAGTGAAGAAGATCAACAAAAGGAAAATTGTGTGGAAGCAGTTCAAGAAATACTTCAAGCAGAAGTACCTCTCTGATAGGTACTATGATGATAAGATCAAAGAGTTCCTTGAGCTGAGATTGGGACAATTGACCATGGAAGAATATGCAAACAAATTCTTGGAGCTGCTAAGATATGTCAAGTACATTCGAGATGATAAGGTGAAAATTCAGTGTTTCCTAAGTGGAATGCCCCAGTCATATAAAGATAGAATTGAGTTTGATGAACCTCGAACTCTAGAGGAGGCCATAAGAAAGGCCAAGTATTGCTTTGATCAAAACAGAAGCAAACCAGAATTCCATAAGGCATGGAAGGATAGGAAAAACAAAAAGTTTGATCAAAGGAAGAAGGGGTTCAAGCCTCCTCAATTCCGGAATCAACAAAGGCAACCATCACAGGTTGTGACTAAGCCAACTAGGATGATGGGAGACAAGCCAAGAGATCCAAAGGAGCCAAGAGAACCACTTCAATGTTGGGGTTGTGGAGGAGACCACATGCTTAGGAACTGTCCACATCGGAATGGGAATGCAAATCAAGTCCACAACATCCAAGGAGCTAAAACTGTGGGTCAAGTGACAAGGACAATCCCTAGAATCTATGCAGCTCTAGACGACCGCCAGGCAGATCATCAGTCAACTGTGGTTGAAGTTGAAGGTAAGATTGCTAAGCAATCTGTTTCTATTTTGATTGATCCTGGATCTACTCACAGTTATGTCACTCCTAGAATTGTTGAGATTTGTGCTTTTAAGAAATTAAAGCATAGTAAATCATGGTTAGTTCAACTAGCCACTGGAACCAAGAGAAAAGTTAGTAAAATAGTAGAGAAATGTCCATTAGAGATGGATGGGCTATTCACTTATGCAGATTTGAATATTTTGCCACTTGGTTCCTATGATATTCTCATTGGAATGGATTGGTTAGAAGCACACAGGGTTAAACTTGACTGCTACACTAAGACATTTGAATGCATGGACGAAGAAGGAAACCCGAGGGTTGTAAAAGGCATTCCAAAGGTGACTTCTGTTAGACAGGTTTCAGCCATGCAGCTGAAGAAGTTCTGTAGGAAGGGATGTCAATTGTATGCAGCCCACATTTTAGAGGCAACATAGAGTGAAACTCTTAAATTGGAGGGCTATCATGTATTGCAAGAATTCAGGGATGTTTTTCCTGATGAGATTCCAGGACTCCCTCCAAAGAGAGACATTGACTTTACAATTGAATTTGTGCCAGGAGTAGCACCAGTGTCTAAGACACCCTACAGGATGAGTAGACCGGAATTGCTAGAATTGAAAATGCAATTACAAGAGTTGCTGGAAAAGAAATATATTAGACCAAGTGTGTCCCCGTGGGGAGCACCTGTTCTATTTGTGCAGAAGAAAGATGGAACACTCAGGTTATGTATTGACTACAGGCAGTTGAACAAAGTCACTGTGAAGAACAAATACCCGTTGTCCCGAATTGATGACCTTTTTTACCAAATGAGAGGAGCAAAGGTATTTTCAAAGATTGACTTGAGGTCTGGTTACCATCAGGTAAGAATCAAAGAAGAAGATATTCATAAGACAACCTTTAGAACGAGGTATGGACACTATGAGTTTGTAGTGGTACCATTCGGTCTCACAAATGCACCAGCTACATTCATGTGTCTCATGAATAATGTTTTTAGCAAGTATTTGGACAAGTTTGTTCTTTTATTCCTAGACGACATTCTCATCTATTCTAAGAATGACGAAGAGCATGAAGAACATTTGAGAATGACAATGCAACTACTAAGGGAGCATAAGCTGTATGCAAAGTTGAGAAAATGTGACTCTTATAAAGATAGAATTCATTATTTGGGTCACATCATCTCCGACGAAGGAATATCTGTAGATCCTGAGAAGATTGAAGCCATTATGAATTGGCCAACTCCAAGGAATGTGACTGATGTGAGATCTTTTATGGGCCTTGCTGGTTACTACATGAGGTTTATCGAAGGATTCTCTAAGGTTGCAAACCCGATCACTTCTTTGCAAAAGAAGGGGATAAAGTTTGAAAGGTCACCAAGATGTGAGGAAAGTTTTCAACAGTTGAAGAATCTTCTTACAAGTGCACCAATTTTGAAAATTGCAGACCCAGGAAAAGACCTTGTGGTATGTACCGATGCATGCAATCAAGGACTTGGAGGAGTTCTTATGCAAGACAGCCACGTGATATGCTATGAGTCAAGAAAGTTGAAGGAGCATGAGAAGAACTATGCTACTCATGATATAGAACTTGCAGCCATAGTACATGCTTTAAAGATGTGGAGGCATTACTTAATGGGAAGAAAATTTGAGTTAAGGATAGACCATTGTGGCTCAAAATACTTGTTTTATCAGCCAACTTTAAATGCTAGGCAAGCTAGATGGTTAGAATTTTTGTGTGAATTTGATTTTGAAATCAAACACATAAAAGGGAAAGAAAACAAGGTGGTTGATGCACTCAGCAGGAAGGTACATGAAATGCATGTGGCAGCGCTTAGTACTTGCCAATCAGATTTAAGACAACAGATTGTTAACCATATTGTTGAGGATGAAGTGTACGTGCAGATAAAGGACAAATTACAGCAGCAAAACCTTGAAACGAAGTATGACGGTTATCATTTGGAGGAAGACGGACTTCTTACCTATAAAAATAGAGTCTATATTCCCAATGTGGCAGATTTGAGGAGAATTGTTATGGATGAAATCCATAAAGCTCCATACTCTGGTCACCCATGATATCAAAAAACAATTGCTATAGGAAGAAAATATTATTTCTGGCCAGAGATGAAGAAGGATGTCGCTGAATACATTTCTAAGTGCATGGAATGTCAGCAGGTGAAGAGTGAACACCAACATCCAGCAGGTTTATTACTTCCAGTGCCAATTCCAGAATGGAAATGGGAAGTAATATCCATGGACTTTATTACAGGATTGCCAACGACTGTGAGACAACATGATTCCATCATGGTTGTGGTGGACAAGTTAACAAAGGCAAAACATTTTATACCGGGTCCACACATAAATCCAATGCCATTGCAAATATTTTTAAGAAGGAAATTTTCAGATTACATGGGTTGCCTAAGGCAATAATTTCTGACAGGGATACCAAGTTCACTTCCAATTTTTGGAAAGGTATCTTTGCAGATTTGGGTACACAGCTAAGCTTTAGTACCACATACCATCCTCAAACAGATGGGAAAAAAGAAAGAGTAAATCGGGTGCTTGAAGACATCCTCTGCATGTATGTAATGGACAAACCATCCAAATGGGAGGATTATCTGCACTTGGTAGAATTTGCATATAATAATGGGCAACAAGCATCATTGGGAATGAGTCCTTACAAGGCTTTGTACGGCAGAAGGTGTAGGAAACCAGTGACTTGGGACAATCTAGTGAACAGAATTGTACTTGGGCCAGAATTGCTTAAGGAAATGGAGCAAGAAGTTGCCAAGATCAGACAGAATTTAAAAACAGCCCAGGCTAGACAGAAGAGCTATGCAGATAAACATAAGGTGCATAAGGAATTCAATGTTGGGGATCATGTGTATCTTAGAGTGAGATCAAGGAAGAGTTCCTTGAAGCTTGGGAGTTGTGCCAAGCTATCACCTAGATATTGTGGGCCATTTGAACTGCTTGAAAGAATAGGGCCAGTTGCATATAGACTTGCATTGCCTGCTAGCACTAAAGCTCATAATGTTTTTCATGTCTCTTTGCTTAAGAAATATGTACATGATCCTAACCATGTGATTAATTGGGATGTGATCCAGGTGGAACCCGAGGGAGAGTTCCAAACCGATCCAGTGCGCATCCTAGACAAGAAGGTAACATTGCTCCAGAACCGAGCCATCGGACAGGTAAAGGTGCAATGGAAACACTACGGTCCCGATGAGGCTACATGGGAGCTGGAGGATTCCATGAGGGTGGCATATCCATTTTTGTTCAATTTTGATGAGCACTGAGGATAGTGCTAATGTAAGGGGAGGGGAATGTAATGTCCCCATTTTGACCCCCTTCGCATTAAATCGTAAATGATGTAAATATTGTTATTTAATCATGGTGAGAAGCTCAAGGCCAAGGCCCCACCATGGATTTAGTGTGTTATGTATCGGCAATTAAAAATAGACGCATGTGGTTCTTGTGCTAGATAGGCACAATGTAAATAAGACATCATGTAGATACGAATTTTAATGAAAATACCCACAACTAGCTATGCAATGCAACAAAGAGATGGGGGCATGATTCTACAAGGAATAGGGAGGGAATTATTCAAACCCTTGATCCAATGGTGTTAATCCATGTGTCAATGAGAAAACCCATAAACCACCAACTACTCATTTTGGGTTGTGGACCCAATCATTTAATTCTTCCAGAAATTGGTTGAGGCAGTTAATGCCTTGGGAATGAAGAGGTATGGCAGCCAATTTCGTGTATGGGCAAGCCATCAACCTGGGAAATCGTATTTTGTCTCCTTGGGCAAGAAAACACCCACGAAATGGTGCCCAAAGCCATTCTGAACAGTCAGTCTTCCCTCTCTCAGGCAGTTTGAACTACTGGGTCTTTCCTCATCACGTTTTTACCAATTTTCCTACATTTTTCCATAGTTGGGAGCTCGTTTTTGTGTTGCACAGTGGCTGGGAGAAAGGGAGTCACGTTCTGGGGGTTTATAGAGGTCGTTTTGGCCCCAAAATGCCCATGGACGTTTTTCTGAAAATGATTTCTGCTCTCCAGGGTTGTTCCCCAAATTGCCATTTCGTTTTTGGGCTTTCCCACGTTTTTTTGAATTGGTAGAAACCCCCCTCTTTGGGAAACCTACTGAAGAAACGTTTTCCTCATGCCCAGCACTTGTGGTTTGTTGTTATGTGCATCCCTGTTTTGGTTTGAATCTGTGAGCAAGAGATTGGAGTGGTAGTGGACAGAGAGGGCTTGATAAACCTAGTGGGGAGAAAACCTCTGAAGAAGATCAAGAGGGCTTTGGATACTCTTCTATGCACACCCTGAGAGCACTAGATGGGGAAGGTATGTCTTGAGGGACTGTACAGCAGTGAAAAGAATACTTCCTTGTGTTGGGTGTGTAGGTATTGTGGGTGCCAAGCTAGATAGATCTTGTATGGTTCCCCCTAGCTCTGTGCTTGAGCTCACTAGCTTAGCCACTCTTCCTTTCCATTTATTAGCAGCCTGATAAACCCAATTGTAGATTGGCTTGGCTCATCTTGGTCTATGCTTGGCTATGTGTGAGTCTGTTGTTCCCTGGTTCCTTGTAGAGATCATGCCCAGCTCAGGGATGGCATTTGTATCAAGAGATTGATAAGCACAACTGGCCTATGGTTGGGTGGAACGTTGCGGTTGCATAGCCAGTTGCTTGGGACTACTTTGTTAAGATAAGTATTCTCTTTTATAAATTTTGAAATGCCTTTATTTAATGGCTGTCACAGAAATGTTGAATGTATGTTAGATATTAAACATGGTTTTTAAATTCCGCTGTGTTTCTATAACATGCACATGTATATGTCTTTTTATCAATGAGTTTTTACTTAATGGATATGGGGCTAGATGCCCGGTTTTAGCATCACGTCCTCTCTATCATGCTGGTATGATGGGAGGGGGCGTTACATTATGTAGGGCAATATTGCAGTACAATGGTTTTGTCATGTACAAGCTCTCGGATGTAGTTCATGTGGATCTCGATATGCTTGTTCCTCTGTCTCTGAACCAGATCTGTTGAGATCTTGATATCACTCTGATTGTCACAAAATATGACAGTAGAATTGGTGCTACCAATATCAAACTTTGTTATAATACCCTGCAACCAAACTGCCCAAATGCAAGCATTGACTGCTCCTCGATACTCTGCCTCTGCTTAAGATAAGGAAATGGAGGCATGATTTTTTATTGACCAACAAATAGGCCCTATGCCAATCATGAAAACCTATCTGTAAGTGGACTTCTGATCAATGCTATCACCCTCCCAATCTGAATCAATGAATCCAACCAAGTCAAGATCGGAATCCGCAACATAGAATGCCAAAATGTCTCATACCCTGCACATAATGCAAGATCCTTTTGGATGCCTTCCATTGAATATCATGGAGATGATGCATGTACCTTTACAAAACACTCATGGCATACTAAATATCATTCCTAGAGTGTGTCAGATACAAAATACTACCAATCAATTGTCGGTAAGTGTAGAATCCACCAACGGTGTAGAATCACCATCCTCAAGACTGATTCCTGAGGGGAATGGGAATATTGCAGCTTTAAATTCTTCCATATTGAACTTCTTTAGCAGGTCCAAAGCATATTTTTATTGGGAAATCATGATCCCATCAAAATTTTAAGTGATCTTGAGACCAAGAAACTGCCTCAGCAAGCCTAAATCACTCATATCAAATGCTTGGTGTAAAGCGGTTTTTATAGTGCTGATCGAAGTAAGACCGATTCCTGTAATCAATAGGTCATCAACATAAAGTACGATGATCAGAAAATTACCTTCATTATACTATATATACACATTCATATCTTATTTGCATCTCACAAATTTTTGCGACAGAAGAAAGGAATCCATCTTTGCATACCAAGCTCTTGGGGCCTGTTTTAAACCATACAAGGATTTCCTTAATCTGCAAATAAGTGTCGAATATGATCTGTAACCTTCGGGATGATTCATGTAGATCTATTCCTGAATATACCCATGAATAAAATCACTCTTCACATCCATGTGGTGCACCTCCCAGTGCTTGGATGCGGAAATTGCTAAAACTAGCCGCATTGAGTCGATTTTTGTAACCGATGCAAAAGTTTATGTGTAGCCCACACCTTGGACTTCTGAATTTTTTTTTCCACCAACCCATATTTGTATTTTCAGGTTGAACCATCAGAAGCAACCTTGGTTTGGTAGACCCATTTGCATTGAACCAATTTTCTCCCTGGTGGAAGTGAAACTAGCTCCCATGTTGCATTTTTCTGAAGAGAATTCTACTCTTCATCCATGGTGGTTTTCCATCTCAGATCTTGGTGGGAATGGTAGTATGATTTGGGATATGACCCAATCATAAAAAAACACTTTCTGGATAGAAATGGATTAGCATATGAAAGAGACATATCTGCTCTTTGAAATTCTGCTCGGGTTCTTCTTGGATCAGTAGGATTTCCAATGTTAGAACCGACAGATGTGAGAGTCTTTTCTGCCCACTTTGGAAACTAGGGGGGCTCATATAGATTTGAATCCGAACATAATATTTCATGTTCATTAATATCAGACATAATATCATAAATATCAAAACATAAACTTTCAGTATCATCTCCCGAATCTTCTTCCGGAAGAGGAAGCAATTTGGCAGTTTCTTCTTCCACTAGTTGTAGATCATGAAGTGGTTCTTCAAATTGGAAAGTTCTCTTGGTGAATATTCTTTTGTATTTGATATCCATGAGTTTGTATCCTTTGTATTCTTCAAAATATCCAATGAGGATTCACTCAGTACTTTTTGGTTCCAAAGATCTTCTCTTCTCAATCAGAATTCTAGCCCATGTAGTGGAGCCAAAAACCATGAGATGTGACACATCAGGTGTGAAGAACCTGCAATAATTAATTAATGCAAATACACGAGATGTCAGAAATAATAGAACTTAGAATCACTTTTATATTGATCACGGGCCACTTCGAGGGGGCAACCTCCTTTGAGCAAGCTCAATACAATTAACTTCACGGTGCCTTCATAGGCCTCAACACACACTTATATACTAAGTCTAGGCACCAATACCATGGGTCAATACTATGTGTCAATACAAACCATGGGCTAAGTCTAGGCGCCAATACTATGAGTCAAAACCATGGGACATATAATACTATGGGACGACTTACAAAGCATATGCGTCCAATACTATGGGCTAATATAAACTATGGATCAACAAATACTACGGGACGACTTACAAAGCATATGCGTCCAACAACAATATACTAACAAAGTAAAGACATGGGTTCCTAACATCCCCTCTCCCTTAGAAAAATCTTTGTCCTCAAAGCTTTAGATGTGGAAATTGATGCAGAATCTGAAGGAGTGGGTCCCCTATAGCATCCTCGAGTTGCATTCCGAGCCACTGGCTCCTTTGGAGTTTCAGGGAGGATTGCATGGAAGGCTGTAGACGAAGAAGAACCATATCAGCGATGTGAAAATTCCGCTCAGAACGGTGCTGATCGGCTTCTTGTTGCAGTCGAATTCTTTCCATGTGAAAATTGTCCTGCAGAATGAGAAGAAGATGATCACGGTTTCGAAGAATTGAGTCAATTGCCTGAACTGGGGAGCTGCTGAAGGTGTATGGAAGAAGAACTGGTGGTGCATGTACAAAGACTGCTTCATATGGTATCCTTTGAGATGTGGTACTATACCACTAGAGTGCTTCTAGGAAATCCGTAGAAATAGTTGTCCAAATCTGTGGAGGGATGGGTAAGGGTTCGAGCAGTCCTGAAAGGAGGGTCGTTTCACCCTTGTTGACCTGGAAAGTATCACAGTCAACCACCATCCGTTGAATTGTCCTTTTGAGTCCCTGCCAAAAGAAGTTACATTGTTCCTGGTCATACGTTTTGAGGAACCCAGAGTGCCCTACTGATGAAGAAGCATGGAGTTCATAGAAGAGATAGCCCCGTTGAACAGATTGCAACCAATTTGGAACAAGCAGAGAATCAGCTATAAGAGAAACTAGGTCATCAAATGTGCGAGGAGGGTCATCTTCCACCATATTGTCCTTACCCTTCTGATAAGTGGTCGTATAGTCATAACCCATGAGTTGGATAACCCATTTCAGGTGTGTTGGGGAGGAGACCCGTTGTTCCAGGAAAGTTTCCAGACTCTGGAGATCAATCTTGATGCAGAAATAATTCCCCAATAGGGATGGTTGCCACTTTTGGACTGTATGCAAAATAGTCATCATTTCCTGCTGAGAGGTAGATGCAGCTAAATTCTTACCGGAAAGGTCTCTTGAAGGCAACAAGCTTTTTGGTTCAGCAAAGACACCTGCATATCTATCCAAGGAAGTAGTGGAGACTGTTGATGGGTGCATCTGAATGGAATGGAGCTGAGCGATGACACCATGTGAATTCTTCTTAAGTATTTTTTCTAGGCGATGTGAACTGATGATGCATAGAGACCCTGGTTGTAAGCCCATAAATTTGTGTTGTGCCCCATTGACTGAAAACTGTGTCCAAAGTTCAGCAAAATCCCATAAGATGGGGCCAAGTGTGCGTAACCATTGAACGCCCAAAACCACATCACATCTGCCTAAGGACAAGGCAAACATGTGAGAGCACAGGTTATAATCTTCCATAGAGATATGCACATTGTGACACTTCCCCTTGCAAGGTAAGGTGCCCCCATTGGCAACCATGACTTCAAAGTTAGAGCAAGGATGGACAAAAAAATCAGCCTATTTGGCAATCCAAGGATCAATGAAGTTATGAGTGCTACCAGAATCAATGAGTATGGTAAGAGGGAGCTTCTTGAAGTATCCCCTGACTCACATTTTTTGTGGGGTGGTGACGCCGGTTACAGCATGTGACGCCGGTTACAGCATGGAGAGAGATCTCAGGTGGGTCATCCTGAGATGGGGTGTCAATAGGCGGGTGTTGAATGTCGACTTGATTATCTACTATATCTGGAGCTTCTTCATCAAGTTTTGAGGCAGATGGAGAATCCACATCCAAGAGATAGAGCTTTTGTTGAACACATCTATGTCCCCGAGTGAATTTCTCATCACAACTATAACAAATCCCTTTTACTCGGCATGCCTGCATCTCTGTTTCAGACAATTGCTTGATAGGAGTTGGTTGAGGAGCAGGCGTGATGGGAGGTCGTTGGGAACCCATATTTCTGAAGAGAACAAAGGTGGGTTTGGAGCATTGTTAAGCTGCGATCTTGTCCTCAGCCAGCTTAGCCAACCCTAGGACTTCCATCATTGTGTTGGGACAAAACATTTTGACCTCTGAGCAGATTTCATCCTTGAGACCACTAATAAAACAACTCCTGTAGAA